>OY728152.1:1175923356-1176548356 GCA_963277665.1 Viscum album | reverse complement strand
TTCATTCCATAGGTTAATCTTCAAATTCATAATTTTTTCATTCTATGATTAAGTGTGGAATCACTATTTATTTATATATGTTGTAATTTCCACTCCCCATTGTGTGGATATACTTTTTATACACATAATAGCTCCATTTATAAATTCTCAAGTCATCGATATGAACTTGATAAGAGTAATTTTAACTCAATTTCCATTCACTGAGTTAAATATCCAAGTCATTGGGTTTGACTAAAAAAGAACATGTGTGAATTTCCAATCATTAAATTACATTGAATATCCAATTATATTGACTGTATTATTATTATTCACACATTATTATGAAATTGATTTATCCTTAATCTAAGGATACATTTTTATAAAGTATTTCGTCTCAATTTACATTCCATTGAGACTTTATTGTTTCTATTCTCCAATTAACTCTTACATGGTGTATATATTGTCCATTGGCATATAATATCATGAATCCCTATATTCCCATGATATTATAATATTTGGATTCAATGTTATTCCTCAATTATTTGTATTAATGATTCTCTAACTTTGATAAAAACACTTTAACTAAAATATCATTTTAAATTTTTTAATGATTTATTCTTATAAATATTTATCATTAAATTACATGTTTTAAAAATGATTTTATGGATTTTTTTATATGAATATTAATGTTTTTAAATGATTCAATATTTAAAATCGTCAATGTGGTATGGGTCACTTTTATTCAGAAATCAATTTATAAAATGTTTTAAATGGTTTGAAAATGTTTTGATAAAGATTTGTTTATTTCAATATCATGATATGATATATTGTGATTGGAATGCGGAAATGTTATCTTTATTTTATGATTTTGTTACGTGTTATGAATATGTTATGGTTATTGGGAATTGTTTATGTATACGGGTGGTTTCATGATAAACCTAGGGTAGGGGGAGCCAGAGATAGCTCTCCAATGCATTGGGTAACGTAAAGGAGGTAAACGTAATGTTTAACCTAAGTGATTTAGGGAATATACTATGGTGGGTACTCCAAATATGTCTCCCTATGTAGTTGTGATAGCTACAATGTATGTATGTTATGAATGCCATACTTTACCTTTATGATTTTTGATTTGTGTGTTATTCATAAATCTTATGATTTCTTATGGTATGTTATGATTGAAAAGTATGGTTTCATTGTTTTGTAATTAATGATTGGATAATGACTTCCTTCCTTATTTTATAACCCTTTCTGTGCATTTTATGATCATCCCAAGTTTTTGTAATGTTTTCTATAAGACATAAATATGAATTGGGTCAAGTATGGGATCATGGAAAAGTCATGATGGATAAAACATGGAAGTACACATGTTTCTTATTAAGAGTTTTTATTTTATAAAAAATGTATACTGATTAGTAGTGTATACATGTTATATTCAAGTTGTTATGTAATTATTATGGCCTAATTAACTAAAAATATAAACATGGAAAGATCCTCAATGTGAATTCTTGAAATAATTCAAGATTATGTAATGTATAAGGACGAGTCCTTATAGTTGGAATCTGAGGTCAGTTTAGATAACTTTAGATGTTCTGGTATTCCTTAAGCATAAGTGACATAACCATAATGTTTATGATTTTTGAAATAGTCGTAGTTTTTTTATAAAGTGAATGATTTTAAGATTAAATGAATAAGTATATCTTAGTATTTACCATCCTTATAAGATAATATATGATGATTATATTGATATAATCACACATAACATTTTTTTTACTAAATGGATGGATCTAGTTGGCACCAATGTAACAGTGGATGTGAAGAAAACTGTGATGGTTTTCAGAATGAGAAACTGAATGAAATGGGAGCTGCAATGAGAACTCTTGGGGGTTTTCTCATCCAACTATCTAGATTCAGGATTGACCACCAGAACCATGGTGATTTTTATAAGGCATCGTATATGCGAGAAAAAATCCTCATGGAAGTTTAGGTAATAACCATAAAGGTAAGTATATTTAAAAACCTATGTGTCAGGGATGTGGAAAGAAACACATAGGTAAATGTTTCTAAGGTACTGAAATATGCTATAGATGTTGAAGTGAAGGTCATAAGGAAAGAACATGCCATGGAAAAAGGGTGCATCCAGATGACTCTAGGAAAGGGAAACATGTTCTTTCTGATGTATCAATTGAATGTTTTAAATGTGGTGTGCACAATCATTATAAAAACATTTGATCTGTAAGGAAGGTTTGGGAATGGGATCACCAATATCATACAAATATATTTTTACCAGTACCTAACGACATTCCAATTGAGGTTAAGAAAATAGAAAATGACCAATGAAAGGTATGGATTATTTCTTAACTGATGTTTAGACAATATTGAATCATATGATATGGCTCATGATCTTGTATATAGGAAAGAATTATTTTTGAATAATTTTTAATGTAATTGTTAATGGATCATGAAAAACGTTGAATGAGTAAGAATTCATCATATATGGGATTCAAGTGTTATGGTAGATTTTAGGATGGTGAAATGCTTAAAAGTATTAAGGCTCTATTAGTGATAGGATTACATTAGAATACTTTTTATTTTATGTTTAACCATTGAATTTTGATATAAGAAATTTTTTTCCATGGATGAATTATCATTTCTTTAGTGGATATAGTTATAAATAACCATTTGGGTTTATATGATCCTTGAATTTGAGGCAATTATAGATTTATAAATTTTGGGATGCAAAATGATAGTTATTAGTTATCCATAAAAATATGTTATCCTTATTTTTGTGAATTTATCTCTTTTTTGGTAATTTTATAAAATTATATAGTTTTTTAAAATGTATAACATGGAGATCGCGTGATAACTCGTCACATCGGACAATGCAGCAGGAATCGAACCCACAACAAAAGTGCCACTCGGATTTATCGCAAACCTTTGGACTACGTGAATTCCCTGGTTAGTATGAATAATTATTTTTAGTTAGACGATTTTATGAATAAATAATAAGTTTATTTTGTGTTATTTACGGAAATGATTAACCTATCTTACGGAATATGTGATTAGGTTAATTACACTTTAGTATGAGACTTTAATTGTAACTGATGTTTTTTGGAGATAAATGTAAATATTCATCTTGGAAGGCAATGTGATTAAATCCTTCTGATATTTGGTTTTCAATCATAGTTTAGATTACATTAAATAATTTTATGGACAACTTTTTATTGAATGGTCTTTATTGAACTTCAAGTTCTATTTGAAATAATATGGAGATTAAGAGTAGTATTTCTTTTTTTAAAAGATTGTCTTTTTTGGGTATTATCTGATCTCCCACTAACCATATTGGTTTTGGTTTGGGTCTATCGAAATGAGTAAAAAATATTTCATCCTTTCTATATTTTGTGATAATCTAGAAGTTGGTTCTATCACTTCAGGATTGACCATTTCGTCTTGACTACACATTGTTTGAAAAAAAATGAGTTTGTGGTACGAATTTAGTAAAGGATGAATGTATACATGAAATGTAAGTATGTTTCCTTATATTATTAGTTATGTTCATAAATAAATTTCTCAACATTATGAAAAGTAACTTTAAACAAAAATGTTGTCTATTAACGTTTTCTACATGGGAATCGAAGTAAATTTAACCCATCACATGTTTATGATATTCTGGTGGTTAACTTTCTCCTAATAAAGTTTATTATCACTCTCCATCAAAAATGAAGGTTGTTTTCCCTTCCATAACCATGTTTTCATGGAATCCTAGTATCTTATGTCTCGGGTGACCTTTTTATATATCTTTCATTCATTTAAATTGATAGTTTTATTTACTTTTTTTCCAATGTGAGACATTCAATGTTGATTCCACACCAAATTTTGAAATTGTGAGGATGCAATTCCCAAAAAGGTGGAAGGATGTATCATCCCAGGTAAATAAAGAATATGAAATTTTCATATTTATTAATATTTGTAAATTAATTATTAATTTTACTTTAATAGAGATGCTATGTTCGATAGCGTACCTAATAAACATCAACCGGTTTCATAGAAATTTTATGTTGCACACAACGTTGGGTCATACTAGAAATTAATAATATAATATTATTATTTTAAATGGTAGTTAATGTCTAGAGTTTTTATGATTATACACGTTTTTTAAATGTTTTTACATTTATCCAATTAAAGTTAGAGGCTTAAAATGTGAATAAATATAAATTTTAGTATAATTTATTTTAAAATGTTGATTTACCGCCTTTTGATGGTGATCCCTAAAAAATCAATTTTTGGTCACTTTTATAATTTTTATTTGACAAAATAATATTCTTCTTTAGAATCAGGACATCAAAATTCACATTGGGAAAAATTTTGGTATTTTTCTGATAAAATTCATTTTTTGATGAATACTGAAAAATACTGTATTTTAATTCCAAAGTTCCTTTTAATATAATTTAAATATATGGATATATTTTCTTTTTAATAGTTTTTAAAGTGTAATTATATTTTGTATTTACCATTTGATCCAATGTTGGTCATTGGAATTAGTTTCACATAGATATTAGACATAAACTAGTATCAATCATTTGATAATTATTGTTTATTAAAAACAGGCTTTTTGTTTTGATAATGGGAATTAATTTTAAATTAATTAACACAACTTCTATGTTGTGAATTTGGTAAAATAGTCATCGTTTTTGAATTTGGAATATCAAATATAGGATAGGCTTAATTTTTGGTAGTTTTCTGAAAAACATCAATTTTGATGCATAGTGAAACAACAAAGTAGTAGATAAAAACTGACATTTCATTTAAATGAAATCTACCACTTCTGTGGATTGAATTTAGAAAATCCGACATACATGGTTTTTAATATTATGTAAAAATTGGTTCAATAAGATGAAAATAATTTTTGGTGAATAGTAACTTGTGACTTTTATTTACCGCGGTTAAAGGTAAATAATGTAAATAAATGTAAAAAATATTATAATAATACAAAAATATCATAACAATTGTCCTAATATTATTGGTTGAGTCATTTTCGACAATTTTCATCTTTGGGTCGATTTTTGGGATCCCATAGAGCCACTTGGGTGTGATAATGACACAATAATTTAATTAACATAAAGTAAAGACAAAAATGAAACAATCAAATAACTTTTAGTAAATCAATTTCTAATGGGGTTATATAAGTACTATTTTCGACTATAAATATTCATTGGAAATATAAAAAGATTTTATACATTATGGTATTTATTTTATAATTTTTAGACATTATATAAATCAAATTATTTATGACACGATAATGTTGCAGCATTAACCTCATTGATAAATGACTTAAATAAATAATATTATAAATATTAAAAAAAATAACAAAAACATGTCCAATTAATATTGGTTGATTTTATTTATAACATTAGTCATATTTTATTCAATTTTAATTAGTTTTGGATCTTTAGGAACTGAAGATAAGTTTATAATAAAATAATATTTGCATGCATTCCTAAAGAGCACGCTGTCCCCCTTATAAAAAGCCATCAATTCTACCCAATTTCTCACACCTCTCAATCACCTTTTCTCGTCCAACCCCGGAAAAAATAATCTCTCAAGATCACTCTCCACCTTCTAGAATCCTTACATTAGGATTATGTAACTTCAATAATTCCACTTTGTTCAATCCAAAGGGAGCTACCCGAATTAAATGTAACAGTTTCTCTTACCTTCTATTCTTTTATTTTACTTCATAAACCCCTACAAACTATTTATTCCTTTATGTTATAAAAAACCCAGTACCCTCAATATACTAGTATGTTTTTATGAGATGTATAATAACTACACTTACACTCACCTCCATCTAATAGGTTAAGAACATGTTGTTTTTGTAAAAGGAAAACTAATGCCTCACGATACGATGATTGTTTGATTATCACCTACCGCCACTCATGGTGGACCTTAATTTGACACTAATTTATATATGATATATTTTATGTTTATGTTTTATTTATGCTTCTGTAATTTTATTTTATAGCATGTTTTTATGGTTTCCATTATATGTATACGCGATAATTTCACTTGGGGAAGTGCGGACTACCGCCCTCTCAAAGTGATATAACTCGTTAATTCCGTATGAGGGACATATAAAGGATGGATTTAGTGATATTATATATGATAACATACTTTAATTATAATATACTTTTGTATCATTATGTTTTAATTCAATTAAAATAATAAATAGAAATGAAAGTAGCGTTCATGCGTATGTACAACTTGCTGTCTCCATGAGTGGTGCATTTCATTTATTACCTCCAAATGTTTTGTACATTTATAAATACATATATATACTGGAAATATATATGATATATAAATAATTAATATCATTCCATATATAGTGAAATTTTGACCATGTGAATAACTTCTAATTATAAGAAGTCCATTTTTAACTCCAGTAATAAATATTGACAAAATGAAAAGTATTAACTTAAATGATTACATAATGTTTATAAAATTGTAATAAGTGATATAAAAGGAATAATAAAAATTTAAAAGGTTTATTAATCAAGTATAAATTAACTTAAGTTAATTATTTAGGAATAACAAGAGATAAAAATGATCAGTCGCGCATGAGGTTAGTGATTTCTTATCTCATTTTCAATTACGTAATATTTCCAATGTTCCCTAGTTATTTATTTCATGTATTGTATTTTGTACTTCCATTTTATATATATATTATCGTGATTATCTTTATATTCATGTTATTCTATGATTCATTTGGTGGTTATTAACTTTTGTCCATACGACTCGATAGATTACATCATGGTTTTCATCTCACTTCTTATTCTTATGAGATTCATGTTATATTATCACTATTTATTTTTGTGTGGTGTATGTAATAACCATGATGGTATTATTTTTGCAATATAATTTAGTTTATGGGTATTTACATCTTTATTGGATGATACTTCTTTCATGGGTAGTATGATTCGTATGTTATCAAATCGGTATGGGAACCTTTTAACCCCATTTCTATTCCATGGGTTAATCTTCTAATTCTAAATTATGTCACGATATGATTATGGTTAGAAACCATATTTATTTATTTATGTAGTAATATCCAATCTCCTTTTTCTGGATATACTTTGGATACACGTAATCCCTCCATTGACAAATTCTCATGTCGTCTATATAATCCTGATTAGAGTAACTTTAACTCAATTTACAATCATTATGATAAACATCAAAGTCATTGGATTTGTCATAAAAAGAACATGTGGGAATTTCATATGATTGATTTACACTGAATATCCAATTATATTGAGTGTATTATTATTAGTCACACATTATTACATAATTTAATTATCATTAATCTAAGGATACAGTTTTTAATAATTATTTCGTATCAATTTACATTCCATTGAGAATTCATTGTTGTTATGCACCAATTCACTCTTATATGATGTATATACAATCCATTGGCATATAATATCTTGAATACCTAAATTTTCATAATATTATAATTTACTGATTCAATGTTATACCTCAATAATTTGTATATAAAATTCTCTCACTTTGTTAAAAATACTTTGACTAAAATGTCTTTTTGAATGTTTTAATGATTTATTCATTTAAATATTTATTTTAAATTTCCATGTTTTAAATTTTTTTATGAATTTATTTATATGGGCATTAATGTTTTCAAATGAGAATTTATTTTAAATATTCAGTGTTTTAGGGGACACTTTGATTCAAAAATCTCTTTATTAAATGTTTTAATTGGTTTTGAAAATTATTTGATAAAGAACTGTCAATTTCAGTATCTTGATTTAATATATTGTGGTAGGAATGTGGAAATGTGTTCTTTCCTTTATGATTTTGTTACATGTTATGAATATGTTATGGTTTCATGGCATTGTTTACGTATACAGGTGGTTCCATGATAAACCAATGGTGGGTGAGTCCAAGATAGTACTCCAATGAATTGGGTAATGTAACAGAGGTAAATGTAATGTTTCTCCTATGATATTTAGGTAATATACTGTAATGGGTATTCCAAATGTGACTCCCTATGTAGTTTTCATAGCTACAATGTAAGTGTGTTATGAATTCCATATGTTACCTTTACGATTTTTTATTTCTATGTGTTATTCATATATCGTAAGATTTCATATGGTATGTTATGATTGACAAGTATGGTTTCATTGATTTGAAATTAATTATGGGAAAATGATTTCTTTATTTAATTTATAACCCTTGCTGAGCATTTTATGCTCATCCCAGGTTTTTGAAATGTTTTCTATAGGACTTAAAAATGAATAGGTTCAAGGATGGGATCAAGGAAAAGTCATGTTGTCTAAAACATGAAACTATACATTTTTTTATTAAGTGTTTTTATTTTATAAAAAATGGATACTACTTAGTAGTGTCTACATGTAATATTGAAGTTGTTATTTAATAGTTATTGCCTAATTATCTAAAACTCTAAACTTGAAATGATCTTCAATGTGAATTCTTGACTTAATTAAAGAGAATGTAATGTTTATGGCCGAGTCCTTATAGTTGGTATGGGAGGTCGGCTTAGATAAATTTTTAGGTTAGAGTATTCTTTAAATATAAGTGACATAACCATAAGGGTGTGGATTTTAGAAAAAGTCACAGTTTGTTTATAAAGTGAATAAGTTTATGATTACTTGAATAAGAATATAATGGCCCGGGTTTTTGGGGTCCATTACATTGTGAAAATCTCATGTTGGGTTTTCTGGTCTGGGAATCTCGGTGAAGTATGGAAACGGTAGGCCTACCAGTAGACTTAGACGACTGGTAGCAGGCCTACTGGTAGCTCAGTATTCCGGTATCCGCAGCCTAACTGTAGCTCTATCTACCGGTAGCTCGGTCTACCAGTCGCTGCAGCTATCGGTAGCTCTGTCAATCGGTAGCTCGGTCTACCGGTAGCTGTAGCTACCGGTAGCTCTAACTACTGGTAGCTCGGTCTACCGGTGGATACACCCAACCGGTAGCTGTCAGCTACCAGTGGTTGTCACCCACCTGTAGCTTTCAGCTACTGGTGGCTCTCACTTACCCCCACGGGGTCTTTCCAGTAGCGCTCCTTTTTGTACGAATTTGGGTTTTAAACCCTATTTTGACCCCTTCAAGCGTGTTTTAAAGCCCGGTAACGTCCATAAATGTTATAATTAAATACTTAATGAATTAACCTGGTGTGTGAGTCGGTTTAAACCACCCGGCCCTTTAATAACATGTGGGTCCGCGTGGTGAACCCACGGGCCCCCGCTCCTTACGCGGTTCCATGTTATTATCTCAACCGTCTGTAGCCCTTATAACTAAAGGGTTCCTTGTGGGTTTCTTCTTTTCCCGGTCACCCTCTGCGAGGAGTAACCTTCGTTTAGACGAGCCGATTTTCATTCAGGAGAGACACATCGCTATCTGTGATGTTCCGTGCCCGACCTTAGCATCGATCGTTGATAAAAAAAAGTAGGTAACTTCTCCTTTTCCTCTCCCTTTTTGTGTATCATACGGGGTGGGAATGCTTTTGATTCAGTAGAATTGGATGGACCGAACCTTAATGAAATAATAAAACAATTATAAAGAATGGAGTGGAAGGGGTGTAATCGATGATGCTTTGTTTTAGGATATTCTTTCTGAATTGTATGGTCTTACAACTACTGAAAATCATGGTCGTTGGTGGTATTTCTCTGTGAACTAATGAACCCTTATCTCTGGTGATGTTCAAATGTATTATATTGTGGTTGTGAAACCTTGTTGTGTAAATGAATTTGGATAATTATGTACATTCGGCTATGTAAATTGACAGCACCAGGATCAACCTTTTTACTGTGATAACCCCGATTAAAGTACAGCGGGATTGAAATCATGGAGTGTGTAAAATCTTTTAAATCTGAAAATACCTGCATGGGCCTGCTTTTCTTAGTGGTAGTGGTTTTTTTTCTCCATTCACGGGCTGGTTGTTTGGTGATGTGGAAGGGGATGGGATCCCATATTATTATTCTCTCGTTGGTTGTGGTATTGGGGATGGGATCCCCTGTGTTATGCTTGCAATGGTAGTGACTTTTAAGACTGGGTGGTAACTTGGTTATATCACGAATTGGGGTGGAATCCTCTGTTGTTGAGAACCCTTTTGGCTCGACATGGGGCTATATCTTGGGGTTTTCTTTGGGTTTTGTGGTTTTATAAGAGACCCAGTTGTGGATGTTGTAGTTGATGCTTGACTGTTCATTTTCCTTGGCTTGTAGTAATGCTTTCTAGATGCCCATGTAGGTGAAAAACTTAGTTAAACATCATTACTGAACATGAAAACAAATGGAACAAATGGGTTTTGTTAGTGAGAGTTGTGACTCAGACTTGAGTGATGTTTGTGTTCATTAGAATGGATGAAGAAAAATTTAAAATTCGGAGAGTGCTTCCTATATTTATACTTGTTTTTTTTGTGTTTCTTATTCTCACCCCACCCAAGTTGAGCACTTAGTGCCGAACACCCCCATTTCATGGGGGAGGATGTTTTTCCCAACACTTCTATTGGTGGCTGGTTATTAGCTCCATTCTGCTCCCTTTCCCATGTATCCCAAGTATCTTCGGGAAGGCTGTGATGGTCTGAGGTCCATTATTAGCCCTATAACCTTCGGGTGGGGTAGTGTGGTGGTTATGGACCAGGTGTGTGTGAATAGGTAGTTTCCCAAGTATCTTCCGGATGAGGCCCATGTGTCTTCGGGCATGGAAGTGGATCTTCTATCCTAGGTGTCTCTGGGCGTGACGGTGGTTGTTTTGGCCTAGGTGTTTACAGGCGTGGTTACGGGTGATAGTTGTGGCCCAGGTGTGTGCGAGTGGGGTTTGGCAGTGGGACTACGTGAGGTTGTGGCCTAGGTGTGTGCGAGCGGTGTGTGGTAGTGGGAATACGGCGAGAATGGTGGGATTGGTTCAATGCGTGGGATGTCTTCAATAACTAGTGGGAAAGTGTTGTGGGGTACCCAAACATCTATGTCCTCTGATTATATATATTACATGACTTGTGTTATTTGGGAGTGTTCCTTGGTGAGGATTGGGTGGATAATTTACCTTGTTAGGTGTTGGTTTACTCTTTTCTCAAAGGTCTTTAGAACATTCCCCCACTTGTGCACGAGATTCTTTGGTTTTCCCTACTGAATATACTTGTATGCTCACCCTACATATATAAAACTGCTTTCAGGTTTCCCAGAGGACTTCGAGGATCGTGCAGGACAATACTAGCTCAGTCCTTTGGGGAAGTTGAAGTTTCTGTTTTTCGTTCCTTGGTACAATACCTTTTTAGTCACTTGTACCTTGTGGTTTTTACTTTTGGAACATGAATATGGGAATGGTTTACTTTTGGATTTACTTTTCTCTTAGTTTTGGTGTTGTTGGGTTTTCATCGTCTTATCTCCCGATCCTATAAAACAAAAAGGGTAATTCCTTCCATTTAGTGTGTCTTTTTATACCCTTGGTGCCAGTTTCCACTCTGGGACCTATTGAGGGAGGGTTTCGGGGGTCATTATCTCTCCTTCAACTTAATGAAGGAACGTCCTGGCAATCTGCTAACCCTTCCCTCATTTTGGTGAAGGCGGGTCGTGACAGAATGGTATTAGAGGCCAGGTTGAGAGATAGGATGGATTCTGTAGTTAGGCACAATGAGGATTTCATGGGATGGTAGGGCAATAATGTTGGGTGAACTTGGTGTGTGAATTAGGCCAGGGAAGACCATCTAGAACACGAGATTTTAGGTTCCCCTGTGATCCGATGCAATGACTTTGGACCTGCCGAACGACCACATGCGGCCACACTGATTTCAGGGTATAGAACCTAGGAAATGTACATTCATCATAATGACTTGTGTTCTCATGTTTTTGGGTTGTTTTGGGAATTAAGAATAACTAAAATGTTTAATATGTTTTAGGAAATATTTTGCACTACTTGGGCGTAGGCATTCCTTATTTACCATGCAGCTATGGCACCTGGAAGGCGACCACGTGTGGTGCAGGCGATCGAGGCCCCATAGACTACCTTGGTTGATCGGTAGAGAGACAATCGAGAGGGGGAGGATGAACAGTGGCAGAATATAGTTCAGACCTCCAACGACAGGACCCTCCAGGTTCTGACCAGCAGGGAGCAGGCTGCAACAGTTTCAGTTTTGATCCCCGGGTCCTCGTCCTTTTCCTTCGGGCCCGAAACCGTGGTGCTTCGTCTATGGGAGCCATGGAAATATCTGGAGTCAGTTCCCAGACCGGGTACAGTACGACGGTGGAGGACAACCCCATCACCCTCCCCAGCAGCAGCTTCCAGCCAGTCCTTTCTAGCAGAAGCAGTAGGGACAGCGAGCTACCGCTCCTCCGAGGGAAAACGTAGGTGGAGGAGGCCGACCTCAGGGCACTCCTCAGGGACCTCGACCGAGGCTTGGTCATGGAGGTGGCCAACTGCCAAGGGGTAGAGGAACTGGGCATGGACAATTACACGCCACAGAGGCTGCCATTCCAGCAGTACCAGAGGTTGTTCGAGGTATGATCAGTTTGTTCAGTACCCTTTCTTATTCCTTGTTCGATACCGGAGTTTCGCACTCCTTTGTTGAACCCAGTCTATCATGTGCCTTGGGTATAGATGCCGAGAGACTTCCAGTGCCCCTGGTGCTGATCACACCAGTTGGAGGTTAGACCGACTTGTTATTTGTTTTTCGGGGATGCAGACTGATGGTAGGGCCACATCAGTCGGTCATGGATCTTCTTTTTCTATAGATATAGCCATACGATGTCATCCTAGGCATCGACTGTCTATTCTCTGTGGGTGCTGTCATCGACTGCTTCTGAGGAAAGGTGGCGTTCTCAGAATTGGACGGCCGGCGTGTTACATTCACTGGCGAGCAGAACAATCAGAAGGGCAACAGGTGAGAGGAACCCCTCCTCTCTTTGTTAGCCGAGCTATCAGTGCAGTCAGTAGATGCTGAGATGGTGGAGGTGTTATAGATCGTCCATGAGTTTAGGGAAGTTTTGCCTGTGGAGGTGACGACTCTACCCCCGTGATGTGATATCGAGTTCAGGATATACCTACATCACGACGCTAGTCCGATCTCAGTAGCTCCTTACCAGATGGAACCTTCAGAGTTACGGGATTTGCAGATTCAGATTGACGATCTGATGAATAGGGGTTATGTTCGACCGGGTGTGTCACTGTCACGACCCGCCCTCGGGGCCCGTGCCGTGACTACCCCAAGCCCGCCTTCCATAGGCCAGGGGCTGGCGACTAGCACCAAGGCGTAAAATCCCAGGTATCGGTTCGCGTACCGAAGCCTCATTACTAGTATCCAAGCTAGGCGTAGAACTCTAGCAACCGCCTCCATCCAGTCCACTGCTGCCTAGTAAAACTGTCTCGCCTCGTATCCTCAGAGGCCTCTACTGCTGGAACTCGTGCATCGCGCTCTGCTAGCGTGCACCGTCAGCTAGTGGCATCTGCTGCCTAACGGGTGGTGGTGCTGCTGGTACACCACCCGAAGGTGCCAACACTGAAAAATGGGCCCTGCACCGGAGTCTCGCTGCTCGGTGGGCCATCATCGAGAACTCTCTCGGAACTCCAGCTAACTATCTGCATGGTGACATCCTAAACAGATGTGTCACGGTCAACGATTTATACCTGGTGAGCTGACCTGGTTTGAGCTGACTTTAAACCTTTTGGGAAACACACACGCAATCAGTGTTTTCATGCATTAAGTCGGAAATCAGAAGTCAGGGTCCTGGTGTACGGATACGTCGGCCGCCGCACCAACACTGGACTCCCTGGACTGATAACCATACTCAATACACTAAACACTATTGCTTCACATAGAAGAAAGATCAGAGTCTGCGGTAGAACCGACCGCCTCTGATACCAATTTGTCACGACCCGCCCTCAGGGCCCGTGTCGTGACTACCCCAAGCCCGCCTTCCATAGGCCAGGGGCTGGCGACTAGCACCAAGGCGTAAAATCTCAGTAAAAAGGGAAGGCATTGCCTTAATAAAGTAAACAAGCACCTCAGAGAAACAAGCGGATGAAAAGCAGTACACAAAACTAGAACAACTGTGCTGAAGAAAAGGGGCCGGAAATACAAGCCCAACTGTAAAGTAAAGTACAACTCGAAAGGGAAAACAGCAACTGAAAGTACAAGCGGCTCCTGGAACGTCCTCCTCGATTCCTACCTGAAGGGTAGGTACAGATGGCTCAGCTCCTGGTTCGTCCACCACGGATCCTACTTGAAGGGTAGGTACAGATAGCTCCACAACTCCTCGGTCCAACTGTCCGCTCCGAGCACGTCCCGCTCAGTGGTCCTCCTCCTGGTACCGACCTACTCCGAAGCCTCAACCGCAGTCAGCACTGCCCGTCGTCTGCAACCAACACAACGAAGTGCGGGCATAGCCCGTGCAGGGGTGAGTATAAGATACTCAGTAGGGACCCCGAGACCCCCCGAAGGTCTCCTGAAATCCACAAAGGATAAACCACAAGAAGATACAATCACAAAGTAACATCCAGTATTGATTAGGTATATGCCCATACATATACCTATGTCACCAATTTCCGTTCGGCTCCAACACCGAGCCCAAGAACAACCCAATCCACAAGAAGAGTAAACAGTAAATCCACACAGGATAACAGTACAAGTTCACACAGTTTATAACAAGTTTATGAAATCAACGGATAACTATTACCCAGGTATATGCCCATACATATACCTAAGTTATCAAGCGACCCATCTCAATCATGAGGAAACACAAAGATCATTGACTCAGCTCAAACCAGGATTTTCATTATCGAAACCGTAGCTGCTGAAGAGCCCCGTCTCTGAAGTGTGCAGTAGTCCTATCACGACTCCGAGGTACTGCTCACTAACCTATGACTGCTGAGGTACTCCTCCTGTCGAGTATTGCGGGTCTGCTGCCAACTACTGGGCGCTCCGTCCGCTGAGGGTCTGCTGCCAACTACTGGGTGCTCACCCAAATAGCCTACTGAGGTACTACTCCTGTCGAGTACCGCGGGTTTGCTGCCAACTACCAGGCGCTCCGTCCGCCGTGGGTCTGCTGCCAACTACTGGGCGCTCCGTCCACTGGGCTAGTCGACTCACTCCAAGTCGAGTCGGTCAAGCAGTCGTCAGGTCTCAGTCATCTACACGGTCTCCGTACTCCGCACGCATGTCTCCACCGTCGCGGGTCTGTCGCTACAACCAAGTGCACACGCTCCGTAGAGTATCGCGGGTCCGCCGCTACAACCAAGCGCTCCACCGCCAAGGGTCTGCTGCTGCATCCAAGCGCACCACCACTGTCAAGTACCACGGGTCCGCCGCTACACCCAAGCGCTCCACCGCCCTAGGTAAACAGAAGATTCAGCTCACACAGGTTCGGTAGCACTGTTCCACGTAGGATCTCTGAGTTCTGTAGTCGTCGTCGTCGAATCCACACAGGATCTCTGTACTGTCGTCGTCGCAGTCACAGTAGCAGTAGTAGTAGACGTCACAGTAATAGTCGCAGCCAACACTAGGGTTCCCGCACACAGAAAGCTCGTTCGGAGGATCCGCTCCACGAGCCGAGAGGCTGATACATCAACTGTCACAAAGACCAGAGTTGATGTATCCAAAAGTTCCATATCGACAACAGGAACTCAACGCAACAGACGGCGCGTCGATCGGACGCCCGGTCTGAGAGTTATTGGCATTTTCGTCTCCGGGGCCCGGTTGGTTTTTAAGGCAAAACCAACCCGACCGTACTCCACCTGCATCCGAACCTCGGGCGGAGTATTCCAAAATATCCGTCTCACTAAGAGGAACACAACGCGACTGACGGCACGTCAATCGGACGTTCGTAGCTCAAGATATGAGCGTTTCCGCTCCGAAGGCCCGGTTGGTTTCGTGAACGAACCAACCCGGCCGAACTCAAAGTAACCCGAAACTTTGAGTGCGATATATCGAAACGACCGTCTCGATCCAAGGATCGCGTTGCCGCTGACGGTTCGTCGATCGGAGGTACGAGGCTCAAGTTATGGGCCAAAAACCAATTCTGGTTCGAAACGGGGGGGTCCGGGTCCGGGCCGACCCGGCCCGACCCCCCCCCCCCCCTTGGGCGGCGCGGGGGCCGGCGGCGGCGGGCGGTGGCGGCGGCGGGCGGCGGCGGCGGCGCGGCGGCCTGGGGTGCCGCGAGGGGCCGCTCGCGGGGGGCTAACCCCCGTTTCTTCAGAAGGGCGGCGCGGCTTTGCCGCGCCCTTTGCAACAAATCGGCCCCCACGTGGGGGCCGATTTTGAATTAAACCGGGGGGCTGCTGCCCCCCCCCCCTTCCATGGAACCGCCCCCCTCAATAAGAGGGGGGTTTTGTTGAACCGGCCGGGGGATTTATTCCCCCGGTTTCCTGTCATCCGGCCGGCCAGCTGGCCGGCCGGTTTTCACTAACGGGACCGGAAATTCCGGTCCCGCCTTCGACTTCCGACGCCGGCGGCCCGGCCGCCGGTCTTCTCTTCCGCCGCGGCCCGGAACCGGCCGCGGTCTCTTCGTCCCGCCGCGGCCCGGAACCGGCCGCGGCGTTCGTCAACCGGCGCGGTGCGACGACACCGCGCCCCTTCGTCGTGCTTTGATAATCATTCAACGCGGCGCGACGGCGTCGCGTTCTTGTTGTTTCTTCATGGTGCGCGGTACGACATCGCGTAACTTAAACGTATAATTATCCGCGTGGTGCGACGGCACCACGCCACCTTGCTTCCGCCCGCAAGAATAAACAAGAAACGATGGAGGGGGGTTCGGCCGTGTTCATGCGGTCCGGCCCCCTCACGTTAAAATAATAACGCATCTTAAATAAATTAAGCCACACGTTATACTTGCTATTCACGATCAAGAAAAGGAATAATAAAGAATAAAACAACAACCCCTACATCAATTAACAACTCGGCGTTCGTCAAAGGCTGCGGGAGATGAGTGTCGCGGAAGTCAGACGTCACGGAGGAAGACATCGTCGGCATCGCGGTTATGGCGTCGCGGTAGACGGACGTGGGTTCGCCGCGAGAGGCACGTCGCGGAAAGGATGCGTTGCGGCGTCGTGGAGGAAATCCAACGCGTTGCAGTCCGACGTCGTGGAAGAAGGTCGCCGCGTTCTTCGTCGTGGAGGAAGAACTCACAAGGAGCCTCCCTCTTTTCCTCTCCGCACAGCAAAACCCAAAAACCAAAACAAAGGAAACTAAACCATGAATTAAATAGAAGGGTTTGGAATTTCAAAGGTTTGAAATCCAAACCACTTCATTTAATTCTCCTCATTTAAATCTTAAGTTATAACTTAAGTTTATTGAGTTTCCAACCTTAACTCCACATGACTCTTGAATTCCAAGAGTTTGAAAATAAAACTAACTCATGTAATAAATTACACAAGTTGTCAAATTAATAAAGTGGAATTTAATGAGGAGTTAGGAAATTTGAAAAAGGTGGGGGCTCGTGTGGGCCCCACCTCCCTCATAACCACACATGGGAAGTTGGGTGGTTGTGGGCCCCACCAACAACTTCCCATGAGAGAGTCTAACAAACATGAATAAAATAAAATTCACACACAAAATTTTATTTTACTTATCTTTTAATCCCCAAAACTAACTTTCAACCCGCAACAAACGCAACTTCCGAAAAGTTCTCTTTAAGCGAATATCGGCGCTACGAGTTCATCGGTGCCCTCGGATTTCAATTCCGAGCACCGGATCAAAAGTTAGGAATTCCCGCTCGTTCGTTCACTGAACGTACCCGAGCCAAACTTCGGAAATTAATTCCGGGCACTCCGGGCCTCGGAATCAGGTGCCGTCAGAAACCGCGCTCTTGTAAAATTCTAAAGAAAATTAAAAAAAAATCCCTTGAATTTTACGGGTCTTTACAGTCACTGTGGGGTGCTCTAGTCTTGTTCGCTAAGAAGTCAGATGGTGGTCTCAGGTTGTGCATAGACTACAGGAGGCTGAATCAGGTGACGATCAAAAATCACTACCCTCTTCTGAGGATAGACGATCTTATCGACTAGCTAAAAGGGGAAAGATTGTTCTCGAAGCTCGACCTGTGGACTGGATAACACCAGTTGAGAGTTAAGGGGAGTGACATCCCGAAGATGGTGTTCAGGTGCATATATGGACACATTTCAAGTTCGTGATCATGCCCTTCAGTCTTACGAACTCCCCTGTTGTGTTCTTTCGGCTTATGAACTCCATCTTCCAGGAGTACTTGGATCAGTTCGTGGTTGTTTTCATTGATGATATCCTGGTCTATTCAAGATCAGAGGAGGACCACGCTAAACACCTGAGGACAATTTTGGAGGTCCTCCAACAGAACCAGCTCTATGGGAAGATGTAAAAATGAATGTTTTGGACACGAGAAGTGCACTTCCTCGGGCACGTGGTGTCTGAGAAGGTGGTAGCAGTGGACCTATCAAAGGTTGGGGCAGCTGTTTCTTGGGCAGCACCCAAGAATGTGGCAGAGGTCGGTAGTTCCCTCGGGCTAGCGGGTTACTATTTGAGGTTCTTACCAAACTTCTCCCGAGTTGCAGCCCATTTGACAGACTTGACCATGAAGGATCGTGTTTTCATGTGGATTGAGTAGTGTGATGAAGCCTTCAGCTATCTGAAGGTGAAGTTGGTCAGTGCCCTAGTTCTGAGGCTACTAGAAGAAGGGGTCACTTACGAAGTGTCCTGTGATGCTTAAGGACAATGACTGGGATGCGTGTTGATGCAAGGACAAGGGGTGATCTCTTATGGGTCCAGGCAGCTACGCCCTCATGAGAGTAACTATTCCACCCATGACCTGGAGCCTGCAACGGCTGTTTTTGCACTACTGTTATGGCGGCACAACCTCATCGGAGAATGCTTCATGGTCTTCATAGACCACAAAATTTTGAGGTATATCTTCTCTTAGCAGGACCTAAACTTGCAACAGGGGAGATGGGTTGAGTTCATCAAGGATTATGACTAAGAGAGCTCTTATACTGAGGGCAAGGGCAATGTAGTGGTTGACGCCTTGAGAAAGAGGATGGATAAGGATGATGTCCGAGAGTCGAAAGACGTCTGGAAGGAGATGGAAGAATTGGATGCCTTACACCTGGATGAGAGGATGTATGGTGGTAGAGGTTTCTTGTATCAGATGGAAGTGCATTCTTCTCTGTTTCAGCAAGTGTAGGAGTCTTAGTGGGGAGACCCAGAGTGAAAAGTGATGCGCGACCGAGTTGACCAGGGAAATGCTCCGGAAGGATGGACGGAGGATGGCCAAAACAAGATTATTTTTCATGGAAGGTTGTTTGTTCCTGAAGCTATGCACGACAAGGTTCTTAGTGAGTTCCACAACTCACCCCTTACAGTGCACCCTGGAGTGTCCAAGATGTTCCAGGGACTGAAGAGACAGTTCTGGTGGCTTGGAGTGAAGCGATCATTGACCGAGTTTGTGGCCAAGTGCTTAGTGTGTCAGCAAGTGAAGGCTGAACATTGAGTTTCAGGCGGCCTACTATAGTCTCTAGATGTCCCTGAGTGGATGTGGGACAACATCTCAATGGATTTCGTCACGGGACTACCGAAGGTCCTAGGGGGTTACTACGCCATCTGGGTGGTAGTGGACCGGTTGACCAAATCGTCTCACTTTCTGGAAATTAGGGAGTCGATTGTAGTGGATGCATTGGAGCGAAAGTATATGGATTAGGTGGTGAGGTTTCATGGAGTTCCGAGTTCTATAGTATTGTATAGGGATGCATGGTTGACCTCGCGAGTCTGGAGAGTATTGCAGCATGATTTTGGCACCCAGCTGCGCCTTAGCACTGCATTCTATCCCTAGACGGATGGACAAACAGAGTGCCCCATTCAGACCTTAGAGGATATGCTGTGGGCATGTTTTTAGGACTCAGGAGGATACTGGGTTCGATACATGCCTCTGGTAGAGTTTGCCTACAATAATAGCTATCACTATACCATTGGTATGGCCCCATTTAAATACTTGTATTGGAGGTCATGTTGTTCACCTGTGTTTTGCAACGAAGTAAGAGAGGCAGGCATCCTTGGCCCGGAGGGGGTGCAGAGCACGATAGAGAAGGTTCAGCACATACGGGAAAGGATAAAGGAGGCCTAGGACCGACAGAAGTCGTATGCTAATACCAGGAGGAGGAACTTGGAGTTTGAGGTTGGAGACCATGTGTTTATGAAGGTCTCCCCTCGGCGTGGACAATACAGGTTCGGCAAATGGAGTAATCATTCTCCGAGGTTCATCAGACCCTTCGAAGTGTTGCGGCGGGTCGGCGAAGTGGCATATTAGGCAGTGTTACCACCGCCGCTACTAAGGATACATGATTTATTCCATGTTTCCCATCTCCATCGGTATCTGCACGACAATTCACACGTCCTTGGCTAGGGAGAGCTGGACATCGAGGATGACGAGACTATTGTGGAGAGACCAGTTATGATCGAGGATCGCAAAGAGAAGGTGCTCCGTGGGCGAACCATTCCCTTGGTTCGTGTGTTATGGAGACATGGTGGGCTTAAGGAGATTACATGGGATAGGGAAGCACAGATTCATGCCTAGTACCAAGAGACATTTTGAGTTTTATACTATTCGGTTTATAACTATTGTGGTGGAACATTTTACCTTGTTGGCTATGAAATACTAGTTTTCTTTCCTCTGAATGTGTGTGAAAAGACCTGGGTATGGGAGGGAAGGATCTTACCCTTAATCAAGATGCATTAAGGTGGATGCTATTAAACAGGTGCGGGAGAGTCAGTACCACCCAAAGAAGATAGTATCTTGACAGAGGCAAGGAGACTCCCCAACCCACATGGCCGGGCAGTTTAACAATGTATGTTGCTTGGTTCTTAGTTAATGACGAAATTCACTCCTAAGAGGTTTCTTTTGAGGCAGTTGATTGGGCTCTCTCTCTTTCTATAACTGCCCAAGATTTTATAAAAAATATTCTTTTTAATTAATTTCTTGTGTTGTACGCTACACCAAAAGGAGATTGCACAACACGCATCCTTGACTTTCCTTGCATTACACGCAATCACGACCTTCCTCGATAGCGTGTGTAATACGCAATACCGAGTTTCACTAAACAACGATATGCTATTAAAATATTATTAAAACTAGCCATTATGAATAGTAATAACTACTTTTTAAAACTCTTTAAATCTTATTTTTCAAAATGAACTTCATTTTTGGATTCGGAGTATCGAATTTAGCCTAAGGTGAAATTTTGGTACTTTTCAGATAACTTTCATATTCTGATGAATAGTGAAAATTACTAAATTATAATTAAAAACAACTTTTTTAATCGAAATAATTAATAGTGATAAATTATTAATTTGAGTGGTTTTAAAGTATATTTAGAATATATTTTTACAATTTAATACAATGTTGGTCATTGGATGTAATTTCACATTTAAACCAGACATAATCAAGTGTCAATCTTTTGATAGATATTGTTTCTTAAAAACACACTACTTGTTTTAACAGTGGGATTTAATTATAAAATTAATTAATGAAAATTCTATTATATGAATTTGGTAAAATAGACTTCATTTTTGAATTCAGAATATGAAATATAGCTTAGGATGAAATTTTGGCATTGTTCTGAAAAACATCAATTTTTGATGAATAGTGAAACTACTAAGTGGTAGTTAAAAAAATTAATTTCTTCATAAATCTTAATTTTACCGCGTCTGTGAATGGAATTTCAAAAATCCGAGAGACACGGTTGATGTCAGTAAGTAAAATGTGGTTCAATGAGATGAAAATAATTTTTCGTGAATAGTAACTTTTTACTTTTTTTTACCACGGTTAATAGTAAATAGGGGTAAATATGAAATTACTATTACCCTAACACATGTCCTAATTCTATTGGATAAGTGTAATTCGACCAAAAACAACCTTATGAATATAATATGACCATTTAGGTCCACTTGGATTAGATTATGACATTTAATATTATATTATTTAATGAATAGTTAAAATAGTTAAAATCAAAGTTTAATAACTAAAACATTTTTAATATGGGGTTATACATAAGATAAATTCGACTATAAATATTCATTAGAAAGCGAAAGAGATTTCCTACATAATGATATTTTATTTATAATTTTTAGACTTTAAATAAATTAATTTATATATGACACAACGATGATGCAGTAATTACCCTTTTAAGGAAATATTAACATAATTGATGTTATAAATGCTCAAATGAATGAAATTTGAGACTTTTTATAACTTAAACTAATTTTCTAGGTTACTATGATATATTAGTGTTGATTTAATAAACTTGGTTCGAACATATAATTCTGTTATGACTTTCACAAAAATCATATATCAAATAGTGTCAAAATTGACACAAAATAGTTTTTAAATCAAATATTATATTATTAATTGTTATTTTATTCCTAAAAATCTAAAATTCGGCCAAATGACTTAGATAAGGATATATTTATTAATAATATACAATTTGGGGTTCGTTTGGCATGTTATAGTAAGTGTATTAACCATATAGTGAAAGAAAACAAAAAGACACGGTAAAAGTTAAATTATTTAACTTAGAGTTAAATCTAATTGATAAGGTTAAAATAATAACCTAAACTTGTCTAAATCCTATTGGTTGATAGGATTTCGACCCATCCCCACTTTATCTTCGAAATAAGACACTTTGGAACCATTATAAACCGATTTTGACTTTAATATAAAATAATATTTTGAGATATTCCTAAGGTGCCCCTCTCCTCCCTTATAAAAGGACACCTCCTCCCCCTCCTCCTCACACCAATTTGAGCACTCAAACTCGGCCAACCCCTGCAAAAATCTCTTCTAAACTTCCGTAGAAACATCCTAGAGGTTCTGGTCTTCCTAAAAGACCAATTTTAGTGCCCTAAGAGGAGGTCTCAAAGAGGCGCTTCAAAGAAGAGGTAATTACCGTTACCAATTCTTTCATCTTTATTTCTTCTTCCACTTCTTCTTCTTAGGTTGTTTCATTATGAAGTAATAACATCAGTATCACTCATATACTGATATTTTATTATAAGTATGAAACAACCCTATTTCACCATCTATTTATCCTACGGAAAAAGAAATCACTGCGCGTGCGTACGTACGGAATACCGTCTCCACGACGCGATGAGATTCATTCTCCATGTTAACCATTTAAGAATGATTATAATGTATATATAAGAAATAATAATGAAATATATGACATTATAAAGCTACTGGATTATGTATATATATATATATATTTATTTCATCTACTTACTTCCATTTCAAGACAATAAGGAATGGAAAACAGCGTTCATGCGTACGTACGGACTACCGTCTCCATGAACGGTTTTTTTCATTTTATTTATCTATCTATTATATATATATACTGAATATATATGATATATAAATCAAATTTTATATTATGGAAGTAAGTAAATCATGATATACGTAATAATAATGTCAAGAACAACAAGTCAAAACACTTACGATAAATGAAACGATTTTATCCAAAACGCTTCTTTAACATGGAATTTACAAAAGAACAGGTAATATAATATAATAAGTGAACCATATATGATATCATAACAATGAATATGATTCTATAATAAGTCAATGACATTATTTAAATCATTATACAGGAGGTTAGGACACATACGATGCAAATTGGACCTAAGGTAAGGGAAATATCACAATCTCATTTTTATCCGAGATTGTTTATTCATAAGTATTTACTGGGGTGTATTTTATCATCCACATCCATGTTTCATCAATATGTAATATTATTTCCATCCACCTACAATTTTTTAAATCCATTTTTACCCTTCGGTGAGTTTTTAGTAATATCTATGAAAGGAATCTTTTGTCATACGAGGTACTTTTTGACTTTTCCGAAAAAAGTACGAAGAATTTTTTTTTAACTTATACGGCACGAACGGATTTCTACTGTTTTATAAAGCCTTATTTTCATGAATCTTACTCTAAAATATTTCATGACTATTTTCAATAAAATCTCTTTGTTTTAAAATTGCAAGATGTTTTGTGAAAAGAAATTGATTTTGAAGAAGAAAGGATATTTTTCTCAAGAATTCAATTCAAGTGTTTTATCAAAATTATTTTCCATCTAAGATAATAAAGGGTTCTGTTTCTATCCATATTTTTACATTGATTTTACTATGTTGTGATGGAATTATGTTTATGAATTCCTTTATCTTATATAAATTGATTTATGATGTCATGATGTTTCAAGAATCCCATTTTTGTTACATGTGTTATGCGATGATGTATGTTTTATTATTATGTGTCACACATAAGAAAGGATTCATTATAAGATGGGTGGGACCTATATCTCCCTCCAATGCATTGGGTAATGATTTTATATCTCATTAGATAGACATGGCTGGAATGGTAGGTTACACCGGTTCAGTGAAACAGGACTGAAACGAGGGTTACTCGATTCAGAAAGGGACTTTGTCCACTAAGATAGTCTTGGAAATGAGTCTTGACTAACAAGAAATGATTCTCTATGATTATGTGTGAATGACACAAAGTTTCATGTTTTATGTTATGATTATTGTGATTACATTTCACTGCCATGATTTACCCCATGTTATGAAATTATGATCTCTTTTGCAGGTTAAGATTTCCAAAAGTTATGTGCTTATGTATATGATGTGATTGATATTTCTTTTGTTTACCCTTACTGAGCATTTGAGCTCACCCTTTTATGTTTTCTTTTCCCCAGGATATAAAGAAAGGTTTTAGGTATAAAAAAAAGAAGATCTTTATGGGAGATGTTGAAGATCTTTCACCACGATTAGAAGATTATATTCCGAGTTTCCAAAGACACTAAACTATTACGGTCCTTGTGTGTGTGTTTTTGTTATGTACTAAGTATTCCGCAAATGTAATGTAATTTCCATGTACGTCAAGATACGGGTCTCTACAGTTGGTATCAGAGGAAAGGTTTAGTCAACCTTTGGAAACTAGGATGCGAAAACGTTAGTGAGATCCCTAGAGATATTTCTAAGGTATGTCTAGGGATGTCTCTAAGGTTAAGTATACGTATAGGTTATAGTCCAAGAATTGCTCTAACGATCTTAGAATTTAACCTAAGATGTTGGATATTGAGGGTACTACCCCTTTATTTTGTTGTTTTCCCTAGCATGACTTTTGCCTCTCACACTATTCTTTTGGGGTTTTAGACGATGGCTGGAACCCGAAGGAACCGTGTTGATCAATGCAATTGACAATGCAATGATTTTCCACCTGAGCAACCAAACGATATGGGAGGTTGAATGCAAAATATTGTAGCCATGCTCACACAACTTTCTCAAGCTATGAATCATGCAGGACTTCCAAACGAGCAAAGGAAGGAGCAACATTCTGTTGAATCCTTCATGAGGTAGCGTCCGCCTTCTTTCAGTGGGTCTACTGATCCATTAGTTGCTGAACAATGGATTAGTACTACTGAAAAGATATTTTCAGTTCTTCAATGTTCTGAACATGATAAAGTCATCTTAGCAGTATATCGTTTGGAAGGTGAAGCTGATCAATGGGGGAATCTTATTAAGAATACGAGGCAAAGAGATGAAATTGATTCCATGGAATGGGATGAGTTCAAGAACTTGTTTTTCAGTAAGTACTTCCCTCGTATTCTTCGAACGAAGATGGAGAAGGAGTTTCTTGAACTAAAGCAAAAGGATGATGAATCTGTTGGTATATACGAAGCGAATTTTACAAGACTTGCAAGGTATGCATCTGGCATTATCATCCAACTTGAATGTAAAGTTGATCGATTTTTCAGTGGCTTAAAACCAAGTCTTCGAAGGGAATTAGCTATAAGAGACTTCAGTAGCTATGATGAAATTGTGCGTTGTGCTATCAAGGTAGAAATGGAAGTTGGTGTTACATATCCATCTCATGGTTTTGACAAGAAACGAAAGATGGAGTTCAAGGAGAAATCTCAGAATAATGGTGAAAAGAAGATGAATGTTTCCTTATGCACAAAGTGTGGAAAGAAGCATGGTGGAGATTGTCTTAAAGGGACTAGAAAATGTTTTAAGTGTGGAAAAGAAGGTCATCGAGCAGCTGAGTGTCGAAGTAATGGAAAAAGGGATTCTAATGAAGTGAATAAAGCAAACACTGCAGAGAACGCACAACCAACACTTCAATGCTTCAAGTGCAAGGAGATGGGACATTATGCCAATAAATGCCCTAATCCAAGGGTTAGTGATGATCGACATGAGCAACCGCTTAAGGCAAAGGACAAAGGGAAGTCACATGCGATCACTATTGGCAATGTTGAATATGACAACGATATGGTGGAATGATTAAGTTTTTATGTAATGGGATTCCAAAATAATGTTGTATCATGGAATATTGGAATATTTATGTATTGGTCTAATGTGGTATTCAAAGTGATTGAGATATTATGCGCATAATGAAGGGAAAATGAGAAAATGAAATGTTTAACAGTATTCATGAGCTCATGATTGATATAAGGACTAAGTGATATCATGGTTTGAGTATATAGAATTTTGAGGATTTTGGTATGTGGAAAGTGTTAACTTTTAACTGCATTCAAGTTTTCACTAAGGTTCAATGGGTATTCAAGAGAGTACAAGATTAAGGCCTTTGAATGTTTGGAATGTGTCCAACAAGATATATCTTATGATATATGGGGATCAACGATGGTATTAAATATCTGGTAATCGTTTTCACTATGTCATGAGAATGGACTGTAGTATTATGGATAGGACTAAAGATTGGAATGGATTATGTTGGACATAAGTTAGTATTGTTTAAGGATAGAAGTTTTTTCGATATTATTTATGGGATGTTATAGTAATATAGTTTTATAAAAAGGACAACCTGCAGGACGGACGACAGCCCATCGCTTCGGACAAGGCTGTGGGAATCGAACCCACAACCGAAGTGCGACTGGCCTTTATCGCCTACCACTGGCCTACAGGAAGTCCCTGTTTAGTAGAAACTATTTTTATTATATTAAGCAGTATGATATATGAAGTATAAGTCCATTTTAGGAACTATATATGATTAATCTCACTATAGATCGACTTATGTATATAATTTTTGCTATCCTTTTGTTTGAGACAGATGGAATGACCCGTCATTCTATCACATGATCTGCTAACACTTCACGAATAACAAATTCAACTTCATTTATTTAAGAGATGAAGTGGAAATTGTTCTGGGCACGAACAATAGTGAGATTGTACCAAAATAAAGAAAGTATTTATTCCAATTCAAATTTTCAACTTTAGGGAAATGATCTTGAAAACCAAAAATGTTGTCCTAGTGATCTTATACCTGATGAATCGGATGGTACCTTAGATCGTCACAAATTTATGGATTTGTGATTATTGGATTTTCCATAGCCATGTTCTCTACCACTCTTCATCAGAACATGATGGTTAGATTTCTCTTCCATATCCATATTTTCACCCATGTGGAAACCCAATGATTAGTTTATTTGGGTAACCGTTACGTTTCATACTTTGGTTTTTTAAGATTGGTTTTGATATTCCTTTTTACGATGTGGGTTTCTATTAAAGAAACTTTCAAATAGTAAACCATTTATAACCCCAACGAATTTCGAGGGCGAAATTGATTTTAAGGGGGGTAGAATGTAATAGCCCAAGATTTTATAAAAAATATTCTTTTTAATTAATTTCTTGTGTTGTACGCTACACCAAAAGGAGCTTGCACAACACGCATCCTTGACTTTCCTTGCATTACACGCAATCACGACCTTCCTCGATAGCGTGTGTAACACGCAATACCGAGTTTCACTAAACAGCGATATGCTATTAAAATATTATTAAAACTAGCCGTTATGAATAGTAATAACCACTTTTTAAAACTCTGTAAATCTTATTTTTCAAAATGAACTTCATTTTTGGATTCGGAGTATCGAATTTAGCCTAAGGTGAAATTTTTGGTACTTTTCGGATAACTTTCATATTCTGATGAATAGTGAAAATTACTAAATTATAATTAAAAAAAACTTTTTTAATCGAAATAATTAATAGTGATAAATTATTAATTTGAGTGGTTTTAAAGTATATTTAGAATATATTTTTACAATTTAATACAATGTTGGTCATTGGATGTAATGTCACATTTAAACCAGACATAATCAAGTGTCAATCTTTTGATAGATATTGTTTCTTAAAAACACGCTATTTGTTTTAACAGCGGGATTTAATTATAAAATTAATTAATGAGAATTCTATGATATGAATTTGGTAAAATATACTTCATTTTTGAATTCGGAATATGAAATATAGCTTAGGATGAAAATTTGGCGTTGTTCTGAAAAACATCAATTTTTGATGAATAGTGAAACTACTAAGTGGTAGTTAAAAAAATTAATTTCTTCATAAATCTTAATTTTACCGCTTCTGTGAATGGAATTTCAAAAATCCGAGAGACACGGTTGTTGTCAATAAGTAAAATGTGGTTCAATGAGATGAAAATAATTTTTGGTGAATAGTAACTTTTTACTTTTTTTTACCACGATTAATAGTAAATAGGGGTAAATATGATATTACTATTACCCTAACACATGTCCTAATTATATTGGATAAGTGTAATTCGACCACAAACAACCTTATGAATATAATATGACCATTTAGGTCCATTTGGATTAGATTATGACATTTAATATTATATTATTTAATGAATAGTTAAAATAGTTAAAATCAAAGTTTAATAACTAAAACATTTTTAATATGGGGTTATACATTAGATAAATTCGACTATAAATATTCATTAGAAAGATAAAAGGATTTCCTACATAATGATAGTTTATTTATAATTTTTAGACTTTAAATAAAGTAATTTATTTATGACACAACGATGATGCAGTAATTACCCTTTTAAGGAAATATTAACATAATTGATGTTATAAATGCTCAAATGAATGTAATTTGAGACTTTTTATAACTTAAACTAATTTTCTAGGTTACTATGATATATTAGTGTTGATTTAATCAACTTGGTTCGAACATATAATTCTGTTATGACTTTCACAAAAATCATATATCAAATAGTGTCAAAATTGACACAAAATAGTTTTTAAATCAAATATTATATTATTAATTGTTATTTTATTCCACAAAATCTAAGGTTCGGCCAAATGACATATATAAAGATATATTAATTAATAATATACAATTTGGGGTTCGTTTGGTATGTTATAGTAAGTGTATTAACCATATAGTGAAATAAAACAAAAAGACACGGTAAAAGTTAAATTATTTAACTTAGAGTTAAATCTAATTGATAAGGTTAAAATAATAACCTAAACTTGTCTAAATCCTATTGGTTGATAGGATTTCGACCCATCCCCACTTTATCTTCGAAATAAGACCATTTGGAACCATTATAAACCGATTTTGACTTTAATATAAAATAATATTTTGAGATATTCCTAAGGTGCCCCTCTCCTCCCTTATAAAAGGACACCTCCTCCCCCTCCTCCTCACACCAATTTGAGCACTCAAGCTCGGCCAACCCCTGAAAAAATCTCTTCTCCACTTCCCTAGAAACATCCTAGAGGTTTCGGTCATCCTCAAAGACCAATTTTAGTGCCCTAAGAGGAGGTCTCAAAGAGGCGCTTCAAAGAAGAGGTAATTACCGTTACCAATTCTTTCATCTTTATTTCTTCTTCCACTTCTTCTTCTTAGGTTGTTTCATTATGAAGTAATAACATCAGTATCACTAATATACTGATATGTTATTATAAGTATGAAACAACCCTATTTCACCATCTATCCATCCTACGGAAAAAGAAATCACTGCGCGTGTGTACGTACGGAATACCGTCTCCACGACGCGATGAGATTCATTCTCCATGTTAACCATTTAAGAATGATTATAAAGTATATATAAGAAATAATAATGAAATATATGACATTATAAAGCTACTGTATTATGTATATATATATATATGTATGTCATCTACTTACTTCCATTTCAAGACAATAAGGAATGGAAAACAGCGTTCATGCGTACGTACGGACTACCGTCTCCATGAACGGTGTTTTTCATTTTATTTATCTATCTATTATATATATATACTGAATATATATGATATATAAATAAAATTTTCTATTCTGGAAGTAAGTAAATCATGATATAAGTAATAATAATGTCAAGAACAACAAGTCAAAACACCTACGATAAATGAAACGGTTTTACCCAAAACGCTTCTTTAACATGGAATTTACAAAAGAACGGGTAATATAATATCATAAGTGAACCATATATGATATAATAACAATGAATATGATTCTATAATAAGTAAATGACATTATTTAAATCATTATACAGGAGGTTCGGACACATACGAAGCAAATCGGACCTAAGGTAAGGGAAATATCACAATCTCATTTTTATCCGAGATTGTTTATTCATAAGTATTTACTGGGGTGTATTTTATCATCCACATCCATGTTTCATCAATATGTAATATTATTTCCATCCACCTACAATTTTTTAAATCCATTTTTACCCTTCGGTGAGTTTTTAGTAATATCTATGAAAGGAATCTTTTGTCATACGAGGTACTTTTTGACTTTTCTGACAAAAGTACGAAGAATGTTTTTTTTAACTTATACGGCACGAACGGATTTCTACTGTTTTATAAAGCCTTATTTTCATGACGCTTCCTATAAAATATTTCATGACTATTTTCAATAAAATCTCTTTCTTTTAAAATTGCATGATGTTTTGTGAAAAGAAATTGATTTTGAAGAAGAAAGGATATTTTCCTCAAGAATTCAATTCAAGTGTTTTATCAAAATTATTTTCAATCTAAGATAATAAAGGGTTCTGCTTCTATCCATATTTTTACATTGATTTGACTATGTTGTGATGGAATTATGTTTATGAATTCCTTTATCTTATATGAATTGATTTATGATGTCATGATGTTTCAAGAATCCCATTTTTGTTACATGTGTTATGCGATGATTGATGTTTTATGATTATGTGGCACACATAAGAAAGGATTCATTATAAGATGGGTGGCACCTATATCTCCCTCCAATGCATTGGGTAATGATTTTATATCTCATGAGATAGACATGGCTGGAATGGTAGGTTATACCGGTTCAGTGAAACAGGACTGAAACGAGGGTTACTCGATTCAGAAAGGGACTTTGTCCACTAAGATAGTCTTGGAAATGAGTCTTGACTAACAAGAAATGATTCTCTATGATTATGTGTGAATGACACAAAGTTTTATGTTTTATGTTATGATTATTGTGATTACATTTCACTACCATGATTTACCCCATGTTATGAAATTATGATCTCTTTTGCAGGTTAAGATTTCCAAAAGTTATGTGCTTATGTATATGATGTGATTGATATTTCTTTTGTTTACCCTTACTGAGCATTTGAGCTCACCCTTTTATGTTTTCTTTTCCCCAGGATATAAAGAAAGGTTTTAGGTATAAAAAAAAGAAGATCTTTATGGGAGATGTTGAAGATCTTTCACCACGATTAGAAGATTATATTCCGAGTTTCCAAAGACACTAAACTATTACGGTCCTTGTGTGTGTGTTTTTGTTATGTACTAAGTATTCCGAAAATGTAATGTAATGTCCATGTACGTCAAGATACGGGTCTCTACAGTTTCCTTCTGGGTTGTTTTGATTATCGAGGATGAGAATCATTTAAGAGGTATCTGATGTAATGGACTGGTTTTTTGGGGTCCATTACTTTGTGAAAATCCAATGTTGGGTTTTCTGGTCTGGGAATCTCGGTGAAGTTTGGTAATGGTAGGACTACCGGTAGCCTTAGCTTACCGGTAGCAGACCTACCAGTAGCTGGGTCTACTGGTAGCCGCAGCATACTGGTATCTCTATGTACCGGTAGCTCGGTCTACAGGTAGCTGCAGCTACCGGTAGCTCTATCGACCAGAAGCTCAGTCTGCTGGTAGCTCTGACTACCGGTAGCTCGGTCTACCGGTCACTACAGCCTACTGGTAGCTCGGCTACTGGTCCCTGTCAACCACCGGTAGCTCTCAGCTACCGGTGGCTCTCGCCTACCCCCACGGGGTCCTTCCAATAGCGCTCTTTTTTGCACGAATTTGGGGTTTAAACCCTATTTTGACCCCTTTAAATGTGTTTTAAAGCCCGGTAACCCCCAAAAATGTTATAATTAAATATTTAATGAATTAACCTGGTGTGTGCGTCAGTTTAAACTGCCCGACCCTTTAATAATGTGTGGGGCCGCATGGTCAACCCACGACCCCATGCTTCTTACACGATTCCATGTTATTAACCGTCTGTGGCCCTTATAACTAAAGGGTTCCCCTTGGGTTTCTTCTTTTCCCGATCTACCTCTGTGAGGAGTACCCTTCATTCAGACTAGCTGATTTTCATTCAGGCGAGCCGCATCGCTATCCATGAAGTTCCGCGCCCGACCATATCATCGATCGTTGCTCAAGAAGTAGGGAATTTCTCCTTCGTCTCTCCCTTTTTGTGTATCATGCGGGGTTGTCATGATTTTGATTTTGTAGAATTGGATGGACCGAAACATAATAAAATAGTAAACTAATTCTAATGAATGGAGGGGAAGGGGTGTGATCGATGATGCTTTGTTTTATGATCTTCATTCTGAATTGTACGGGCTTACGCCTACTGAAAATCATGGTCGTTGGTGGTCTTTCTCTATGCACTAATGAACCCTTACATCTGGTGATGTTCAGATGGAATGTATTGTGGTTGTGGACCCTTGCTGTGTAAAGGAAATTGGATAATTATGTACATTCGGCTATGTAAATTGAAAGCAGTGGGATCAACCCTTTTACTATGATAACCCCGATTAAAGTACAGCGGGATTGATATCATGGAGTGTGTAAAATCTTTTAAATATGAAAATACATGCACGTGCCACCTTTGCTTGGTGGTAGTGGTTTGTTTATTCATCTTTCACGGGTCGATTGCTTGGTGATGTGGGAGGGTATGGGATCCCCTGTTATTATACTCTAGGTGGTTGTGAAATTGGGGATGGGATCCCCTATGTTATTCTTCCAGTGGTTGTGAATTTTATGACCAGGTGGTTACATGGTTATATCACGAATTGGGGTGGGATCTCATGTTGTTGAGAAACCTTTTGTCTCCTAGACGTTGGACATGGGGCTGTATCTTGGGGTTTTCATTTGTTGTTGTGGTTTTACCAGATATCCAGGTGTGGATGTTGTAGTTTATGCTTGAGTATTCATCTTCCTTGGCATGTGCTTATGCTTGCCAGTTTCCAAAGTAGGTGCAGAACATAGTTAAACATAATTACTGAACATGAAAACAAATGGGACAAATGGGTTTTTTGGTGAGAGTTGTGACTCAGACATGAGTGTTGTTTGTGTTCTTTAGACTGGATAAAGAAAAACCTAAACTTGGGAGGATGATTCTTATATATACACTTTTAGTTTTTGTGTTTATTATTCGCGCCCCACCCAAGTTGAGCACTTAGTGTCGAACACCACAATTTCATTGGGGAGGGTGTTTTTCCCAAAACTTCTATTAGTGGATGGTTATTAGATCCTTTATACTCCCTTTCACAGATACCCCAAGTATCTTCTGGCAGGCTGTAATGGCCTGAGGTCCATTATTATCCCAAGACCCTTCGGGCGGGGTAGTGTGGTGGTTATGGACCACGTGTGTGTGGAAAGGTAGTTTCCCAAGTATCTTCGGGATGAGGCCCATGTGTCTTCGGGCATGGTAGTGGATCTTCTAGCCCATGTGTCTTCAGGCGTGGCGGAGGTTGTTCAAGACTGGGTGTTTGCAGGCTTGGTTATGTGTGACAGTTGTGGCCCAGGTGTGTTGGGGCGGGGTTTGGCAGTGGGACTGCATGAGGTTGTGGCCCAGGTGTGTGTGGGCGGTGTGTGGTGGTGGGAGTATGGCGTGAATGGCGTGATTGGTTAAATGCATACGATGTCTTCAATAACCAGTGGGAAAGTGGTGCAGGGTACCAAAACATCAATGTGATATGATTATATATATTACCTGACTTGCGTTATTTGGGAGTGTTCCTTGCTGAGGCTTAGGTGGATAATTTACCTTGTTAGGTGTTTGGTTTACTCTTTTCTCACGGGGCTTTAGTACATTCCCCCACTTGTGCACGAGAGTTTTTGGTTTTCCCTACTGAGTATACTTGAATGATCACCCTATGTATATAAAACTACTTTCAGGTTTCCAGGAGGACTTCAAGGATCGCACAGGACCATACTAGCTCGAACCATTGGGGAAGTTGCAGTTGTTGTTTTTCTTTCTTTGGTACATTACCTTTCTAGTCACTTGTACCTTATGGTTTTTACGACTGGAACATGGATATGGGAATGGTTTACTTTTGGCTTTACTTTTCTCTTAGTTTTGGTGTTGTTGGGTTTTCATCATCTTATCTCCTGATCCTATAAAACAAAAAGGGTAATGCCTTCCATTTAGTGTGTGTTTTTATACCTTTGGTGCTAGTCGCCACTCCAGGCCCTATTGAGGGCGGGTTTTGGGGGTCATTATCTCTCTTTCAACATAAAGAAGAAAGGTCCAGGCAATCTGTTGACCCTTCCCTCCTTTTGGTGAAGGCAGGTCGTGACAAAGTATATCTTAGTATTTACCCTCCTCATAAGATATTATATAATTATTTTATTGCTATACACACACATACCTTTTTGGTTTTAGTAAATGGATAGATCTTTAAGGCACCAAAGTAACAGTGGATGTGAATAAAATTGTGATGGTTTTCTGAATGAGAAACTGAATGAAATGGGGGCAACAATGGGAACTCTTGTTATTATTTTCAACCACATTTCTGGAGTCATGATTGACCACCTGAACGTTGGTAATTTTTATAAGGCATCGTATATGTGAGAAACAAATCCATAAGAATGTTCAAGTAATAATAATAAAGGTATGTATATTCAAAAACATATGTGTCAAGGATGATAAAAGAAACACATAGGGAAATTTTACAAAGGTATGGGAAGAAGCTATAGATGTGGAAATTAAGGCCATGAAGCAAGAACATGCTATGGAAAAAGAAGCATCCAGTTAACTCTTGGAATGGGAAAGAAGTTGTTTCTTAGGGATCAATTGAACGTTTTAAATGTGGTGTGCATGGTAATTATTTAGACATATATCCTACAAATAAGGTTCAGGAATGGTATCCCCAATATCATACAAATATATATTTAGCAATACCTAACTCCATTCCAATTGAGGATGAGGAAACTGAAAATTAACAATGAAAGGTATGGATCATTTCATAACTAATTTTTAGACATTATTGAATCCTTGGATTTGACTCATGATATTTTATATAGGAAAGATGTATTTCAGAATATGATGGAAATGAATGGTTAATGGATCAGGAGGAATGTTGAATGAGTAAGATGTCAGAATATATGTGATTCAAGTGTTATGGTGGATTTTAAGATGGTGGAATGCTTAAAAGTATTAAGGATCCATTGAAGTTGGGATTACATTGAAAGTCATTTTATTGTGTGTGTATCCCTGAAGTTTGATATATGAAAATTTTATTCGAGGAATAATTATCTTTTCTTTTGCAGATATTGTTATAAGGAACCATTTGGGTTAATATGATCCTTTAATTTGATGCAATTACATGTTAATACATTTTGGGAGGTAAACTGAATGTTATATGATAAACTTTAAAATATGTAATGATTATTTTTGATGAATTTAATATTTTATTTGTAATGTTAAAAAATTATATATTTTTTGAAAAATGACAACACATAGACTACGTGACAACCCATCTCCTCGGACAAAGCTACGGGAATTGAACCCACAACCAAAGTGAAACTGGGATTTATCGCCTACCACCAGACTACGTGAATTCCCTAGTTAGTATGACTAATTATTTTTAGTTAGTTGATTATATAAATCATGAATATTTTGATTTTGTGTTATTTATGGGAATGTATAACCTATCATAGAAAATATGTGATTAGGTTAATTACAATTTTGTATGAGGCATTAATAGTAGCTGATGTTTTTTGGATATAAATGATAATATTTATCTTGGAAGACAATGTGATTATATCCTTATGAGATTTTGGATTCAATATTAGTTTAGATTAAATTAATGAATATTATGGACAACAATTTTTTTAATTTTCTTTGTTGAACATCGGTATTTTTTAAAGAAATTATGGAGATTAATAGTAGTTTTTCATTTTGTTAAAGATTGTACATTTTGGGTATTATCTAATCATGCTCTAACCATTTTGGTTTTGGTTAGGTTATATTGAAATGGGAAATATATAGATCTTATTTTATAGATTATGTGATACTCTAGATGATGGGTGTAGCACTTCAGGTGTGACCACGTCATCATAACTACTCATCATTTGAAGAAAAAAAATGAGTTTGTGGTAGGATTTTTGTAAATGATGATAGTCTACATAACAAGAATTTATTTATCCTTATATATTTAGTTAAGATCATAAATAAATTTCTCAACATTATGATAATTAACTTAAAACAAAAAAAATTTATGTTAAATTTTCCTAATAGGGATTCAAAGAACGTTTAACCCATCTCAGGTTTGTGATTTTCTGGTGGTTAACTTTCTCCTAATAAAGAATTTAATCACTCTCCATCAGAAAATGATGTCTGTTTTCTTCTATATATCCATGTTTTAATGGAATAATTGAATCTTTTGTCTTGGGTGACCTTTGAATATATATTTCTTTCTTTTAATGTGATAGTTTTCTTTACTTTTTTCTAATGTGGGACATTCAATGTTTTTTCCAAGTCCAATTTAAAAATTCTTAAGACACAATTCACAAAAGGGAGAAGGATGTTACATACCAGGTTAATAAAGAATATGACATATTTATATTTATTAATATTTTTAAATTAATTAATAATTTTACTTTAAAGGGGATGCTATGTTCGATGGCGTACCCGATACAGAACAACAGGTTTCATTGAAATCTTACGTTGCACACAACATTGGGTCATACTGAAAAATAATAATATAATATTATTATTTTAAATGGTAATTAATGCCTACCCATTTTATTATTATACATTTTTGTTAAATGTTTTTACATTTATCCAATAAAATATAGAGGCATAAAATGGGAATAAATCAAATTTTTGCCATAATTTACATAAAATGGTTGATTTACCACCTTTTGATGGTGATCCCTCATTAAATAATGTTTTGCTCACTTTTATATGTTCTATTTGACAAAATTAAATTATTCTTTTGAATCGAGAAATCAAAAATCACTTGGGGTAAAATTTTGGTATTTTTTTGACAAACTACATTTTTGATGAATTGTGAAAAATACTGTATTTTAATTCAAAAGTCCCTTTTACTCAAATTTATTTTAATGGTTATGTTATATTTTTCATTTGTTTTAAATTTTAGTTATATTAATTTTTTTACCATTCATTTCAATGTTGGTCATTGGAGTTAATTTCAATTTGAAATTGGACATAAACAAGTGTCAATCTTTTGATAGTTATTGTTTCTTAAAAACACGATATGTGTTTTGATAATGTGAATTAATTTTAAATTTATTAATTCCACTTCTATGATTTTAATTCATTAATATATAAATAAATTTTTATATCATAATATCAAATATATATTTGGCTGAATTTTTTGTGTTTTTCTAAAAAACATCAATTTTTGATAAATACTGAAACCAATAAGTAGTAGATAAAAACTGACATTTTCATTTAAATGAAATATTAAAAATTATATGGATTGAATTAAAAAAATACTACATAAATGGTTGTTATTAGTAAGTAAAATGTGGTTCAATAAGATGAAAATAATTTTGGGTGAATAGAAACATTTGACTTTGATTTACCGCAGTTTATGGTAAATAGGGTAATTAAAGGTAAAAATAATATTATAATTACAAAAAATAAAATTAACACTTTTCTAAACCCTATTGGTGGAGTAATTTTATACCATGGGAATCATTGGGTAGATTTAGGTCCCCCATTGAGCCACCTTGGAGTGATAATGAAACTATAATTTAATTAACAGAATGTAAAGGGAAAATGCCATAAACAAATATATTTTAGTGAATCAGTTTTTACATGAGGTTATATAAGTTATATTTTCAACTATTAATATTAAATGGAAAGATAAATATATTTATTACATTATGGTATTTATTTTATAATGTTTAAACATTAAATAAATTAAATTATTTATGACACAATAATGATGTAGTATTTACCTCCTTAGTGAAGGATTTAAATAAATAAGATTATAAATGTTAACAAAATATCCAAAAATTGTCCAATTATTATTGTATTGTTTTATTTCTAACTTTAGTAATCTTATCCCCAATTTTTTATGAGTTTTGAATTTTTATAAATAGAATATATGTTTATAATAAAATAAGATTTGAAATCATTCCTAAAGATCCCATCCTCCACCTTATAAAAATCCCTCACATCGAACCCATTCCTCACACCTCTCAAGCACCTTTGGCTCATCACACACCTGAAAAAATAATTTCTCAAGATCCCCCTCCTCATCCTAGCTTCCTTAAATTATGTATAAGGCACTTCAATAAAGTCGTTTGGGTTCAAACAAATGGGGGTTACCCAAATTAACAGTAATTTTTTCTCTTAGCTTCTTTTCATTTATTTTAATTCTACAACCCATAAACAATTTATATTCATTTATTTTATAACTACACAAATAACCTCAATATTATAGGATATTTTTATGAGAAATATTCTAACTACTCTTAGACACACCTCCATCTAATAGGTGAAGAACATACTATTTCTGGGAATGGAAAACTAACACCTCACGAAATGATGATTGTTCGATTATCGCCTACCGCCTCTCATGGTGGACATTAAGATGAGACAAATTTACATATGACATTTTTTATGTTTATGGTTTATTTATTCCACTTTATTTTTACTTTATATAATATCTTTATGGTTTCTATTATGGGTAAATTTGATAATTTCTTTTGAGGAAGTGCGGACTACCGCCCCCCCAAAGTGATATGACTCATTAATGACATATGTATGACATATAAAGGATGGAGTTAATGATATTATATATTATATTATACTATAATTATATTATATCTATGTATCATTCTGACTTAATTATTTTAAAATAATAAATAGAAATGAAATTAGTGTTAATGCATACGTACGACTTACCGTCTCAACGAACGTTGCATTTCATTTCATACCTCCAAATGTTATGTACTATTTTAAATACATGTATTTACTAGATATATATGATATATATGATATATAAATCAAGAATATCATTCTGAATAAAATTATATTTTGAACATGTGATCAAATTGTAATTATAAGAAATATATTTTTCACTCAAGTACCAAATGTCCTCAAAATTAACACTACTAACTTAAATGATTAAATATTGTTTATAAAACTGTAATAAGTGATATAAAATGAATAATAAACATTAAATACTGTTCTTAATCATTTATAAATTAACTTATGTTTATTATTCAAGAAGAACAAGGAACAAACAAGTCAAGTTGCACACGAGGTAAGGGATTTCTTATCTGACATTCAATTACATGAGATTTCCATTGTTCACAACTTATTTATTGCATGTGGTGTATTTTTTACTACCATTTGATATATATTATCATTATTTACTTTATTTTATGGAAATTACGTTATTCATTTGGTGGTTTTTAACTTTTGGTCATATGACTCGATCGATTACAACCTGGTTTTCGTCTCACTTCTTATTCCCATGAGATTCATGCTATATTGACAATATTTCGTCTCGTGTGGTGTATTTACATCCCATGATTATATTATTTGTGTAATATAATTTAATTTATGGGTATTTAAATCATCATTGGATGATAATTCTTTCATGGGTTGTATGTTTCGTAAGATACCAAATCGGAAATGGAACTTTTTAACCCAATTTCCATTCCCTGGGTTAATCTTCAAATTATTAATTATGTAATTCTATGATTATGTGTGGAATCACTATTTATTTCTTTATGTTTTAATTTACACTACCATTTTCATGGATATACATTTGACATACATAATCACTTCATTGATAAATTCTCATGTCATTGATATGAACAAGATAAAAGTAATTTTAACTCAATTTCCATTCATTGAGTTAAACATCCAAGTCCTTGGTTTTGTTATAAAAAGAACATGTATGAATTTCCAATGATTTATTTACACATAATATCCAATTATATTGAGTGTGTTATTATTTTTAACACATTATTATGTAATTTATTTATCCTTAATCTAAGGATACAGTTTTTATAAAGGGTTTCGTCTCAATTTACATTCCATTGATACATCATTGTTATTATTCCCCACTTCACTCTTACATGGTCTATATACTGTCTGTTGGAATATAATATCATTAATACCTTTATTATCAGGATATTATTAAGTTCTGATTCAATTTTATTCCTCAATTATTTTTATTCAAGATTCTCTATCTTAGTTAAAAAATCTTTTACAAAAATATCGTTTTATTGTTTTAAATATTTGTTCTTGTAAATATTTATGATTAATGTCCATGTTTTTAAAAAAAATTCGATTAATTAATATGGACATTAATATTTTCAAATGATAATTTATTTTAAAGTATCAAAGTGTTATGGGACACTTTGATTCTAAAATATATTTATAAAATGTTTTAAATGGTTTTGAAAATGATTTGATAAAGAATTGTTTATTTCAATATCTTTGATTTAATATATTGTGGTTGGAATGTGGGAATGTTATATTTACTTTATGTGTGTGTTACGTGTTATGAATATGTTATGGTGATTGGGAATTGTTTATGTATATGGTTGGTTCTATGATAATCCAAGGGTAGGTGAGACTGATATAGCTCTCTAATGCATTGGGTAATGTCATGGAGGTAAACATAATGTTTCAACTAAGAGATGTAGGGAATATACTATCATGGGTATTCCAAATGCGACTCCCTATGTAGCTGTGATAGCTACAACGTAATTATATTTCGAATGCCATATCTTACCTTTATGATTTATGATTTGTTTGTGTTATTCATAATTCTTATGATTTTGTAAGATATGTTATGATTGAAAATTTTGGTTTTATTGATTTTTTATTAATGATGAGATAATGTTTTCCTTCTTTATTTTATAACCCTTACATAGATTTTTATGCTCATCCCATGTTTTTGAAATGTTTTCGACATTTCATAAAGATGAATAGGGTCAAGTATGATATCATGGAAATTTCATGATGTTTTAAACATGGATCTAGATATGTTTCTTATTAAGAGTTCTTTTTACCAGAAATGGATACTGAGTAGTAGTGTCTTCATGTAATATTCAAGTTGTTATGTAATAGTTATGGAATAATTCTCTAAATCTCTAAAAGTAAAAATATCTTAAAAGTGAATTATTGTCATAATTAAAGATTATGTAATGTTTTAGGTCGAGTCCTTATACCCTCAATCCCTTTCCATGGGTTATAAATTACATAATGATATTATTTTAAGCACTTTTAAAACGTCATGATTTCTAAATGAATCCCATTTCTTTTATACTCTATGGGTTATTTATGAAATGTTTGATTATGATCTATTGGGATCACATGAAAATAAAAACATATTAAGGGTGTTCCCAGATAGCGCTCTAAATCAATGGGTAAATAATTAATCTCTAGAGATGACATGTTTCAGAATACCTTGGTGAATAACCTTGGTAAATTTTTATGACACATTTAGGATAAACCTTTGTGATATGTTCATGAATGTATAAATGAAATGTTTTAGCCACATATTCAAGTAATGTTTCATGTTATTTTCATTATGATATGAAAGTACTTACAATGCTCATGTCTTTATGACTTTTTATCATGTTCTTATTGATATCTCAATTAAACTGCTTCCCTTGTTTACCCATTACATGGCCTTCTGCTCAACCTTTCAGTTGATGTATGTCTCCAGCTTATGTGATGTAGTAATTCTAAATAGGAGGAACCTTTGATGATACATTAAATGTGTTTTAAAGGGATGTTTTATGAAGTTTTCATGTATTATGTTCTTGATTTCCAATACACAAGTCTTTAAATATCCTATGTATGTAAAATGTAATGAATCATTATGTAATAAACGGTTTGGATGCCATAATGTCAGCTCTGATTCCACTCATGAGGATACATATGTTTCCCATTTAATGGGTTTGACCCCAACATTGATACAATTACCATCCCTTTGGATGACGATGAACTCTAGAGCACATAATCATATGGCTTAAAACATCAGTGTCTTAGTAAAAAATGATGAAAATTCTCTATCCATCAACAAAAGGGTAACATTAATGAAAATCCTTTCTTATATTCATATATCATCATTAATGGACAACATCAGATACATACAGATTATTCTAGAACCACATGTATTTATGATTGATCTTGTACCCTTGGGGTAATCTATTGACATCTTCTGGGGAAGTACCAAGGATTCATGAACATATGAACTTTTCATAAATCTAAAAGAGGGCCCTAGAATATGAAATAATTCCCACGATAGGGTGTGATAAGACTAAGTTCCCATTATCTATAACTATTTGTTTCCTTATGTTTCTTTGGCCAAATCATCATCCAACAAGCTCTTTCCATGGAAAGTAGGTCGACCATTCATGGATAAAAGGGTAATTGGGTATTTCTAGTTCCGAAAATAAACTATACGGATAAAACCCGAGGAAAATATTATCGACATGCACAGATTGCGTAGACACATAACCACATGTAATCAAAAACAGGAACCAGTCAACTACATCACCTCCTTTGTAATGTAAAAGAGGATATAACACCCGACACATCGATGGACCATTTTCTTCTTTGTGTACAACGACGTCCCTTTGGTCAAAACAAATAACAAAAGTGTTCATGAGACACTACATTGAGGGGTGTATGTCATTTTTACTTATCATATATATTTTAGGTAATTAATAGAGAAAAAATCAATATAATGGCATAATGGTAGCCTTCTCATAGACACAAGTTCATAACAACACATACAACTGGGTCCTTAAGGAATAGTAGGATAAGATCACCCACATAGCTTCATCAGTGATAGGATTCAAATTCCAGGATAAAAGAGTATCCTCAACATGGTACTCTTCGTACTGTGTTGGAAGCCTGTAAATCCCTATAAGTCATAATGCCAAGATTGTCACCCATGCACTGGCAGTTGGAAGTATATATTCAAGAGGCCCCACATGTCATCAATTATTGTTTCAGAAGAATGTCCCCAAAATGTGAAACTGACTAATTTCCTTATATTACGATTATAGATGATGTGGAGACTGATGATTCATCCCAACGTCTTAGTGACATTACCCTAGATCACTGGCAAGAACATGTTTTTGATAACAATATTCAACCCAGTATCCTTGTTTTGAGAATGATATCACATTGCGGCCCATGTTGATGTCCAATAGATAGAGGTTCCTCAGGTATCCCGCCAATGGGGATGAACATATGATCAGGATCAGGTCATCACCATGGATCCTAAGTAATAGATCCATTAGACATAAATAGTTATAGGAGAGAGGCATGTACTCAATCACACTACATCTTCAGATTCCCACCCCTGATATATGGTGGAACATTTATAGATGGAAAGCATTCCATCCAATGCTCATGAGTCCCACATTAGAAATATAGAAGTATGTTTTAGGTAGATTCAAATAACTGTTGATGTGCATGAAGAAGACCATTTATATAATGTGAAAATCATCTATAAGAATAATCAATTTTTTGAAAATACATTCGATACACACCATCCAAATAAAGTAGAAATAAAAAGGCAGATTCACATGTGTGTCAATGAATATGAATCTGAACAGTTAAATACACTGGCCATCATGCATGGGAAGTGATAAATTCTTTCCCCCTCATATCAATACCACAAGTAAAAATATTGTTGATATCAATGAGTAGATGAAAAATCATGCATATCATAAGGAATCCCATCAGATAAATATGGTGGCAAGTAATTATAATCATATCAAAATTCTTACTGATGCATAGCATGCTCGTGGAACAAATACAGTGGAAAATGAGAAGATGAAAATTCATACTCACAAATAGGAATCCAGTCATAAAAATAAAATATAAATTGATGAAAACAGTTGGCCAATCAGGGATATAAACTAGGGATCATCTTGTTCATCTTCCCTGACATATGATAATTGCCAGTACCCTCTTATAAACACATGGAGAATATGAGAGAGCACAAACACCTACACCAACATTAGAATGGGAATTTATAATAGTTACATCTAATCACTTATCTTAAGACATCATGGAAATGATGGAGGATCAAATATCAATTCCAACTCTAATCCAATAGGCCTGTCAAGGTGAAATTGTGTTTGTTAAAATAGAAATGTGTTGAAACCCAAACCCTTTACCCCCGAGATGGGTGAATAATTCTGTAACGCCCCGACCCCAGTTACCCAGATTCGGTGCATTATTACATAACATTTGCATGATCACAAGGATATCATTTCTCGAATGACTGATCAGATTAGTATTATTGGAAACAAGATTCATAAATAAGTTCAGTTTAACAACATGAAAAGAAATGAAACGCGAATTTATTACATTGGTAACATCCAATCCTCCTAAATAATACATGAAAGTCACTCATAACTAACTTCTTAATATCCTGGGAAAATGAAACATAAGAAATGGGTGAGCTCGAATGCTCAGTAAGGGTACGAAATACAGCAGAAGAAAACATAAATATTAAGCATGGTGAATAATTGAAACCACATGCCTTTACCGATAATAAACATGATTACTTTTATGGAAGGAATATGAGATGAGTAAACAATGACATAATAAAACATAATCATTGGTATTCTACTAGTCAAATGACCACATGAAACATCAATATTATTTTCATAATGAGGAAATGTATAATTTAGGACATTCTAAAACATTTTGTCAAGGCCTCGGCCAAGAAATCTAAATATGATTAAGGCCTCAACCAAAACCATATATCAAATTGGGAAAGGGCCTTAGCCAATTCCATTTCTAGTAGTCTCATGAGACCTATTGATGCATCAAGGAGCTATAGAGGGCACCACCCATCACTTACTAAGTCCAATACATTCCTCATATGAAAAGGTTTAAACATATCATAAAAAGTCGTATTGAAACTTGCATATGAAATGTCAATACTTTAACCATAATCCATGAATGGTATAAAAATAGAACATCCACCATAAAAAATATCACAAAACCTTCAATACAATATGGAAGTTTTGTATCATAATAAATCAACTTCGAATAAACTTAAAATCCATCACTGGATGTTGACATAGATGAAATCAAAAATATTTGAGAGAAATATCTTGTTTTTTAATCATTTAAAAGTCACATAATTATAAAATGAAACATTTAATTTGAAAATATCATTATAATATTATAATGGATGCTTATAATATTTTATAACAGCGGAAAAAATCCGCACCCTTCCTATAAGTTAAAAAACATTATTACCTTAATTCTGTCGAAAAGGTTAAAAAGGGCCTTATTTAGAAAATGACAGAAAGATTCCTTTATAATCATCTTTCAAAAATTCAAAAAATGGTATAAATGAATTTAACCCATTATATATAAAATCTTAATAATGATTGGAAATACATTTTTAATAAACATGGTTGCGGATGATAAAGAGGTCACAATATATAATTGCGTATAAACAAACTCGTATAATGAAGAGATTGTGAAATAAACCCTTACCTTGTACTTTTATTTGGTAGAGGGTATGTTAAAATCCTCTATAATAGTTAAATCATTGTTATTAAATTAAAAAATAATCATATACATAAATATGATATCATATATGATCTTTTAATATTGCTTTGTTAATAATATTTTAGTATTATCGTCGTTTCGGGTGTTCACTTACTCATTTATTTTATATGTTTTGTTTCATAAGCCATGTTCATTATCCATTGTATGTATCTTATACATATACAGAATTATATCAAGTTCTTAAACATTATTTTTAATCCTCAAATGAAAATTACACTTGAATGGATACGATCGGGAATGAACCTTATCGTGTTCGTGGAGACGGCAGTCCGTACGTATGCACGAGAGAGAATATCATTATTTTGATATTAAAATAATATATAATTGGATGGTGTATCATATATAAAAAATAATTATCATGTTATATTATTATTTACATGAATTACACATCATTATTATACCCATCCAAATAATAATGTATTGAATAACAATTACACCACGACGTGGAGACTGTAAGTCGTACGTACGCACGTATACTGAAATTTCATCCTAGGGATGGATAGAATACTGAATATGGTTGTATAATATTTATAATAAAATAACAGTATATAGAAGATAATGGATTTATTATTTTAGAATGGAAATGACAAAGAAATAAGAAGTGGAAGAAGAAAGGAACTTGAAAGAGGGTGGTGAAAACATTACCTCTTCTTTGGGTTCTTCCTTTTGATTTGATCAAAAAGGCTCCTTAAGCTGGCTTTATGACTAAATTAAGGCCTCTAGGATGAAGTGAGGGATGTTGAGAGGATATTTTGGAAGGTTTTGTCCGATCCAAAAGGCATTGAGGGTATTAATTTGAGAGGAGGTGGGTGCCCTTTTCAAAGAGGGGTGTGGGGCACCTAAGAAAAAATTAAAATATTATTTTATAATAAATTCATATTCGGATTATAATGGCTCCAAAGAAACTTATTTTGATGCTATGGTGGGTATGGGTCTAAATCCTTTAAACCAATAGATTTTAGACAGGATTGGGATACTATAATAACCTTATCATTTATATTTAAGACTTAGGTAAATAGTTTGACATTTTTCATGTCTCTTTGTATTTTTATATTATATGGTTAAACATACTATAAAAAGACATGAGAATCCAAAGTGGTTCATTATTAATATATATAACCTTATATATGTCATTTTTCCAATCCTTAGATTTTTAGGAATAGAATATAAATTAATAAGATAATATTTGTTTTAAATACTCTTTTATGTCAATTTTGACACTATTTAATAATTGATTTTTGTTAATGTTCTAGAAACTTTATTAATTCGAAGTAATTTAATTTAATCAATAATAACATGTCACATTAACCTAAAAAATTAGTTTAATTCATAAAAAGTCTCAAATTCCATTTATTTGGATATTTATAATATCAATTACTTTAATATTTCATTAATTAGGTAATTACTGCATCCCCATTGTGTCATAAATAACATACATTATTTAATGTCTAAAATTTTTAAATAAAATACCATTACATAGGAAATCTTCTTAGATTTCTAATTAATATTTATAATCTAATTTAACTTTTGTATAAACCTATATTAAAAACGATTTATTTATTAAACATTGATTTTGACTCTTTTCACTCTTCTTTAAATTAAATAATAATAAATGTCCTAATCTAATCCATGTTGACAAAAGAGGATGATATTTTATTCCTAAGGATGTTTTTGGTCGAATTATACTTAGAAAATATAATTAGGACAAGTGTTAATGTAATAATAATATCATTTTTACCCTTAATTACCCAATTTACTTTTAACTGTGGTAAAGAAATGTTAAAAGTTACTATTCACAAAAAACTTATTTTTATATTATTGAACAAACATTTTACTCCTTGATGTTAACCGTCTATCTCGGATTATCGAAATTCCACTCACATAAGCGGTAAAATTATGTTTTATGTGAATTTGTAAATTTTTCTAGGAGATGGGTAGAAGACGGTGAAAAGTTCTAAGAAATTTTGATATATCTAAAATTATTATAAACTGACACCAATGAATAATATTAAACATATATATATATATATTATGTATATATTTTTTCCTAAAATAAATTTAAATAAAATACATAATTATTTATATAAAAATTTTGTTTTAAACTATAACTCTGTGTTTTACACAATTCATCAAATATTGCATGTATTTAGAAAAATAAGAAAAATTCACCCTAAGATAATTTCGATATTTCAAATTGAAAAACAAAGTAAATTTTTAATGATAAAATTAATAAAATTCCAAAAAGTGGGTATTACTATTCATGACGGCTAGTTTGATTGGTTGTGGTGTGTGTTAGAACTCGAAGTTGCGTATAACACACGCTACTGTATTATTCAATGAGAAGTTTACCATGGAAGCTTGGGTTGTTAAATTCTCCTATAATTCAATTAATTTCATCCTCGAAATATCTAGAATATTACTTCATAAAAATACTCAGGTGGTTCTTCATCATAAGTTCATCAGGTTCCCACGTTGCCTCTTCCATCTTATGGTTTCTCCATAGAACATTTACCAGATGAGTCATCTGGTTTCTCAGCACTTTCTCTCTTGTATAAAGAACCCTGGCAGGCTATTCACAATAATACAGATCGGGTTCCAGTTATAATTCCTCATAGGTGAGTACTTGCGTTGGGTCAGACATGTATTTTCTTAATAGTAATACATGGAACAAATTGTGAACTTTGGAGAGATTTTGCGGCATTTCCAAACGATAAGCTATAGCCCCAATTCGTTATAGAATTTCGAATGGTCTGATGTACCTAGGACTCAATTTTCCCTTCTAACCGAAACGTATAACACCCTTCCGTGGTGATACCATCAAAAAACATGATATCCTACCTGGAATTCCAAATCCTTCATTCAGTTATCAGCATGGCTCTTCTAACGAATTTGAGCTTCTTTGATGTGGTTTTGGATTACATTCACCTTTTCCATCATTTCCTCCACCAGTTCCGGGCCTATAAGTTTTATTTCACCAACATAATCCCCACAGGTTGGTGTGTGACATCTCTTTCTATATAACACTTCATATGGTTCCATATGAATACTCGAATGGAAGCTATTGTTATAGGAAAATTATACCAGATTTGAATATTGATCCCACATACCCTGAAAGTCAAGTGAGCCGGATCTCAACATGCCTTCTAAGGTTTGAATAGTTTGTTCTGATTCTCCATCTCTTTGGGGGTGGTAGGCAGTTCTCAAACGAAGCTTAGTATCCAGGGCTCCCTGAAGACTTTTCCATAATCTTGATGTAAAACATGGATCACGATCAGAAACAATTGATCGGGGTACTAAATTAGGTCTCACAACTTCATTAATATATAGTCTTTCTAGACGTTCAAGTTTAAAATCCTCCCATATAGCAATAAAATGTGCTAACATGGTAAGATGATCCACAATGACCCATTTTTCATCATTCCTTCTAGTAGTCTTTGGTAGTCCCATGACAAAGTCCATCATAATATTATCCCATTTCCACTCATGTATGGGAAGAGGTTGAGATACTCCTCTAGGTTGTTTCCTTCCAGCTTACACATGTTGAAAAACCATACATATTGACACAAAAATCAGCAATCTCCCTCTACATGTTGTCCCACCAAAAATGTTCCTTCAAATCACTATACATTTTTGTGGTCCCAGGGTGTATTGAGAAATTGGAAATATGAGAATCATCCAAAAACTCATTTTTTAGATCATGTATATTGGGAACACTAAGTCTCTTCTTATATTTCAAAATTTAGTCTTCATACACAAAGTCACTCAATCTCCCATCATTCACGGCTTTAATCTTCTTTTGGAACACTTCATCATTGTTCTAAGAACTCTTAATCGTTTCTAGTATAGATAGTTTGGGAACCATTTAAAAAATTATTGATGGTTCACCTTCAATGGTCATTCCCATGTTCATCATCACTAGATCCATGAAAATATGATCCCTTTCAATTCTCATATTGTTCAAAACTCCGTGAACCTTTCTTCTCAAATCATTGAACACCTTATTTTCCTTCCCCATGTGGTCGTGTATCGTGAAATCAAAATCCTTGAGTAGTTCAAGAAACCACCTCTGCCTCATGTTGTGTTCTTTCTGTGAGAGAATATACATCAAACTCTTGTGATCAGATTAAATCTCACACTTTTCACCACATAGATAGTTTCTCCAAATCATCAATGAAAGGATTAAAGCTGCTAACTCAAGATCATGAGTAGTATAGTTTAGCTCATTAATTTTCAGCTGTCGTGATGTATAGACAATAACCCTATCATTCCGCATACGGACACAACCAAGTCAGTTCTTTGAACCATCACTACAAATAACAAACCCATCATTCCCTGATGGTAGAGTCAATATAGGAGCATTGACTAATCTTTTCGTCAGTTCTTCAAAATATTCTTCACACTCTTTTTTCCTAACAAATTTAACCCATTTACAAGTGAACTTGGTTAATGGGTTAGGCAACCGGGAAAAATTATGGATGAAACCTCAATAATAACCTGCTAAACCATTACAATTGCATACCTCGGTTATACTCGTTGGTGCTGGCTATTAAAGGATTTCCCTTTTCATAGAAGGATCAACAGAGATTCCATCCATATAGAAAATGTGGCCAAGAAAAGAAATATCCTGAAGCCCAAATTCACACTTGCTGAACTTCCCATATAATTCATGTCTCCTTAGAGTCTTCAGTATAATGCGAAAGTGATTATCATGATCTACATAGCTTTTGGATTATACCAAGATATATTCAATAAATACCACTACAAAGTCATCAAGATATTCCTTGAAAACTTTGTTCATTAGATCCATGAAAATATAGGGTGCATTAGTCAGCCCAAAAGGCATTACTGGAAACTTGTAATGCCCATACATAGTATGAAATGATGTCAACGGAATGTCTTCTTTCTTCACACACAACTAATGGTATCCAGATCAAAGGCATGTATTTGAAAATTATTAAGCTCCATGCAGTTGATCAAATAAATCATCAATGTGAGGTAGGGGATACCTGTTCTTTATTATTATAGCATTGATTTCCCTGTAGTTGATACATAACCTCATTGACCCATCATTCTACATAAAAAAATGGCAGGGGATCCCCATGGAGAAACATTAGGGAAAATAAATCCCTTATTACTCAACTCCTCTAGGTGTTACTTTAGTTCAACTAATTCCATAGTGTCCATTCTATAAGGGGTCTTCAATATAGGAATTGAATCAGGAATTAAATCAATGGAAAACTCAATTTCTCGTTTTGGAGGATGTCTAGGTAAATCAACCAGAAACACATCTACATATTATTTCACAATAGGTACATCCTATATTTGAACATTCATTTCTTCGCCCACAGTTATTTCATTCTCTTCCTCCCCGATAATTGAATTTAGGAGAGCTACTAGGGGTGGATCTAGATAGGAATCAGGTGGCGACGATTACACTCTTAAGATAAGGTGTTCTTTATCATCTTCATCAAAAATTGTAACCTCCTTATTCTTACAATAAATATTCACATTATGGTCTTAAATCCAATCCATACAGAGGATTATATCAAATTAAATCATCGGTATGTCGATGATATCAGCAGATAATGAACATTTATGTTCTCTAATGGGGACTGATTCACAAAACATTGTTGCAATGATAAATCCCTTATGGGTTTTGTCTGACAACTCACTTTTTAAATTAAATTGAAAAAATATCTAATTTTCCTTTCAAAATGGGAATATATGAAACAATGTGGAGATCCTGAATAAAATATATAATTTTATAACCTTGAGGAAACCATTAAATTACCTGTCACCACGTTTTTCGGAGCTTTTACCTCTGCTATAGTGATAGCATAATCTTGGCCTTGATCTCTTGGCCTTTTCTGAGGTATGTTTCCCTGACACTTAGTAAATTCATTTTCATAATGTCCCATCTCCCTATAATTGTAGAATTGACCATTGGTCCCGTCTTTCTTTCCCTTACAATCACCAACTAGATGGCCTTTCTGTCCACATTTGTAGCATACTCCTTTTCCTTTTGGACAGGCACTAGGGTGCTTCCATCCAGAATTATCACAGGAAGGAAATTAAATTCTTCCCTTCTTCCCTATTTCCCTATTTACTTTCCCAGAGTGTTCAAAATATCTCTTCTTATCTTGCATTGATAAAATGTCATAAGACATAGAGAATTCATTTTCTGTCATGACAGCACATGAGGCAATATCTTCGTATGATGAGAAGGATTTTGATACTAATTCCCGATAGAGAAATGGTTTTATCCCATCAATGAAAAGATCAATCTTACTTCTTGGGTTACATATATAATATAATGCATGCCTTTCTAGCCTTGTAAATTTAGATTCATACATTGCGACGTTCTCATCCTCCTTTTGCCCCACACATAGAAATTTTCTTTCCATATCCGCTTGATGGTCATTAGGAAAGTATTTTCTACGAAAATTTCTTTAAAATCCCTCCATTCCATATTTGATAGAACATAATCTTCCTTCGTGTTTTGAATCAATGAAAACCATTGATTAGCATCTCCAGTGAGGCAAAAAACTGCCATGACAACTTTTTCCCTTTCGCTACTCCCCACGTCATGGAATATTTTATCTAATGAATTTATCCATTGCTTAGCTACTAGTGGATTTGTACCCCCATTGAATTTTGGTGGTTTTTTCCTCATAAATATATCTAACATTGATCCTCCACACTACAGAACATGGTTCTCCATATGGGTCAGGTTATTATTCATAAACAGAGTGAGTTGTCCCGGCATGGTGATTAGCTGATCAGCACCAGCTGCATCACCAGCTCCACTATAATTATCTTGAGAATGTGGGAAATCCCTAAATGGAGTGCGTTCATTGATAAATTTTCCATTCCTTCCACAAGGAACCATTTCTAAACAATGGCATACACTAGATTAGTTTATGAATAGCAATACATAAATCCAAACTTGTAAAACACATAACAAAAATTCAACAGTTATGGCTATAATCCATAATCATAAATATGTTTTGTTTGAGATAGTATATACTCATAAACCCTTTATAATGGTTTGTAATGAAAATGAGTATTGTCCTAAGAAAATCCCCCAAGATTTTCGTAACCAAGAGTGCAGTAAGGCCCGTTGTTGTGCACTAGTTCTCGTTCGAGTCTAGCTCAAAGTGGTGTTTTTGGGTTTTACCCCTAGGTATATATGTTCCAGATCTGCCTCTACCTTCTCATGTTTAGGTAAGGATGTATTTCTAAGAAAACTCCCAAAATCGTTACAATTCCAACATTTTAGGAATTTATTATATACTAATCCTAAAAGTCTATCTTAGGGATATGTTCTCTAATAAGAGTTTATCTAAATCCAGTTTCCAAGATGTGTACTAAACATCCTCTGATACCAACTGTAATGCCCCGATCCAAATTATCCAAAGTCGTTGAATTATTACATAACAATTACATGATCAGAAGGAAATCATGTCTTGAAAGACCTATTAGTTTAGTATTATTAGAAACAAGATTCATACATAAGTTCAACTTTACAACATGGAATGAAATACAACATGGATTTATTCCACTGGAATCATCCAAGCCTCCTAAATAATTCCTGTAAGTAACTCATAAATAACTTCATAATATCATAGGAAAATGAAACATAAGAAATGTGTGTGCTGAAATACTCAATAAGGGTAAGCAATGCAGTGAAAGATAACATAAATTTTAAGCATGGTGAATAATTGAAACCATATGCCTTTACAAATAATAAACATGAATACTTTTATGGAAGGAATATGAGTTGAGTAAATAATGCCATAATAAAACATAATAATTGTTATTCTACTAGTGAAATGACCACATTAACCATCAATATTATTTTCATAATGGGGAAATGTATAATGCCGGACATTCTGAAACATTTTGTCAAGGCCACGACCAAGACGTCTAAAAATGATTAAGGCCTCGGCCAAAACCATATATCAAATTGGGAAATGGCCATAGTCAATTACATGTATAGTTGTCTCATTATACCTACCGATGCATTGAGTGTCTATAGCAGGCTCCACTTGTCACTTACTAAGATCAATAAATTCCTCATATTAAAAGGTTTAGACACATCATAAACATTCGTATTAAAACATGAATACAAAATGTCAATTATTTAATCATAAACCACGAATGGTATTAAAATAGCACATACACCATAAAACATATCAAAAACCATTCATTAAAATATTGATGTTTTGTATCATAATAAATCATCTTTGAATAAACATGAAATCCATCAAAGGATGTGGACATAGATGAAATCAAAACTATTTGAGAGAAATATATATATTTTTTAAAATCATTTCAAAGTTAAATAATTATAAAATAAAACATTTAATTTGAAAATATCCTTATAATATTGTAAGGGAATCTTCAATGATTTTAAAATGGCGGAAAATAGCCACACCCACCGTATAAGTTAAAAAAACATTATTACCTTAATTATGTCGAAAAGGTTAAAAAGTACCTTGTTTGGTAAACGACAGAAAGATTCCTTTATAAAAATCATATAAAAAGTCAAACAAGGGAATAAATGAATTTAACCCATAGTCTCAAAAATAGTAATAATTATTTAAAATAAATTTTTAAGAAACATTGATGTGGATGATAAAAAAGTCCAAGTAGATAATTAAGTATAAACAACCTCGTATAATGAAGATATTGTGAAATAAACCCTTACCTTGTAATTTTCCTTGGTTGAGGGTTGGTTAACCTCCTGTATAATAGTTAAATCATTTTTATTAAATTATACAAGAATCATATACATAAATATGATATCATATGTGATCTTTTAATATTTATTTGTTAATAATATTTTAGTATTATCGTCGTTTCGGGTGTTCACTTAATCATTTATTTTATATTTTTTGTTACATAATCCATGTTTGTTATCAATTGGTTGTATCATAATAATATCCATAATGATATCATGTCCATAAAAATTATTTTTAATAATCAAATGAAAATCAGTCTTGAATGGATACGATGGGGAATGAACCTTATCGCGTTCCTGGAGACGGTAGTCCGTACGTATGCACGAGCGACAATATCATTGTTTTGATATTAAAATAATATATAATTGGATGGTGTATTGTATATAAAGAATAATTATCATGTTATATTTATTATTTACATGAATTACACACCATTATTATACCCATCCAAAATATAATGTATTGAATAAAAATTACACCACAACGTGGAGATGGTAAGTCGTACGTACACACGTATGGTGACATGTCATCCTTGGGATGGATAAAATACTGAATATGGTTGTACCATGTTTATAATAACATAAAAATATATAGAAGATACTGGATTTATTATTTTATAATAGAAATAACAAACAAAGAAGAAGTGGAAGAATAAAGGTACTTGAAAGAGGGTGGTGAAAACATTACCTCTTCTTTAGGTTCTTCCTTTGATTTGATCAAAAGGGCTCCTTAAGATGGATTTATGACTAAAGGAAGGCCTCTAGGACGAAGTGAGGGATGTTTAGAGGATATTTGGGAAGGGTTTTGCCGAACCAAAATTCTATGAAGGTATGAATATGAGAGAAGCGTGAGTTTACTTTTATAAGAGGGGTGAGGGGCACCTTAGGAAAAACTTAAAATAGTATTTTATAATAATTTCATATTCAGTTTATAATGGCTCCAATGTGACTTATTTTGATGATAAGGTGGGTATGGGTTGAAATCCTTTAAACCAATAGATTTTATTAAGGTTTGGGTCAGTATATTACCCTTATCTTTTATATCTAACTCTTATTTAAATAGTTTGACATTTACCATGTCTCTTTGTATTTTTATATTATATGGTTAATAAACATACTATAAAAATCCACACGAACCCCAAGTGGTTCATTATTAATATTTATAACCTTTTCTTTGTCATTTGGCTGATCCTAATATTTTTAGGAATATATTATCAATTAATAATATAATATTTTTCTAAATACTCCATTATGTCAATTTTGCCAAAATTTAATAATTTATTTTTTAAAAGTTCTAACAAATTTATTAAATCTAAATAAATTCATTTAATCAATCCTAGCTTGTCATATTAACCTATAGAATTATAGGAATTTATTTAAAGTCTCAAATTACATATATTTGGATATTTATAATATGAATTATTTTAATATTTAATTAATTAGGTAATTACTGCATCACCATTGTGTCACAAATGACATAAATTATTTATTTTCTAATAATTATAAATAAAAAACCATTATGTTTGAAATCAATTTATATTTATAATGAATATTTATTATAGAATTTATCTCATGTATAACCCTATATTAAAAATGTTTTTGTTATTAAACATTGATTTTAACTCTTTTAACTCTTCGTTGAATAAAATAATAATAAATGTCCTAATCTAATACAAGTGGACCAAAGAGGTTTATATTTTATTCCTAAGGCTGTTTTTGGTCAAATTATACTTAGACAATAGAATTATGACATGTGATAGGGTAATAAAAATATTATTTTTACCCTTAATTACCCAATTTACTTTTAACTGTGGTAAATAAAAGTAAAAAGTTATTATTCACCAAAAATTTATTTTCATCTTATTGAAACACATTTTACTCTTTGATATTAACCGTCTCTCTCATGTTTTTGATGTTCCACTCACAGATGCGGTAAAATTATGTTTTATGTGAAATTTCAAATTCTCCTAGGAGATGGGTAAAAGACGGTGAAAAGTTCTATGAAATTTTGATATATCTAAAATTATTATAAACTGACACCAATGAATAACATTAAACAAATATAGATATTATGTATATATATTGTCATAAAATATATTTAAATAAAATACATAAATATTTAAATAAAAATTCGGTTTTAAACTATAACTCAGTGTTTTTCACTATTCAGCAGAAATTGAAAGTGTTCATAAAAATACCAAAAATTCACCATAACCTAATTTTGATATTCCGAATCATGAAAGAAAGAAAAATTTGACAGAAAAAATTTATAAAATTAAAAGAACTGGGTATTACTATTCATAACGACTAGTTTGATTGGTTGTGGTGTGTGTTATAACTAGAAGTTGCGTACAACACAAGCTACTGTATTATTCAAAGAGAAACGTACCGTGGATGCTTGGGGTGTTACAAAACTATTTAATAATATAGTCATCTTGGAGAAGACCAACATCCCTATTCTAGTCCAGGAAAGTCGATAGACACATTCCACAACACAAGGACAACCAAATCGAGGGAAAATACTCATTAAAATTGTTGGAAACCATTTTAAAATGGAGGTTACTCCTATGTAGAATTATATCCCTACTATAACAGAAGCGTTCTGCCAGCAAAACCTTGTAGAATCATGTCAACCACTCAAAATGAAACGCATACATGAAGTTTATTACGAATAGCAGGCAGCCCGAGTATCCTGTAAAAGAGCTCCCAAAATTGAAATTCATGAAAGGAATCTAGAAAATGAAGTGCACATCCATGATTCTTCTTTGATGGTCGATGGAGTTCAAGATGACATTAAACACATAAAAATTGAGGTCATAGATCATGTTGAACAGAATCCATATTCCTATTGGTTAAGTAATGTCCCAATGTACCCATATTTTGGGAACCCCATATTACTATTATTAAATGGATCTAAGGACCTTGAGAAACATCTGATGAACTACTTGTCTCATTCTGACCACATGATTGGGACCCCATAACAACACGAAGTAGTGAAAATCAGATGTTTCATGTGAACCCAATAGGGTTCAGCGTTCATATGGTCTACTAGTTTTCTAGCTATTTTAAAAAAATGTTGTAGGGAAATCTGTCTGTAGACACTTTATTAGTTCTGTTCTATTTTGAAAAAAAATTATACCGACCATATGGACTACAAATAGTGGGAGAATGAAAATATTTCAAAATTCATTTATAGATTGAATGGTATAACTTAATCCATGAACTTGATGCTCCCCAATGATGAGATTCATACCATGTTAATTGACAATATACGTAAGGAGATGAAAATACCACTCATCTAGATTATGTATACTTGTGGGTTCCAAGATTTCTCTATCAATGCATAATGAATTGGGAATCCAATGTAACCGACTAATATCAATTCCCATGAAAACCCATCGGCCCCAAGAAAATGGACGGGAAGAGTTTAATTTTCTTATATTACGATTTTGACACCCCTTGTACTAGCCCATGGTCTAGGGCCTGCACAACATCATGAAAGGCCCAATAGACACCCACAATCAGACCATCCTCAAGAAGAAGTGGGAAGGGGGCCAAAACAAATCAATTTGTGGACTGAAGGAATATATTATACTTGTTTTGAGCTTACGATATTTGTGGATACATTGTAACATAAAATAATCGAAAAATTATCATGCTGCTATAGATGAAGAGGGAAAATGATGTAGTTTTTGATGACTGGACATATTATTTTCCTTCCACCTGATAATGTAACAAAAAATTCAAGAGTTGTTTGCCTTCAATGAACACCTAATGAGAATAATAGATTCAAATCATTTCAGGGTGGGATCACCATCATCACAAGTGGCATTATTTTTTCCATTTTCTTGGATGATGGATAGGGGATAAAGTATTTTTTAAAAAAGGATCATATGTTTGATATTTGGTCGACTTTGTAAATAGTCATAATATATTGAATTGATCATTATATTCATTTATTTTATTCATTTAACAGGTCCCGTATTCGATGAAGAATATGGATATAAACCCATGTTCCCCCTGACAAATAAGGGATTAAGAGGAAGTGTTCATTGAAACAAAGGACACTCATGATGATGTATCTATGAGATAAATCATACTTGTGGTCGCTATTCAGATAAAAATATCAACATTGTAATAATCTGTGGATTAACTGTTTAGTTGACCTAACGAGGATAGAAAATTCTCCTACCCTTTCTAGAGGCTAGACTGGCCAAATCATTCTATAGTATCCTTCTATGGAGGTGTGTATTCCTAGTTCCCAGACCATGTAAGATGACCAGCATAACTTAATTCACAAAATACATAATCATCACCATCACCATTACCGAGACAATCCCTTCCTCATCCAGTGTTCAAGCCACTAATGTTATAGTTAAAGAACATCCCACAGTCAGGATGATCCAACCCTTAGATCAGAAATTTGATATTCTTAATCAGTTAGCCTCAGTACTAGTAAATTTATCAATTTGGGATTCACTGAATCTGTCAACATATCTCTTGGAATCAGTCATCAAATCATTCTTAAGACCAAAAGAGTTTGAAGAAAATATGTTCACCACGGATTTATATTAAAAAAAGATCAATCTGGAAGAATTAGATGAGATTTTCTCCATCATAGATCATGATGAAGATGACATTATAAAGGGACACATAAACCATTATATGAGTCCTTCCAGATAAATGATATATTTTTCTGAAATTTCATCATTGATAATGTCCCTAAAGTTAATCTCATCACACTATAGAAAACTCATAGATTGGGCTGCATTGAAAAAAACCTAGCATCCAGTACAAAAACTCTATGGGGATATGACATGAGTCTGTAGAATCTATTGGGATAAATCAAGATCAAAACCCATTCTGGAAACCACATAACTGACTCAAAATTCTAGGTTGTCCTGCAATACACAAACTTAAATGTCATGTTGGGAAGGCCTTGTATTCATTAGCATGTGGTGATTTTCTTACTGTACAACCATTGAATAAAATATTTAATTAACGTGATGATTGGTACATTTCATTCTGATAAATCGCATTTTGATTCTTGCGAGTAACGCTATATTAAAAATGGGTTCTATGGGAAAAAGGGAATACATTCCCTATTGATTGAATTGACTAGGATGCCACCCAAATTTTCTGAAAATGGTTCATACCAACCTATTCATGAGGATTGGTGAGGAATTTGTACTACCCATCAGATAAATCTAGTGCAAAATTCCAAATTAGCATGTATTTTCTATAGTAGTTATTATTTCGATCTTGGACAACAAGATTATAAATGTTGAGAAATCCACTAATCCCTAAAACAATGTTGAATGATTGGATACAATTTCTATTAAACTAACCAATGATATCTAGAAATACCCTACATCACCCCCTTGGGAAAAATAAAAATACATAACCCTTCCACTCCACAATTCATCTTCTCTAGAAATGTTTGTGTTGTCGGCAAGGCTAGAAGAAGTTACACTGACCTCTAAATTCCAAAAATGGCCACTCTTCAATCAACTCTGGAGAGATCATGTATAGAATTATTTCCCCATCAGGTGAAGAAGATGACAATAATGATGCAGAGGGGGTTGGGGAATATGAATTTTGGTATTCCCCTCCATAATTCATTTAGGGTGTCTATACAATCATTGATGAAATCATGTAAATAAATATTGGTAGCGAAGAGGACCCGCAAACTACTCTGATTAGTATAACCATGTATTCAAAATAATAAGATGAATATAGCTCCTTCCAGATTTATAATTAATATTTTTTCTATTTTAATTACACACAAATTATAGGAATCAATCCCATGGTGGACACTCCCCAACTAGGCCTATCAAATGACAATCATGGTTATAATAAAGCCATCATAGGCAGACATCCAACAAATGATAACAATATAGAGGTTTATATGGGAATGATAATTAGATATATCATGATAGGGGAGGTCCAATATCCATTCTGGAAGCATAACATTAATCCCGTGAAAAATATAATTTGTAAAAATAAGAGTTTTCATTGATGATAGGGATATAAATAGGCACTACCTGAAAAATGACTTCCTAATCTCGATCATGGAATTTTTTATTGTATTAAGGACTGGATATCAGGATCTCCACATCATGGAAGAAAATTTAAGATATAATAAAAAATGAATGGTGCATGAAGATGATGATGCCATCAACTTCACTTCCCCACTTAGAGTATTCTGATAAGGGGTAATTCCCTTTGGATTGAAAAATTCCGGCACCACATAAAGCATCTCCATGCATCACACAGTCAATATCTTCATGGGAATGTTCATGGAATGCTATTTTTATGATCTTGTAGATAAATCACAACAAATTTTGGACCACCATATAGATGTTGAAAAAATCTTCATCATATTGTGATATACTTGTTTTAAAATGATCCCCCTAAATTGCAAATTCGCCGTCACTTTAGAAAAATTCACCATCTACTTCATAAATCATCATGGCATAAATGTCATCCTTGAAAAGTCAATGACTACCTTTGGCATGTCACCTACTCACAACCTCACTTATTTGAGAGGGCGTCAAAGAAATTTTGTGAAATTTATGTGCATTATAGGCATCCTTACATTAAAATGTTTCCTTTGACAAGGATGATGAAAATATGTTGTCATATCAATAGGCCGGTGAATATTATAAATAATTACAAAATATCAAGAAATATATTCTAATTTTTTCAGTGTTAATTCTGACTGTCAATGGATGACCACCCTCTCAATATATGACCACATTAGAGTTGTCAACATGTGCCTTCCCCAAAAGAAGAATGATACTGGTAGTTAAAATAGTTTTTTATCACATTCAGACAATGATTGATGCTGAGACTTGTTATTAAAATAGCAACAAGAGAACCATAGCCTTAATATTTGTAGTCCAAAAGCATTTTCATTATTTATAACACTATGATTTCCATTTGGTCTATCAAATTAATATTCTCATTTTTATTCTCAAGCATCCAATGTTGAATGGATTACTATCACAGTGGCTTATCATCCTGCAACAATTATAAATACAGTTCATGCCTTAGAAATCAATTAAAGGTATATAATATTTCATAGAAAAGAACCATTAAGTAGAGATAATGACATTGGATGATGATCGATCTAAAGAATAAGTGTCATACTCTAAAAATGAATCCCATACATGAGTGTTGGATATTGATAGTACATCCCGAAGTACAATAGGAAAATGATGGAAGACCTCAAGCTCAACAAATTAGTTTTGGGATTCATACAGATATCACTGATAAATGAATTTTTCCTTAGTACTTTCTACTGTTGGAGGGGTGAACTAACAAAAAATTCGAGTATCAATATAACCCGAAAAAAAATTTATGATATATTCCTCTTAAATAATTTCTATTCATTAGATATCATATATTTCATGAATCAGTATGTATTTTGTGAATAAAACATTATAGGATAAAGTTATAATCTATCAATTAAACATAAATTTTCCAATTCTATGTTTTTAATTTCGAAAAACGGTAATCTAGAGTTGTGACCAGTAATTCATTAGGAGTCTGATAGAACCAACTTGATTTTTTGATTAATAGTATCATACCTTTATTAATAGTAATATGAATAGTAATATGACACTTATAAATAGTAAATAATGATTATATTTCATTTTCATAAGGTAATAAGATAATGTTATCTTAATTGATTTTTTTAATGTGATATAGAACTAATTATACCATTAAAATTTGTTTTTTTTGAATTAACTATTATTCTATTTAAGAATTAAAATTAAAATAAATCTAAAACTATTTTCTAAAAATGGTGTTCAATTTTAAATAGTACACGTTGAAAATTGGTTGTGGTGATTGTTTGGGATCTTTCTAATATACAAGATTTTTTGTGTGAATAGTAAAAATATAGTTATGAGTTTTTGTTTGATTAATGAAATTATAATGATGTTATAATAAAATATAAAAGTATGGTCAACATTTTTGCAGTACCTTATGACATGAGGTGTCCCAAGATTCTAAAACCATGGGAAAATACCATGGGATTCCCATTGTTTTGCAAAAAACACTAATGATGTGTCCCTTTTAATTAATAAAAAACACTATCTTAATTACTATAAATGCCCACTCACCCCCTTCGTATTTTTTTCACTAAAAACTCAATATCCTTGAATATATGGCGGTATTACCATCCTAGGAGTCCTCAAAATGTGTCATAAATCCCCCATGGTCACAACCCTCTGGTTTTAGGAGTTACACTACAAGGTTAGAGAATCAACCACCCATCTCATTTCATAACGCTTTCATTTATGTTTTCTCTTTTATTTTAAATTGGACTATTTTGGGATATGTAATTACATATTCCTCTTACTTAACATATTATTTATAATTGATTATATATCCCCTTTTTCTAATTAAACTATTTTATGCAATTTTAGGTGACACTTTTAGGCTGCCGAATTTTCATAACAGATTTCTCAATCTTTCTCTTATTTTGAGTTCCTTTATTTTATTCTTCTTTCCTCAACTAAATTCATAAAAATTCTCTGATAATTCCAGTAACATAAATAAACAAGAATTATATTATTAATATTCAATATTTAATCATCATCTCTCTTTCCCCCTACTCTAATACAAAAATGAAAACACTGTCCGAGATGTTTTAATTTATCACACTCAAGGAATGTGGGTTATAGATTTTCATTACCATGTCCAATTCGGGCCATGAAACCTTTTTTATGGTAGAACCAGATCATAATATATTTATTTCACCACATTAATGTAATATAACCCCTACACACTCATAATATGGAATAATGATATAAAACAAGTTCATTCTTCACAAAACCACTAATCTTAATACAATCGTTTATCAATAACTTTTAACTAATGATTCATCCTCAAGTGTATAACCCAAAATCATTATTAGATAATTTATATCTCTTTAATTTCACAAATACTATATATTAGCAATTCAGTATGTTTAACCACATTTAAAATGAACATCCATTCCTGAAAGCAAGTAAAACGAATCATGAAAACCAACGACGAATATGATTCCAAAACAATAAAATTGAACCTCTAATAACATTAAAAGGGCCAGGAATGAACATAATAAGCTTATAATAAATCAATAAAATTTATATAATTTTATGTACTTATTAATTAATGAGTCTAAATATTATTTTTAGGTCATTAAAGCAAACGATTAACATACTCGAGCAAATGGTAATGGGTTTCTCATCTCACATTCATTTATGTGAGATTTTCATTGTTCACCACTTATTTCTGGTATGTGGTATATGTGTATTGACATTTGATATATAATAACATTATTATATTTATATTCATGTTATTAAATGATTCATTTTAAGGTTATTATGTTCTGGTAATATGATTTGACTGATTACACTGTGGTTAGAGACTTTGTCTCAACTACTATTTTGTTGTGACTAACATTGTATGGTGCTCCTAATAATATTTATGTGGTGTACTTACTTCCCATTTGAGATCACTTTTCATTTTAAATTATATTTAAATTAAATACCCATAATCTCATGTCATAGATATGTTTTTTGTCTATATAGTATAGAATTTTAAATACAGTGTTTATTTGGAATGTTATTTTAATTATGGTAAAATTGATAAATCCATATACTCTACTCTATACGGATATTGAAAAGGCATATTTATTTGGTATTGAATCAATTTATAAAGAGTTATCTGAACATGTAGTGGTGGGTGGGGCATGATATATCCCCTCGATGAATCGATAGTTCTAATGAGAAAAATTAGGTGGCGACAAACCCTTCGAGTTTGTTTCAAAAGATTAGACGGGTTTCTACCCACCGAACTAAACCGTTTTAATAGTATTATGGTATCTTGTGCTAAATACATGACGTAAAATTAATAATAATTTTATTTATTCATTATAAGTAATTACTAACCACTCCAATATAATAAGTAATTCACAGGCTCCGGTCTAAAGGTTTCAGGTTTTTACAATTGGTATCAGAGGATGTTTAGTAGAAAACATGAAAAGAGGAGTGGGAAATGTATACTAGGGAACAAAGCCCTACGGTAGTATTTGAGGATAAACATAATGGAATATCATGGTATTTTGGTAAGGAGTATATTTTCTGATTCCTACTAGAAAATACATCCATGTCTGCATATGAGATGGTAGAGGTGGCTCTGGCACAGATGTACCTCGGAGTGAAAGCTTCTATATGGATTTTCGGGCTTGACGTGGGGTATCCTGGTACAAGACCATGTACCTTGCTGCACTCTTGGATACGAGACTCCTGGGGGATATTCTTAGGATAATTAATATTTTATTTACAAGCCATTATGAAGAACTGAATTGTAAATTTTTCCTCAAAGAAACTATTTTTCTGATTATTAGATTATCAATGCCTAACATATCAATTTATGCTAAGTATTTTGTTATGATAAGATTATAAATTATGAATCATACAGTAATCTACTGTGTTCCAAAATTTAGAAATGGTGTCTAATGGGAGACAGGGAATCAATAGACATGGGCAAGGTAGGGATCTCCCCACAGAGCCAGTCAACACGATCAATGTTGGAGGAGATTAGATCATGAACTTATTGGGACAACGTACTCTAGTTTTAATGAATAAAATTTACACACCTATGTTGGATCATTTCATGCGGCAGAAGCCCCCGCCATTCAGTGGGACTACTGACGCAGTGGTTGCTAAGGAATGGATCAAGTCCCTTGAGAAGATATTAATGGCATTAAGATGCACGGAAAATGAAAATGCAGTACTGGTAGTATATTATCTCATGGGTGAAACTGATCAATGGTGGTCCTTGATTCAGATTACCACAATGGAATGAAAAAATATAATATATGGAATGTAGAACTTTTATGGAAATATTCTTTGAAAAATATTTCCCTCGTGAGAAATGAACTGAAATGAAGAGGAAATGTTTTGTCTTAAAGAAATTGGAAGAAAAGAGTGTTGCAGAGAATGAGGCTAACTTCACAAGTCTAGCATGGTATGCCCTAGATTATAGAAGTGACTCAGAAGAAAAGATTGATCATTTCACTGAAGGTCATAAGACATGTCTCTGAAGTGCACTGGCTTCTCAATGATTTTCTTCATATGATGAAATTGTATCATGTTCCATCAAAACATAGATGAATTTTCTAGATCAAATTTATTCAAGGGGAACCAAAATAAGAAGGCGTAATCTGATAACCAAGGAAAAGGTGATGCACTAAAGAAGAACAATGTAACAATGAAAATCCCATTATGTGAAATTTTTGGAAACAATTATCTCAAGAAATGTATAAAATCCATGAGGGTCTGATATAAGTATAGAGAAAATGGTCATCTATATCATGAATGCAAGGGGAAGAAACAATTTGATGATGCTCAACGAAACCATTGTAGAGATACGGTACACTTTGCAAATGAGTGTCCTAAGCTCCAAGGGAACATTTCTTAGAAACAAATCCATGTGAACAAGGGAGAGCTATGCGAGTACAACCGTGGATGTTGAAATTCCTAATTCTGTGGTGTCATGTACTTTAATTGTTTCCTCAGACGTAGCCAACACTTTATTTTATTATGGATCATCACATTCATTTATATCATCCCAGTTTTACAAGAAAATTAGACATGTCCAATTTGTTCAAATGAAGGAGTTATCAGTCAAAACTCAAGGGGGATGCATCATTGCAACAAAGGAATTCCAACTTTTCCCCATCGTGAACATGCTTTAGTTGTATCCTTATCATCATACCAATTACTGACTTTGATATAATTCTCAGTATGAATTCTGTATCAAATAATGTTGCAAAAATTTATTGAAATAAAATGGAAGTAAAAATTCTCGAAAATGGTTTATAATCTAATATCTTTAGAGAAGATACCTCTCCATGTGATTATTATCTAGTCCCACCCCCCAGTATCTCTATTGAATGAAATTCTTGGTGAGGAGGGGAACCCAATATCAATGGGTGATGAATTAAATATTCAAATTCATGATGGGAAAATAGTGCGGGAATCCATTGATGTGTTTCTTGAGGATTTACCTTGACATCCTCTAGAGTGGAAAATTGTGTTTTTCATTTAATTATTTCCTAGTGCAAGACCTATACCAACGACCCCCTATAGAATGTACATTGTGGAGTTAGTGGAGCTAATGAAACCACTAGAGGATTTGAGTGAAATATTATTCATTCGACCTAGTTTTTCTCCATGGGGAACCCCGGTCATGTTTGTCAAAAAATAATGATGTATCCATGAGGCTATGCATTGATAATAGGAAAATCAATACTATTATAATAAAGAATAAGTATCTTCTTCCTCGAATTGATGATTTATTTGAACAACTTCATGGATATCAATAATTATGAATGATTGACCTTCGATCTGGATATCATCTACTGGATGTGAGGAAGGAAGATATTTCAAATACATCATTTCGAACTAGGTATGGGAATTTCAAGTTTACAATGATGCCTTTTGGACTGAAGAATGCACGATATTTTTACATGGATTTAATAAATAGAGTTTTCAAGGAAAATTTTGATAACTTTATTGTGGTATTCATCAATCAAATCCTGGTATTCTCCAAATTCTATGAAGTCCATGAGGATCACTTGCAGATTATTCTGAAAAGTCATAGAAGAAATCAATTATATGAGAAGTTTAAAAAGTAAATATTCTGGATCAAATCAGTTTCTTTTCTACGTCATATTGTCTCTAAGGATGGAATCTTAGTTGATCAGGAAAAGAGAAAGGCACTCCATGATCAGCCCACTAAAATAAAAATAAATGAGCCACATAGTTTTATTGTCTTATCACATTACTATCGGCATTTCGTTCATAATTTCACACGACTGGCTAACCCGCTAACCATGATCACACGTAAAGGTGTTATTTTTTTTGGGACAAAATAATGTACAAAATGCATCGATGAATTGAAAATAGGATTGGTAAATTGTCCAATTTTGACTCTTCTATCTAGAAATGATAGCTTTTTAGTATACAGTGAGGCATCAATGAATGGTCTTGGTAGAGTACTTTTGAAAAATGGTAATGATATAGCTTATGCATAGAGGCAGTTGAAGAATAATGTGAAAAATTATCCAACACCTGATCTTCAGTTAGAATCGTAATATTTTCAATGAAGATATGGAGATATTATCTTTACAGTGAATAATTTGAGATATACATAGATCATAAGAGTTTGAAATACATTTTCACACAAAAAGAACTCAATAGGAGGCAACATAGATGGTTTGAGTTACTCAAAGATTATAATTTCTCGATACACTACCACCCAGGAATGGAAAATAAGGATGAATATGCATTAAGCTGGAAAGATCATGGACTTCTGACACAAATGGGGATTTAGAGAGATTTGGTATTCAGGGATCTACTAATGACGTATTTGGGAATTGTAAATAAAGGGGAATCATCTTTCTTCTTTCAAATGATTGCTAAACCATCTTTACTAGAGAAGATAAAAATGATCTCAATATTCTGATGAAACTCTACACAAGAAAATTAATGTTGTTAAGGATGGTAGGTTGAAAGACATTGTGTATGAGGATGGAGTTTTGAAGTTTTGGAAGTGGTTATGTGATCCATAAGTACCTGAGCTAAAAAGGGAACTATTAGATGATGTTGATAGCTCACATTTTTCTATACACCTGGGAAGCACAAAGATGTGTAGAGATCTGACAGAATATTTCTAGTGGGATAATATGAAGTGGGGAATTGCTGATTACGTGTCAAGGTGTCTATATTTTCAACAAGTGAAGGTATAGAGGAAAAATCCTCGACAAGTGATCGAACCTTTACCTATTATTATGTGAAAGTGGGATAAAATTATGATATATTTTTTCACCGAACTACCAAGAACATCTAGAAGGAATGATGCAATATGGGTAGTTGTGGATCATTTCACTAAATCAGAACATTTCCTTCCTATTTGAGTTGATTTACCACTTGAGCGCCTGGAAAGACATTATATTAATGACGTTGTAAGACTTCACGGTTTACCTCTATCGATTTTGTCTGATCAAGATCCCCAGTTTACAACGATATTCTAGAAATGTATATAGAAGGATTTGACTACTTAGATTCATATGAGTACTACTTATCACCCACAAACTGATGGACAGTCTAAAATAACTATTCAAACTCTATAAGATATGTTTAGGTCATAATCTATTGACTTCTAATGTATGTGGGACCATACTTTCCGTTGGTGTAATTTTCATACATTAATAGTTTTCATTTCAGCATTCAAATTGCTCCATTTGAAGCATTATATGGAAATAGATGTCGAACTCCAACGTGTTGGAAAGAAGATGGTGAGATGATACTTTTAGGACCAGAACATATTGATGAGACCATGACAATGGTGAAGGAAATCAATGCCCATACTAAAGCAGCCCAAAGTTGGAAGAAGAGTTATGCTGACAACCAGATGAAGGATTTGGAATTCAAAGTGGGAGATCATGTCTTTCTGAATGTATCTCCATGGATGGGTGTCTTAAGGTTCTGTAAGAAAGGGAAACTTAGTCCCATGTACAATAGAAAATTTTTATTACTATAATGAATCAGAGCTATAGCTTACTGATTAGCAATGACACCAAGTCTCTACAAAGTCCATGATTTATTCCAAGTGTCATTGTTGAAAAAATACATTCCAGACCTAATGCATGTACTCACCTATGATGAAATTGAATTGGAACATGATTTATCATAGTGTAAAGAGCCTTTCAGGATTCTTTACACAATGGAGCATGTATTGAAAAATCAAGCCACTCCTCTAGTAAATGTAATGACTCAAAAATTACATGTAAATTTTTTAAAAATTTTGTGGTATTTTTTGGAGTCCTCAATAATTGACGGCGAGTGATTCCACGACCCGAAGTGCCCAGATTGAATTTATTAACTTTTTCTCGGGTACGTTTAGTAAACGTGCAAGTGGGTTTTTCTAACTTTTGAACCGGTGCACAAAATTGAAATATGTGGGAATCGTTTAACTTGCAGTTCCATTAGTCACTGAAGGAGACCTTCACCATGACCATAGTAGGTCGAGGATGGATGTTATTTTTTCAATTTTTCGTGAATGAAAAAAAAATTCTGTAAAATTTTAATTTCATTTTAAACTCCAATGTGGATGTTAATAGGAGGGGACCACCAGAACTAAAAATCACTTTTGAGTGTCGAGAGGTGGGGACTAGAAGAACTAAACCTCCCATATGAGATTATGGAGGTGTGGACCACCAAACCGAAAACACCAATATGAATTTAAAGGTGGGGACAACCCAAACCCTCCAAAATGTAATAACAATCTTGAAATCCCTCTTTAATGAGGGATGTTACATTTAGGGTTCCCCAAAATTTATTATTCCAACCCGAATGTAATTATGATACCAATTTAATTTGGGCCAAAATTTAAATTGGGGAAACATATCATATTTGCTACCATTTTTTTCAGTGGAATTGGGAGATGTGTTGGAAATGGGATTTTGGGAGTGAACCTTTGAGTAATTCTTCATGACCATCGAATTATGCTGATGCATGACTTCGACTTCTTCCTCGGGAAATCCTCCAATGTGGGACATCTTCAATCAACGACCGACCTTCCCTCCTAATCAATGTCATCAAATTAACAAGATAGGGATGTGTTTTAAATTTATCAATGTTTAATTTCCTCCAACATTGAATCATTCCCCTTGAGCTGCTTACTACCACCCTAATGCAGAGGGTATGGGCCAAACAAACATGACACATCCCCTCTGCAAACCATAGTGTTCTTTTGTGTGTTCTTCGCGATGGTGACGGCGACCGGTGCCGGCGTTTGGCATCAGTGGAACACGATAACCACGACTGTCATCACAGCCGGCCGCGATGAAGGAGAAAAATGGAGGGCGGCCTGTCAAGCCAGTCCCCAATGATGGCACGGTGCGTGTCAGCGCCGCATGACCAACTGTGGAAGACTACCGCCCCGCGACATCCATTTTCAAGTGGCCTCATGACCTCTTTCGTCCCGCGACCTCGAGGTACCCGTCTCCTCACGACTCCCATGGCCTCTACCGTCCTCTGGACTCGCGTTCCCTGTGGGCTCGCACCTCGTGGCCCTCAGCAGAACCTCTGGAATCTGCCGTTCGTGGCGTCCCCACCTCTGCGGCCCCCGCGGCCTCCACGGCTTCGTGGCCCTACACATCCCCCTGGGGCCTTCGCCTCCCTCACGGCCTCTACACCGCCCTTGTTACCTCGCACCGCTCCACGTCCCATGTGCCACTGAGCGTTAGCTGGGCCATGCCGGACCTAGCGATCATGGTAGACCCAAACCTTTTCGGGTCTTCCACGGCTAGGTCGGGCCTGGTCGGGCCGGGTCGGGCCGGGTCGGTACCACCGGGTCAGACCAGCTACGAGCTTTTTGCTCTATCGGCCACAACTTTGGAACCAAGCGACTGTTTGACACACTGTCAATGACACTATAATCCTTGGAGAGATACAATCCCTTTTGGAATACCCCCATTGGAGTTTTGGGTATAGTTGGGGTACGTTTTAGTTGGATCAATCATGATTCTAACTATGGCATCGGGAATAAAAGTCTAATAACATACAGAACGAGTGTCCGATTAACACACCATCTATTGCATTCAGACACCTATGACGTTGCGGTCCTTTGAGAATCTACTTCTTGGGACTTCGTGGAAATTGGATTATAGACCAGTGGGTTGAGGAGTGGACCCTCCAGGAGACGAGCACGCTTAGTGCGGGAACCCAGTAGCTGGATGTGACGTGAATAATGAATAGCGATCTTGTACGGGTCAGCACCGAGAGACCCTATGGGGGTCACCATTGAGTGATCTTGTGTGGGTCAGCACCTACCAATCTTATCTGGGTCAAAAGAAAGCGATCTTGTGTGGTTCATCACCCAGCGATCATGTGTGGGTCAGCACCGAGCGATCCTATGTGGGTCAACATCGAGCGATCATGTGTGGGTCAGCACTGATCGATCCTATGTGGGTCAAAACCTAGAAATCATGTGTGGGTCTGACAACATAGTTGAGATGTAACCAGATCATGTGATGGTTTGACGACATACCAGAGATGTACTAGGATCATGTGTGGGTCTGATGATGTACTGGATATGTAATAGGATCATGTGTTGGTCTGATGACGTACTGGCGATGTACTAGGATCCCGTGTGGATCTGACGATGTACTACGATCCATTTTGGGTATGCCTATTAATAGAGTAAGATGAATTATTAGTTACATCTAATCATATAAACTACATTACTTAAGTTATACCTGGGGTGAGGTGAGTCTATACCTGTGTGGTACTTTCCATTGTCGTAATACCTTGCTGGTATTCTTCTAGGTGGCATACTTATGTTGCACTTTCCTACGCGGTATTCCTTCCTTTGGTATATGTATGGGCATATACATAAGTTGGGTTGTGAGTTGATTCTATGTTGTGTGGTTATCCATGGTGGATTTTGTGAGACAATGAGGGTCTCGGGGTCCTTCTGAGTATCATTATACTCACCCGTTCATGGGCTATGCCCGCCCCCTATTGTGTTTTGTGTAGATGTCGGATATTGCTGAATGAGGATGATACTACCATGATTGGAGGTAGCTCGGAGGTGGACATTAGACGAGGAAAATCGCAGAGATGACCATTCATGAGTTGTACCTACCCTTTAGGTAGGATTCGTAGTGGATGATCTATGAAGTACTTTTCACCTATCATCCATCTTGTAGTTTTCAGTTTTCCTTGTACTATATAGTTGGCCATGTATTTTGGGCCCTTTTACATACTGTGCTAACTTTGATAACAATTCATTTTACATGATTTCCTATCTTGTTGTGTGATTTCTTGTGTGTGTTACAAATTATAAAGGTAATTCCTTCCATGTTTTACGGAAAACTCCTTTGGTTCTAGTGGCCAGCCCCTGGCCTATGGTAGGCGGGCATGGGGTAGTCCCGACATAGGCCACGAGAGACGGGTCATGATAAATTGGTATCAAAGGAGTCGGTTCTAATGTAGAACATGCACTCCGATCATTTTAATGGAAATAGTGTTATGTGTAGTCAGTGTGATTATCATTATAGGGAATCCAGTGTTGGTGCAGCGACAGACGTATCCATACACCAGGATCCTGGCTTCTGGTTTCTGACTCAATTCACAAAAACACTGATTGCATGTGTGTTTCGAAAAGTTTTTTGGTGTTCTATTGAGTCATCTCTCTAGGTATAACTAAATTACCATGGTGCACCTACTCCTTATCAGGATTCCACCATGTAGACAACAAGATAGTTTTCCCAATAGAGTACACGATGATGGCCCAACGAGCGACGAGGCTCTGATGTAGGGCCCTCTTGAAATGTTGGTACCTTCTGGTGGTGTACCAATAGCACCACTACCTGTTGGGAAGAAGATACCACCAACTGCACCGGCGGACGGTGCATGACGGCTGAGCACATTGAAGGAGTTCCAGTAGGGGAGGCCTCCGAGGTTTTGAGAAGAGATAGATTCCCACACAGTTGAGGGCTGGCTGGAGGCGATTTCTAGAGTTTTTTTTCATAGTTGATACACCAGTAGAGATGATGGTGACCTATGCTACTAGTCTTTTTTTGTGTGAGACCATGATGATAGTCCGTATAGTGATTAGGCTTCGGTACGTGTACTGTTTCACTAGATATTACCTTCAACTAGTGTGTCAGCTATATCACGATTCAATGATTAATAGTTATAACTGGCTATACCAGTAGGGGAAACATATAGGCTTAGTGTATATGTATGATTCCGCCTCAGATACCCCTCAGGTTCCTAGGCGATCCCGACTCACATGTGGCTGATAAATATCTTGAGAAAGTGGGTGAGAGTTCCCTAGAGATTCTACAGCTTTGGTAGGATGACTTTCCAGTAGATAAGTATTCATCGAGGTGTACCATGCATTCCTTGTACTTGATTAATACTATACGATCAGTGCTTCATGGCTCATACATCCAAGCCAGAACTATTCCTATATGCATTCCTACTTATGTTAGGGTGATAGAGAGAAATTTTGTGGTTGAATGTACATTAGCTGAGTAGATACACCCAGTTAATGTTAGTAGTTGGATGGTAGGAAACATGCACTAGTCTTAGAGACTTGGGTGTGTAAAATGTTTTGGGAAGAGGATGTGACAAGGATTGATGAATATGCAGGGCAGCAGACGTGGAACCAGATCTTGGAGAGTAGCATGAGGTGGTGTACATTTAGACATCTCACACCCCCCCTTTTTTATGGACCCCATCAGTCTTAAGGATCGAGTGGTCATGGGAAGGTAGTAGTTGCATGCGGTCGAGGAATGTGACCCAAGTGCTCTCGGAATGATTTGTCATATGATTTTTGTATACTACTAGCTTCCATATATATAGAAAAAGGTACCAATCATTCATTCTTTCCACAAATCCTATTAATGACCTATAGTTTCTAGTTAACCCGTTACCATTACCCTCATGGATGGGGATACCTTTTGGGGGAGATACGATAATCACACATATGCCGACAATGCGATCTGACCCTTGAGGTGAATGTTACAGTTCAAACCTCTTGGAGGCAGCATCAAGGCCTCATGACATTGGTTTCATTATGGACTTGGAAACCACAGTTCATACTCATATTGACTTTATAAGGGAGAAGGGTGTGGTTTCTCTACAACGTCAGAATGAGGATTTCCTTGGTCGGTGAAATGGAAACCCGGGCAACATAGGATAAACTCATGCATAGGTGTTTTGAGGAATCATTTCCAAACAAGAGTGGCAGAGCATGGGGACATCTTTTCAAAAGATGTTTCTAGGAATACCTCTCTAAATAGAGAGTGACATATGCTTTGTCTAGGTAATACCAGAGATTTGTGCCACATTTATCTAGAGTTGCAACACCACATTCAGTGTTGATGATGATGGGGAAACCCTTCGTGTGGTCGGAGCGATTCCAGTAGAGTTTTCAGGGGCTGAGGAAGAGGCTGACTAGTGAAACCATTTTGAGGATTTTAGAGGAGGGTGTAGGGTACTTAGTCTACTATGATGCGTTAGGGACTCGGATCAGATGTGTCCTGATGTAGGAGCAAGCGGTGATTGCATATAGTTCTCGACATCTATGACCACGTGAGTAGAAAAAGCCTACCCATGAACTAGAGTTAGCAGCAGTGGTATTCACCTTGAAGATATGGTGACACTATATGATGTGTGAACAGTTCACAGTATACTCAGATCACAAGAGTCTCATGTATATCTTCTTTCAGAAAGACCTGAACCTGAGACAATGACGTTGGCAAGAGATTCTCAAGGACTATGACTTCAAGATAGTATATACATCTAGGAAGGGAAACAATGTTGGAAATACACTAAGTAAGAGGTCCGATATAAAACTTCTAGGCGAGGCGACAGAGTAGCTGGACGCTTTGCAGATATCCTTTGTGGATTGAGAGGGAGCATCTTTTCTTTAGTCTCTTACAGTCACTCCCCCACTTCATTAGTGATTCATGGAGGCGTAGTGCGGGGACACTCACAGCGAGACGCAACATGCTCAGATATCCATAGGACATGCACCTGATAGATTTTCTAAATGTGGGGAGCACATCATCCTCTTCAGAGGATGTGCCATGGTACCTGTGTCACTTTAGGAGGATGTGTTGAGGGATTTCAACACTTCCCCTCTAGCGGTACATCTAGGAGTGGCGAAAATGTACTAGGATCTCCAACGATAGTAATGGTGGACATTAATTAAGTAAGAATATGTAGAGGTTGTCTCTCGGTGCCACAGTTGTCAGCAAGTGAAGGTGGAGCATTTGGTTCCAGCAGGTTTTTTTCAGCCTTTGGAGGTCCTATATTGGAAGTGGGATGGGATAACAATGGACTTAATGACAGTATATCCACGTATATCTAGAGGATATGACTCGATTTGGATGATCGTCGACCGACCCACAATTTCGGCTCACTTCCAACTGATCAAAGTGCATTGTATAGTAGAGAGCCTGGGATGCCTCTATGTGAAAGAGATTGTGCGGCTACATGGAGTACCTTAGACACTGATCTCTGACCATGATTCACATTTTACTTCCCGGATAGGGATGGGGTTGCCGCAGGCTTTCGAGATGCAGTGTCGTTTTAGCACCACCTTCTATCCTCAGAAGGATGGCCAGATAGAGTGGACCATTCAGACCATCAAGGACATGATTTGTGCTTGTGTCCTTGACTTCAGTCAAAGCTGGGAGGATCACTTTACATTGGGGGAGTTTTCTTAAACAAAATCTATCACTCCACCATTATTATGACACCTTTTGAGGCATTGTACAGGTGACCATACAGATAACCTTTGTGTTGGACTGACCCATGGGGGGTCAACAATAGTGTGAATAGAGGTGGTACGGACTACCACAAAGAAGATGCAGATCATCCAGGAGTGGATGAAGACTACACAGTGTAGGCAGAAGTCTTATACTGATAGGATACAGAGACCTCTGATGTTCGAGGATGGAGACCCGTCTTTCTGCGGGTCTCACCTGGAAGAGTTTTGCAGATATTTGGCCAAGGAGTCAAGTTATATCTGAGGTTCATCGGACCATTCCAGATCCTTAGTAGAGTTGGCGAGGTGGCCCACCACATAGATATTCCACCTCAGTTGAATCGTGTGCATGACATCTTCCATGTATCACAACTGAGGATATATGTGCATGACCCTTCTCAAATCATTGACCACGAAGAGCTGGACATCGAATATGGGTTAAAGATTTCAGAGGTTCCAGTAGATATTGAGGATCTACAGGAGCGGGTCCTTCATGGGAAGTTGATACCTCTGGTGCACGTTCGCTGGCACCACGGGATCCTCTAGGAGATCACATGGGAGCGGGTGGCTCATATTCATGCTCAGTACCCCCATTGGTTTTCAGAGTTTTGTGATGTGGCTTTCAGGGATGAAAATCCCTGAGGTGGCGAGAATATAAAGGCTTGGAAATTCCATGTAAAATAATTTTCTTAATTAAATATGAATTTTAAGAGTCCGCAAAAATTGAAGGTGCGTCATTATGAGGCTCGAAGTGCACATAATGAACTTATAACCTTTTTTGGTACATTAAGTAAATGTGTGAGAGGGTATTTCAAACCATAGAACCAGTTCTGGGGATTGAAATCTGAAGACACCATTAAACTTGCAGTGCCTATAGTCACTTAAAGAGACCTTCACCTCCACCGTAGTTGGTCTAAGGTGTATGTTAGTTTTTCAATTTTTCGTGAAAGAGTAAAATAAAATAAATATGTGTAATATCTAATTTTCATTTGAAACTCCCATGTGGATGTTATGTGGTGGGGACCACCAGATCTAAACCTCCCATTTGAGTGTTGAGAGGTGGGGACCACCATAACTAAACATCCCATGTGAGGTTATGGAGGTAGTGACCACCGAACCTAAAACCCCAATTGGAATTTAAAGGTTGAGACCACCCAAACCCTCCTAATGCGAGAAACCTCTTGAAATCCCTTTTTAATGAGAGATGTGACCTTTAGGTTTCTACAAAATTTATTATGCCAACCTAAATGTAATTATGATGCCAATTTAAATTGTGCCAACAATTTAAATGGGGAAACATATTATATTGGCTTCCTTTTCTTTTTTGTGTAATTGGGGGAAGTGGTGAAAAGGAGAAATTGGGAGAGAAACATGTAGAAATTATTCTTCTCCAATGAAGACCACTGATACATGACTTAGACTTCTTCTTCGGTACATCCTCCAAGGTGGGATTTCTTCAATCGATGATTGTCCTTCCCTCCTCATTGATTACAAAAATCAAACATGGTAGGGGTCTGCATTAAATTTATCAATGATTATTTTCATCTCACATTGAATCATTCCAATTGAGCTGCTTTCTACCACCCTAACACGGAGGTTGTGGTCCAAAAAAACATGACCCAACCCCTCCAAATACCATTTTGTAATAATATGTGTTCTTCACAATGGTGATGGTGACTGGTGCCGACATTTGGCACTGGTGGAAGGAAAGAACTGCGGCTGGCACCACAGCCAGCCATGACGAATGTGACAAACGTAAGGTGGCCGGTCAAGACAGCAGATGGCAAAGGCACAACGAGTGACTGCACTGAACGGTTAGCCATGGAGGACCATAGCCCCACGACCTCCACCATCCAGCGACCTCGTGGCCCCAGAGGCCACTGTCGTCTTGCGGCTCCCGCGACCTCTTCCCTCTCGCGACCTCATTTCCCCTACCGCCTCATCACCCCACAGCCTCGCCGCCCCGCAGCCCTCCGCGGCCACAGCGACCTCACCCATCCCATGACCTAGCGACCTCTGTGGCCTTTTGGCCTCCACGGCCCAGCATCCCTTCACGGCCCCAGTGGCCTTTGCCGCCCTCGCGGCCTCCATGCCGCCCCACGGCCTCGCGCCGCTCTGTGGCCCCCCTGCCACCATGCGCAGGCCAGGCCGGGTTAACCCAAAATGGTTCGGCCTAGAGAGACAATCCCTTTGGTATACCCTAATGGAGTTTTGGGTAATGGTGGGTTAAAATCAGGTTGGATCGGGCATGGTTTCAACCAGGCCCTCAGGACTAAAAGGATAATTACATACAGATCAGGTGTCTGATTGACGCATCTTCTATTACATTTAGACCCCTCTGACATTGATGTCATTTGAGATAATTCTTCATGGGACATCATGGAAGTTGGAGTATCGACATGTTTTCTGAGGTGTGGAACCTCTAGGAGATGAGCAAGGTTAGTGTGGGAACTTAGTTGTTGGAAAAAGATGGGATGAATGAATAGTGATCCTATGTGGGTCAGCACCGGGACACCTTGTGTGGTTCAACACTGAGCGATCATGTGTGGTTCATCACCTAGAGATCATGTTTGGGTCAACACCAAGAGATCCTATGTGGTACGACACGTAGCGATCTAGAGTGGGTCAACACCGAACGATCCTGTGTGGGTCAGCACTGAGTGATCCTGTGTGGGTCAGCACTGAGATATCATGTGTGGGTTTTCACCTAGAGATCATGTGTGGGTCTGACAACGTAAATGATATGTACTAGGATACTATGTTGTTCTGACAGTGTACTGAAGATGTACTAGGATCAGTTTTGGGTCGGACAATGTACTAGTGAGGTACTGGGATCCTATGTGGGTATGAAAATGTACTGATGATGTACAAAGAACATGTGTGGGTCTGACGATGTACTATGATCCTTCGTGGGTCTTACTCTTAACAGAGTAAGATGAATTAGTAGTTACATCTAATCTTCTCTATTACTTTACATATGTTATACCATTTGTGTACTGAGTTCATATCTATGTGGTACTTTACTTTGTGGTAATACCTTGGCGTTATTCTTTTGGGTGGCCTGCCTGTGTGGTACTTACCTACTGGGTATTCCTTCCTTTGTGGAACAGTTGAGCTTTGGTATTTTCAGTTAGACTCTGTGTTTTATTCCTAATTGAGATGGGTTTACTTGATAACTTAGGTATATGTATATGCATATACCTATGTAGGGTTTTTAGTTGATTCCATGCTATGTGGTATATCCTTTGTGGATTTTCTGAGACCGCGAGGGTCTCAAGGTCCTTACTGAGTATCATTATACTCACCCCTACATGAGCTATGCCCACACCCTTTTGTGTTTTGTGTAGACTACAGATAGTGCTGACTGATGACGAGAGTACCAGGACTGGAGGTAGATCATAGGTGGATGTTAGACAAGGAAAACTACAGAGGCATCCATTCGTGAGTTGTTCATACCCTTCAGGTAGGATTCATGGTGGATGATCCATGATATTCTATTCACCTATCAAATGTCTTATACTTTCCAGTTGTCCTTGTACTTTCATGTTGAGAGTGTATTTTGGCCCCTTTTATTTACTATACTCGCTCTGTTTATTATTCATTTTACTTTAGTTCGTATCTTGTTGGGTGCTTGGTTGTGTGTGTTAATGTTTATAAAGGCAATTCCCACCCAGTTTTAGGGAATACGCCTTCGGTGCTAGTCGCATGCCCCAAGCCTATGGAAGGCGGGCTTGGGGTAGTCACGGTACAGGCCCTAGGGGAAAGGTTAGGACAGTATATGTTCTTTGAAAAAACCAGAATATAGAGGAAGAAACCTGGGAAATAGAGGATGTTATAAAGTAGAACCACCCACGTCATTTTGGTGGGCATTATACATAAAATTTCAAGGAAAAAATTTCCGATGGACGGATTAATATAACACCATAAAAATTTTATGGTATGTTTCTCTTAAATACTTTCTATTCATTAGGTAACCAATATTTCATGAAACACTATGTCTTTTGGGAACCAAAAAATATAGGAGAAAGTTATAGGCTATTATTAAATAGTAAATAAATATTATATTTTATTTTTTTATGGTAAAAAGATAATGAGATGTTAATTTATTTTTTAATGTGATATAGAACTAAATATACCTTCAAAAATTGTTTTTTTAATTAAATACGATTTTATTTAAAAAATTAAATATATAATATATAAAAATTATTTTCTTAAAATGGAGTTCATTTTTTATTCTAAACGACGAAAAATGGTTGGGGGAATTTTTTGGATTTTTCTAAAATACATGAATTTTTCATGAATAGTAAAAATACTATTTTGTGTTTTTGGTCATTTAATGATATCATAATTGTAGAGACCCGTAGTTTGATGTACATGGAAATTACATTAATTTTGCGGTATACTAAATACATAAGAAAAATAGACACACAAGGACCGTAATAGTTTAGTGTCTTTGGAAACTCGGAATATAATCTTCTAATCGTGGTGAAAGATCTTCAACATCTCCCCTAAAGATCTTTTTTTTAAAACCTAAATACTTTCTTTTATGTCATGGGGAAAAAAACATAAAAGGGTGAGCTAAAATGATCAGTAAGGGTAAACACAAGAAATATCAATTACGTCATATTCATAAGAACATATCTTTTAGAAATCTTAACCTGCAAAAGAGATCATAATTTCATAACATGGGATAAATCATAGTAGTGAAATGTAATCCCAATACTCATAACATAAAACATGAAACATTGTGGAATACACACATAATCATAGAGAATCATTTCTTATAGGTCAAGACTCATTGCCAATACTATCTTAGTGGAAAAAGTCCATTTTTGAACTGAGTTCACTCCTCGTTTCAGTCCTATTTCACTGAACCGGTATAACCTACAGTTCCAGCCATGTCTATCTCATGAGATATAAAATCTTTACCCAATGCATTGGAGGGAGATATAGGTCCCACCCATCTCTTAATGATACCATTCTTATGTGTGCCACAAAATCATAAATCATACATCATTGCATAACCCATGTAATAAAAATGGGAATCTTAAACAACATGACATCATAAAACAATTCATATAAGATAAAGGAATTCATAAAAATAATTCCATAACAACATAATAAAATCAATGTAATAATAGGGATAGAAACAGAACCCTATATTATCTTAGATGGAAAATAATTTTGATAAAACACTTGAACTCCATTCTTGAGGAAAATATCCTTTTTACTTCAAAAACATTTTCCTTTCTTAACATGTCATACAATTTTAAACTAAAAGAATTTGATTAAAAATAAACATGAAAACATGTAAAGGAATCTTCTTGGAAATAATGTTTTAAAAATCCATTCATTTCGTATAATTAAAAAAAACATTCTTCTCGTACTTTTGTCGGAAAAGTCAAAAATTACCTCGTACGAAAAACGACAAAATATTCCGTTCATATCCTTAACTAAAACTCACTGAAGGTTAAAATTGTATTTAAAAAATTTTAGGTGGATGGAAATAATATTACATATTGAGGAAACATGGATGTGGATGATAAAATACACCCCAGTAAATACTAAAGTATAAACAATCTCAGATAAAAATGAGATTGTGATATTTCCCATACCTTAAGTCCGATTTTCTTCGTAAGTGTCCGAACCACCAGTATAATGATTTAAATAATGTCATTAACTTATTAAAGAATCATATTTATTGTTATGATATCATATATGGTTCACTTATGACTTTATATTACCCGTTCTTTTGTAAATTCCATGTTAAAGAAGCGTTTTGGGTAAAATCGTTTCATTTATCGTAGGTGTTTGGACTTGTTGTTCTTGAAATTATTATTACTTATAAAATGATTTACTTACTTCCAGAATATAAAACATGATTTATATATCATATATATTCAGTATATATATATAATAGATAGATAAATGAAATGAAACACACCGTTCATGGAGACGGTAGTCTGTATGTACGCATGAACGCTGTTTTCCTTTCCTTATTGTATTGAATGGAATTAAGTAGATTAAATACATATATAAATAAATCCAGTAGCTTTATAATTTCATATATTTAATTATTATTGATTATATATACTTTATAATCATTCTTAAATGGTTAACATGGAGAATTAATCTCATCGCGTCGTGGAGACTGTATTCCGTACGTATGCACGCCCGGTGATTTCCTTTTTCCGTAGGATGGATAGACGGTTCATTAGAGTTGCTTCATATTTATAATAACATATCAGTATATATGAAATAATGATGTTATTATTTTATCATGAAACAAATAAATATGAAGAAGTTGAAGAAGAAAGAAGTTGAAAACGATCGGTAATGGATATTACCTCTTTTTGACGCGCCTTTTCTTAACCCCCACTTAATGAACTAAGGATGGTTTTTGAAGAACAACAAGACCTCTAGGATGATAATAGGGAAGTGGAGAAGAGATTTTTTGCAGTATTTTGCCGAGCATGAATTCTCAAATTGGTGTGAGTAGGAGAGGGAGGAGGTGCCCTTTTATAAGGGAGGAGAGGGGCACCTCTGGGAAAACTAAAAATATTATTTTATTATAAAGTCATGTTCGGTTTTAAATAGATCCAAATTGATATATTTAGAACCTAATGTGGGGATGGGTCAAAATAATCTCATCCAATATAATTTAGACAAGTTTAGGTTCCTATTTTAACCTTATCATTTATATTTAACTTTAAGTTAGATAATATTACTTTTACCGTGTCTTCCTGTTTTCTTACACTATAAGGTTAATAAACATACCATATCAAGCCAAAAGAACACCAAGTTGTTTATTATCAATATATCTATCCTTATCTAAGTCATTTGGCCGAACCTTAGATTTTTTAGGAATAAAATAACAATTAATAAGATAATATTTGATTTAAAAACTATTTTATGTCAATTTTGACACTATTTAGTAATTGATTTTTTGAAACTCATAACAGATTGACTAGTTCGAACAAAGTTAATTAAATAAATAATAACATTTCATATTAACATATAAAATTATTTTAATTCATAAAAAGTCTTAAATTACATTTATTTGGGTATTTATGACATCAATTATGTCAATATTTCATTAATAAGACAATTACTACATCATCTTTGTGTCATAATAAATGATAAATATTTAATCCCTAAAAATTCTAAATAAATTAATATGATGTAAATAATTGTATTAGATTTCTGGATACTCTTCATGTTAGAAGTTTCATAAAGAATATCCCTAAATTAAAATTATTATACTTATAAGATTTAAGAAGGTGACATGTTGTCACATTCTTTGGTTTTAATAATAATTAAATTATTTTCATGGAAAAAAGTACATTAAATGAAACCAATCCGATCCTTAGGTGATATGGGTCGACATTTAGTCATCCAATAGGATTTTGACATGTGTTAGGGTAAATTTTTAATATTATATTTACCCTTAATTACCCGATTTACCATTAACTATGGTAAATAAAATTTACTATAGTTACTATTCATAATTCTCAAAAATAAAAAGTATCTTATTAAAATAATTTGGACCCACTGATTCCAAATATGGAATCCATTTTTCTAAATTAAATACACAAAAGTTTCAGAAATTAAATTAAAATTAATCCAGTTGTCGAAAGAAAACGGGTTTTTCTTTAAAACATTGCAAAAGATTGAATTGATTTAACCTACGAATTTAATGTAAAATCAATGATAATGAAATACATTAGATTAAATGGTAAAAATAAATTCTATTTATACTTTAAAACCATTCAATATTATAATTTAACCATATAAATTAGTGCGACGAAAAAAGTTGTTTTTAATTAAAATATAGCGTGTTTTTACTATTCATCAAAATATGAAAGTTACCAGAATAAAATGAAAAATTTATCCAAAGTAAATTTTTATTTTTTGATTCCATAGAATAATTTTTTTTTCAAATTGAACTTATAAACCTATCAAAAATTAGATTTAAATTGGGTGCGCCATCAAAAGGCGGCAAAACTGCATTTTTTGAAAAATACTTATTTTACCCGAAAATTTTATTTTGTTCTTATACAATGTTCTAGAAAATGTGTAAGATGAATAATAATGTTATAAAATTCAAAATTTAGTTAATACTATTCATAACATCTAGTTCATAATAATATTTTAATAATATATCATTGTTTAGTAAAACCCGGTATTGCGTACAACACACGCTATCGAGGAAGGTCGCGATTGCGTGTAATGCAAGCCAAGTCAGAGTTGCGTTTTGGGAAATAATCCTTCATTGTTTCGTATAACAGAATCAAACCATATTTCATTTATACATTGAATATATATATACATATCTAAACTCAAGGTTGCGTAAAATAACTATTATCAAAATTGTGTATAACACGATCCAAGAATAGTGTTGCGTATACTCCAAGCTAATACAGTGTTGCATATAGCGCAAGGTAATCTTGGTGTAGCATAAAACACAAGACATTAATGAAATTAAAAAAAATTCATAAAATCTCGGGGTGTTACATTCTACCCCCCTTAAATTGAATTTCACCCTCGAATTTCGTCGGGGTTATAAATGGTTTACTACTCGAAATTTTCTTTAATATAAACCCACATCATAAAAAGGAATACCAAAACATGGCTTTAAAAACTAATGTATGAATTGTAACGGGTACCCAAATTAACTCATCACTGGGTTTCCACGTAGGAGAACATAGGTGAAAATATGGATATGGATGAAAAATCTAACCATCAAGTTCTGACGGAGACTGGTAGTGAACATGGCTATGAAAAAGCCAAAAATCACAAAGCTATATATTTGAGATGATTTAAGGTACCATCTGATTCATCGGATATAAGGGAACTAGGACAACATTTTTGGTTTTCAAGATCATTTCCCTAAAGTTGATGAATTAAAAGAAATACTTACATGATTTTGGAACAATATCACTATTGTTCGCGAATTGAACAATTTACACTTCATCCCTTAAAGAAATGAAGTTGAATTTGTTATTCTTGATGTGTTGGCAGATCATGTGATAGAATGATGGGTCATTCCATCTCATTCAAAAAAAAAGTTAGCAAAAGTTATAAGTCCATCTTATGGTTAGATTAACCGTATATGGTTCCAAAAATGAATTTATAATTCATATATCATGCCGATTAATAAAATAAAACTAGTTTCTACTAAAAAGGGACTTCCTGTAGGCCAGTGGTAGGCGATAAAGGCCAGTCGCACTTCAGTTGTGGGTTCGATTCCCACAGCCGTGTCCGACGCGATGGGTTGTCGCCCATCCTGCAGGTTGTCCTTTTTCTAAAGCTATATTACTATAACATCCCATCAATAATATCGAAAAAAGTTATATCCTTAAACAATACTAACTTATGTCCAACATAATCCATTCTAATCTTTAGGCTTATCTAAAATACTTCGGTCCAAGATCATAGTATAAAGAAAATGATTACTTGAAATGTCACATAACAATCACGTGAATGCCATCATTTATCCCCCATATATCATAAGACATATCATGTTGGTCAAATTACAAACATGTAAATACCTTAATCATGTATTCTCTTGAAGAATGAATACCCATTGAACCTTAGTGAAAACATGAATACAGTTAAAAGTTAACACTTTCCACAAACCAAAATCCTCAAAATTCTTTATACTCAAACCATGATATAACCTTCTCCTTATATTAGTCATGAGCTCTTGAGTACTGTCAAACATTTAATTTTCTCCTTATCCCTTCATTATGCGCATATCATCTACATTCTAAAAATATCTGAATAACCTTTCATGGATACTAGTACCATTAATCATACACTTTCAAAACTCAATGAAAGCCAATAGTGTAACAATCCTTAGATGCCTCTTTATTCCATAGTACTATGAGAATACTTATACAACATTACACATGATAAACATGTAATCATTCCACTAAATTCATAAACCATTGACTGAGCTTCAACAATTCATTCATCTCACATATCATTTGTAGTCTCTTCATCATCATCAACATAAATACTACCCATAAGACCATACTGATTCTCTTCATTAGAATTTCCCTTAGGGCATTGGTTTGCATAATTCCCGTACATTCCACATTTAAAACATTTAACCATTGTTGATGTCGTAGCAAAACCATTATCCTCATCCCTGGTGTTAACTGAACCTTTTCCTTTGCACCTACGGGCATTGTGTCCTTCTTTTCAACACCCAAATCATCTTCCAGTTCCTTTAAAGCATTCTCCTTGATGCCTCTTCCCATATTATTTACATAGGGGAAATTGAACTTTCTTTCCTCTATGATCATCATGAAAATCCATCTTTCTCTTATTAGCCGAGTCAAGAAACTTACCAAATTTTACTTTATTGATCATTATATGAGATTGATGATTCGGCATAATAATGATGCTTGGACTTCCAAATCGAATTTCATTTGGTTGCTCATGAAGAATATCATTCCATTGTTCATCATATCCTCTATTATTGTGAATCATCTTGTTTCCAGCCATTTTCTAAAACCCAAAAAAGATAAGTGTGAGAGGAAAAAATCATAATAAAGGGGGAGTAACTTCAATATCTAACACATATGGTTTAACATAATATCATTACCATAGTTCTAGGACTATATCCTATACATATACTTATTCTTAGGGACATCCCTAGACATACCTTAGAAAAATCTCTAGGGATCTCACAAACGTTCTCGCATCTTAGTTTCCAAAGGTTGACTAAACCATTCCTCTGATACCAACTGTAGAGACCCGAAGCTTGACGTACATGGACATTACATTACTTTTTCGGAATACGTAATACATAAGAAAAATAGACACACAAGGACCGTAATAGTTTAGTTTCATTGGAAACTCGGAATATAATCTTCTAATCGTGGTGAAAGATCATCAAAATCTCCCATAAATATCTTCTTTTTTTTAAAACCTAAATCCTTTCTTTTATGTCTTGGGGAAAAGAAAACATAAAAGGGTGAGCTCAAATGCTCAGTAAGGGTAAACAAAAGAAATATCAATTACGTCATATTCATAAGAACATATCTTTTGGAAATCTTAACCTGCAAAAGAGATCATAATTTCATAACATGGGATAAATCATAGTAGTGAAATGTAATCCCAATACTCATAACATAAAACATGAAACATTGTGTAATACAGACATAATCATAGAGAATCATTTCTTATTAGTCAATACTCATTGCCAAGACTATCTTAGTGGACAAAGTCCATTTCTGAACCGAGTTCACTTCTCGTTTCAGTCCTATTTCACTGAACCAGTATAACCTACCGTTCCAGCCATGTCTATCTCATGAGATATAAAATCTTTACCCAATGCATTGGTGGGATATATAGGTCGCACCCATCTCATAATGATACCATTCTTATGTGTGCCACAAAATCATAAATCATACATCGTTGCATAAACCATGTAAAAAAATGGGAATCTTAAACAACATGACATCATTGAAAAATTCATATAAGATAAAGGAATTCATAAAAATAATTCCATCATAACATAATCAAATAAATGTAATAATAGGTATAGAAACAGAACCCTATATTATCTTATATGGAAAATAATTTTGATAATACACATGAACTCCATCCTTGAGGAAAATATCCTTTCTACTTCAAAAACATTTTGCTTTCTTAACATGTCATACAATTTTAAACTAAAAGAAGTTGATTAAAAATAAACTTGAAAACATGTAAAGGAAGCTTCTTGGAAATAATTTTTTAAAAATCCATTCATGTCGTATAAGTTAAAAAAAGCATTCTTCTCGTACTTTTGTCGGAAAAGTAAAAAATTACCTCGTACGAAAAAAGACAAAAGATTCCTTTCATATCCTTTACTAAAACTCACCGAAGGGTAAAATTGGATTTATAAAATTGTAGGTGGATGGAAATAATATTACATATTGAGGAAACATGTATGTGGATGATAAAATACACCCCAGTAAATACTAAAGTATAAACAATCTCGGATAAAAATGAGATTGTGATATTTCCCTTACCTTAAGTTCGATTTGCTTCGTAAGTGTCCGAATATCCTGTATAATGATTTAAATAATGTCATTAACTTATTACAGAACCATATTCATTGTAATGATATCATATATTGTTCACTTATGACTTTATATTACCCATTCTTTTGTAAATTCCATGTTAAAGAAGCGTTTTGGGTAAAATCATTTCATTTATCGTTGGTGTTTGGACTTGTTGTTCTTGACATTATTATTACTTATATCATGATTTACTTACTTCCAGAATATAAAATATGATTTATATATCATATATATTCAGTATATATATATAATAGATAGATAAATGAAATGAAACACACCGTTCATGGAGACGGTAGTCCATACGTACGCATGAACGTTGTTTTCCTTTCTTTATTGTCTTGAATGGAAGTAAGTAGATGACATACATATATACATAAATCCAATAGCTTTATAATGTCATATATTTCATTATTATTTCTTATATATACTTTATAATCATTTTTAAATGGTTAACATGGAGAATGAATCTTATCGCGTCGTGGAGACGGAATTCCGTACATACGCACGCGCGGTGATTTCCTTTTTCCATAGGATGGATGGAAGGTTAATTAGAGTTTTTTAATATTTATAATAACATATCAGTATATAAGAAATACTGATGTTATTACTTTATCATGAAACAACTAAAGAAGAAGAAGTTGAAGAAGAAAGAAATTGAAAAATATTGTAATGGATATTACCTCTTTTTGACGCGCCTTTTCGTAACCTCCACTTAAAGAACTAAGGATGGTCTTTGAAGAATACCAGGACCTCTAGGATGATACTAGGGAAGTGTAGAAGAGATTTTGGTAGGGGTTGGCCGAGCATGAATTCTCAAATTGGTGTGAGGAGGAGAGGGAGGAGGTGCCCTTTTATAAGGGAGGAGAGGGGCACCTTTGGGAAAACTAAAAATATTATTTTATTATAAAGTCACGTTCGGTTTTAAATAGCTCCAAATTGATATATATAGAAGCTAAGATGGGGATGTGCCGAAATACTCTCATTAAATATAATTTAGGAAAGTTTAGGTTCCTATTTTAACCTTATTTTTTATATTTAACTTTAAGTTAGATAATATTACTTTTACCGTGTCTTCGTGTTTTCTTACACTATAAGGTTAATAAACATACTATATCAAGCCAAAAGAACCCCAAGTTGTTTATTATTAATATATATATCTTTATATAAGTAATTTGGCCGATCCTTAGATTTTTAAGAATAAAATAACAATTAATAATATAATATTTGTTTTAAAAACTATTTTATGTAAATTTTGACACTATTTAGTAATTGATTTTTGTGAAAATAATAAAAGATTGATTAGTTCTAAAAAATTTAATTAAATCAAAAATAACATGTAATATTAACATATAAAATTATTTTAATTCATAAAAAGTTTTAAATTACATTTATTTGGGTATTTATAACATCACTTATGCCAATATTTTATTAATAAGACAATTACTACATCATCTTTGTGTCATAATAAATGATAATTATTTAATCCCTAAATATTCTAAATAAATTCATATGATGTATATAATTATATTAACTTTCTGGAGACTATTAATGTTCGAAGGTTCATAAATTTTGTCACTAAATTAAGATTATTATACTTATAAGATTTAAGAAAGTGACATGTTGTATCATTCTTTGGTTTTAATAATAATTAAATTATTTTCATAGAACAACGTCCATTAAATGAAACCAATCCAATCCTTAGGTGATATGGGTCGACATTTAGTCATCCAATAGGATTTTGACATGTGTTAGGGTAATTTTATAATATTATATTGGCCCTTAATTACCCGATTTAACTTTAACTATGGTAAATAAAATTTACCGTAGTTACTATTCATAATTCTCAAAAATAAAAAGTATCTTATTAAATTTTTTTGGACCCACTGATTCCAAATATGGAATCCATTTTTCCAAATTCAATATAAAAAAGTTGCATAAATTAAATTAAAATTAATCCAGTTGTCGATAGAAAACGGGTTTTTCTTTAAAACATTGCAAAAGATTGAATTGATTTAACATACGAATCTAATGTAAAATCAATGATAATGACATACATTATATTAAATGGTAAAAATATATTCTATTTATACTTTAAAACCATTCAATATTATAATTTAACCATATAAATTAATGCGACGAAAAAAGTAGTTTTTAATTAAAATATAGCCTATTTTTACTATTCATCAAAATATGAAAGTTACCAGAATAATATGAAAAATTTATCCAAAGTAAATTTTTATTTCTTGATTATAAAGAAGAATTTTATTTTATCAAATTGAACTTATAAACATATCAAAAACTAGATTTAAATTGGGTGCTCCATCAAAAGGCGGCAAAACTGCATTTTTTGAAAAATACTTATTTTACCCGAAAATTTTATTTTGTTCTTATACCATGTTCTAGAAAATGTGTAAGATGAATAATAATGTTATAAAATTAAAAATTTATTTAATAATATTCATAACGGCTAGTTCATAATAATATTATAATAATATATCATTGTTTAGTAAAACCAGGTATTGCGTACAACACACGCTATCGAGGAAGGTCGCGATTACGTGTAATGCAAACCAAGTCAGAGTTGCGTGTTGTGCAAGAATCCTTCGTTGTTTCGTATAACAAAATACAACCATATTTCATTTATACATTGAATATATATATACATATATATACTCAATGTTGCGTAGAATAACTATTATCAAAATTGTGTGTAACACGATCCAAGAATAGTGTTGCGTATACTGCAAGCTAATACGGTGTTGCGTATAGCGCAAGGTAATCTTGGTGTAGCATACAACCCAAGACATTAATGAAATTAAAAAAAAATATATTTCGTAAAATCTCGAGGTGTTACAATAATGATGTAATAATTAAATATAAATGTATGGTTGAATTGTGTTCATTAATGTATGACATGAAGTTTCCCATGTGGCTAAAACCATGTGCAAATACCATGGGAAGACCATGGTTTTTCAAAAATCGTTAATGAGGGGTCCCTTTTAATTAATAGAAACTCTATCTTAATTACTATAAATACCCACTCACCCTAATTGTTTTAATTCATTCATAACTCAATATCCTCAGAGCTATAGTGGTATTACCTTCCTAGGAGTCCACCCTGCGAGGCCTCAGACCCTGAAGGTCCCAACCTTCATGTTTTAGGAGTTACATTACAAGGTAAGAGAATCAACCACCCTTCTCTTTTCATAATGCATTAATTTATGTTTTCTCTTTTATTTTAAATTGGACTTTTTTGGGATATATCATTCCATATTTACCTTACTTCCCATATTATTTATGATTTATTAGCTACCCAATTTCTCTCATCAAACTTTTTTATTCAATTTTAGGTGACGTCGTTAGGCTGCCGAATTTCCGTAAGATATTTCTCAATTTTTCTATTATTTTGCGTTACATTCATTTATAAGTCCTTATTCACCTCACTTAATCCAAATTCTATGATAATAAAATTATCTTACATGAAATAGAATTATATTATTCTAATGTAATATTTCATCATCATCACTCTTTCCCCGTCCTCTTATTCTAAAAATGAAAACACAATCCTATATGTGTTAATTTCTCACACTCAAGGACGATATGTTGTCAATTTTCATTACCATGTCGAATTATGGACATGAATTAATTTTTATAGTAGAACCAGATAATAATATATGTATTTAACCACATTAATGTTCTAGAATCCGGAAAAACTCATAATATATAATAATAATTTAAAATGAGTTAATTGTTCATAATACAACCAAGATTATTCCAAGAGTTTATCAATAACTTTTAACTAATGATTCAACCTCAATTATATAACGCAGAATGATTATAAGATAATTTATATATAATTAATTTCAAAAAAAATATATATCAAAAATTCTGTCTGTTTAACCACATTTCCAATGAATGTCCATTCATGAAAGAAAGTAAAAATAATCATGAAAACCAAGGAAGAAAATGCATCCAAAACAATAAATTTGAACCTCTTAAACCCATTAAATGGTCCATGATTGTACCTAAGAAGGTTATAATAAATAAATTAAATTTATATAAGATTTTTGAATTATTAATTAATAAATCTAATTTAGATTATTCAGGTCTTTAAAAAAATGAAGAACACACTTGAGAAAAACTAAAGGGGTTTCTCATCTCACATTCATTTCTATGAGATTTTCATTTTTCACCACTTATTTCATGTATTTTGTATATGTGTACTTCAATTGGATATATAATAACATGATTATATTAATATTCATGTTATTAAATGATTAATTTGAAGGTAATTATGGTCTTGTCATATGATTCTGCCGATTACATTGTGGTAAGAGACTTTGCCTCAACTACCATTTTGTTGTGACTCACTTTGTATGGTGCGCCTAATAATCCTTATGTGGTGTACCTAATTCCCTATTATGATCAATTTTCATTCGAAATTATATATATATTAAATACCCATCATCTCATCTCATGGATATGTTTTTTGTCTAAACCATATACAATTTTACATACAGTGTTTATTTGGAATGTTATTTTAATTATTGAAATATTGATAAATTTGTATACTATACTGTAGATATATATTAAAAAGGCTGATTTATCTTATATTTAATCATTGAATAAAGATTTAATTGGACATGTAGTGGCAGGTGGGACCCTCTATAGCCCCTCGATGCATCGGTAGGTCTCAATAGACAAATCAATTAGTGACAAATCCTTCAAGTTTGTTTCTAAAAATCAGACGGGTTTTTACCCACAGAACTAAACCGTTTTAATGGTGTTATGGTATCATGTAGTAGATACATGACATCCAATTAAAAATAATTATCATTATTCATTATCATTTATTACTATCCATTAGGGCTTCAATGTGGAAAAATCTGTGCATGTAGTTTCATTCTCAGATAATTTGTGGCGTGAGTTGTTCATTTATTCACCATTCCAAGTTGATTATTTCAAATTGTTTACAATTTAGTTATTATGGATTCATTCTACCACTGTTTTTAACCCTTACTAAGCATTTTAGCTCAACACATTCATTTTTTACCTGTAACAGGTGATGAAGATGAGGTCATTTATTGAGTTCCTATGGATTGAGTTTTTAGTTTTTTTTATGTATTGTATATGGTAACCCTTTCAAATGTAATTTAAGATACATCTTTGTATCTAGTTTCTTTAAGACTACTAAAATAATAGTTCCTATGGGATTTTCTTTCCTTCTAAAAATTCCAATATAAAATGTAAATAACCATCTCTGGTCTAGAGGGTTCGGGGAGTTACAATCAGTCTCTCATCGAAGGCTTAGAGGTGGTAGTTCATGAACAAGAAAAACGCAAGATGAAAAAAGGTGACTTAGAGCTGGTCATCGAATAAGACAATGGGGAATATTATGTAATGTAAAAATATATAATCCCATTGATGTAACACATTAGATAACTTCTGGTGGAAATATTATCATAGGTGATATAAAATCACATCACTAGATCACAAAACGAGAACGTCAATACCTTAGCAAATGCATAAACAGTTCTGCCTAACCCAGACTGGGATGAGATGATCATTATCATTATTCATCATTGTATGGTCTTACAATTCATCTAGTCCAACTGAGATTATCTCAATGAGATAATCCCCATCACTAACCTATATGGTTCCATAGCCACCTTGAGGAATCCCATAACAAATTACTATTAAAATAGTGAACTACCACTAAATAGGACTAGAAGGGAGTACATCAGGAGAAGATAAATCAAAATTGTTATATATGATGGAACCAATAAAAAAAGGTTATTTACATGTGGGGTCTTGATGAGATCCATTTCAGATAAATTAATGTAGAACAGAATGATACCATGATGAGTGAAGTTTGATTCGGAGATGATGGGGAACATCAATCAGTGTCCAAATATCTCCCATAAAATTAGAATTATTGGATTCTATTGGCCTTCTGTGATGCAATATTGTACCACATTAATGAAAATTTTCATTCCATTCATTTTCTAGAAATTTTTGTCTACCAGACCCCAGAGATACATCACAAAACAATGTACTCCTATACATTTTCTATATGTGGATTGGATGTCATGGGACACTATCCTCTCCCCACTACATCCAACAAATTCCTGTATATTGTCACTAAGACAGAATTGTCATCCAAATGGGAAGAAGAAACAACACACATTGATTTTGGAAAAATAAGAATTGAGAGCATTGTGAAATCCAATATTAATATCATATTTGGTGTCCCACATACAATACTGAGGGAGGATGACACCAATTTATGCTCTTCTAAATTGGATAAATTATATTAGGAGTACAGTGTAAAGACCCACAATTCATCCTGCTAACTTGCATTGGAAACTGGAAGAATATTGTATTTTAACAAGAGTATATCAATTAAAATCCATATTTTGGTATAAAAGGACAAGAAATAATGTTTGGAAAAGCTCTTCTATTCTCGGTGGTTTTGTCGAATCATGAATCGTACAACCAAAAAAGAAAACCAATTTTCATTATTATAGGGGATGGAACTGGTTCAACCTATTAAAGTCTAACTTCCCATGATATGTGTTTCCTTATGTCATCATCTATCTGCAGATGTGATATCCAAAAAATGACATGATTAGTTTGAGCGATTTGATGAGAAAGTATTTCACACAGGGCACCAGTTGAAATTTTACCCAAACAGGAATGCATGGGACTTCAACAAAAGGTTCCCATATGATCAATCCACTAATAAGAAATGTTTGTAGTCCTATAGAATCAAATGAAACATGGTAATAAACCTCAAGTATTAGAACCAAAGTTGGAAGGACCATACATCATACAATAGGATTACTCTAACAGAGAATATTATTTTATTTCAATGGATGGACATCTTACCAAAGCTCCCACCAACACAATGATCCTAAAGAAATAATTTTTTTAATTATATAAAGGACATCATATCTGAAAAACATTAAACTACATTTTGGATATGCGTCTATATTGTATGAAGTTTAAATATGTTCCATCATCATCCTTTCCACCAAACATTAGAAAATCATGGTAAACAATCCTAAGCAAAATATGTTAAACTGAACTCGGATAATTTAATCCAAACCAGTGATTCATCATCTGTGAGTCAGATTTTTTTGGGAGAATGAAAATGTTCCCGTATTCCAATGCGATATCTAAATCAATATGGGAACTACGTTCCCTCTAGAACTATGTAATGATTTATTTCTTCTTAGATATTAAATTTATTTATTCCAACACTCAATATATCAGTCCTAGAATCCACTATATGGTGGTTTCCATTACTTTTCATTGGAATAAATCATTTTAGGAGGTGCGCCTTTAAAAAACACAGTACATATTGATTCGAATTTGACAATGAGTTACGTTGAGGAGACATTACCATATGTTTTTGTCCAGCCACCACAAAATACAAATTCATCTATCATACAAACAATTTTGTGTATATTGTGAATGAATCATTTGAAATTACTTGATTCTCACACCAACAAATACTAACTATAGAATTGGAATTGTGTTAAAAAATTTCCCCTCACCAATTGTTATTAAAGGTACATAAATGACCCATCACATCAAAATATTTTTCTAAAAGGACCTTTCTCTATGGATAGGTCAAAACAGTACAATAAATTTCCCAAAGAAAAATGTGTGGATTGATTCTTTACCTCACATGATACATAGGGTCACCCATATTTCACATCCTGGTCTAGCCACCTACCCAAAAAATTTCCCCTTGCATATGGGTCAGACTAATGGAGGTCGGATTCATATAACTGCATCCAATTCTCATCCAACAAGGAGACATCGTGTCACCCAACTATCTATATCCTTGACCATCAACAAATAAAGATCAAAAAGTATAATTCCACCACTATTCATTATGTTATTCTAGTTTAGATGAATACGCCTCTATTTCCTGTTATTTCTCACATTGACTATAACTCATGTGGGATGATGGTTTTGGCTCGATGTCCCCACATGGTCAAGAGTAAAAATTTGTGGTATAGTTTCCATGGTCATGGCTGCATGACCATAAAAGGATTAATAGTGCCCTCCCCTATACATTGGGGAACCTAATGTCTTATCTTTCATAATTTGAACTATATAGTAACACTATAACTACAGGTGGCTTGATTTCTACTATCATTGTATACATAGTAATGCATATATCCCACATCCAGGTCTATCTTGCATAAAAAAAATGAAGTAATCTCTCCAAAAATAACGACAAAGACCATAATGTGATTCTAATTCCTAGAACTAGTATATTTTTATTCCTATTGATTTAGGATGTATAACGATGCTTTAATATCATATCTTGGATCTAGCCAAAAAAAATGGAAATGTTTCAAATGACCCATTCTCATGTGCATAAATTAAAATCTAAGCATTAGATTCCAAATATTTATTCCTACAATAATGATTTTTCAAATATAATTCCCCCCTCATTAGAGACAGACATATGTAGGGGATTCCATAATTCACAACTAACCATTGTCTGGATATTCCTAGAGTACCTGAATATATGCTTACATCCATAAAACTCCATAACCTGAGAATTATTGGATCCCCATAAATATCTATGTCCATCAGTTATGGAATGTCAATTTCTTGAAAACATTTTTGATTGACTAAGATCACAATTCCTTGGAGGATCTACATATGTTTCCCATGAAGAAGTAATGTCATCCAAATGAATAAATTTCCTTAGGAGTTTATTTTTTCTTCATCCATACACGCAACAGCTTCCAATCCCTTTATAATTTCATTAGATATATTAGATAAAAGTGACATGAATTATAATTTCCCCCTCCCCAATGTATGAGGTATGCCAGAATATCATCACCTAATTAGCCTATATTATCTCATGGTTTTTATGAAAAGTAAACCATACAACGTACTGATAATCTATAAAGCCATTAACCTTACCAATAGATTTTTATGAGTAGGGAATAATTTTATATACTTCTATTCATGTTGAATCACCCAAATAGTTGCCACATTATGGATAAATACATTGTATTTATAGACGTTCATATGGTTTGATTCTTTCCCTTAAAAGATACGTATTTTTTCTTGGATTTTTTTACTAGGACAACCACCCTAAAGTGAAAAAATCATTTCCAATGGTGGATGGTCCCTATCAACACATGAGGAAAATATCTTTAAAATAACTATATTAAATTTTATTCCCACTCAATATGGGAAACATAGCGATGCCCAGATCCAATGATCCCGAAACTACTATAGAAGACATAATAGTTTCCCCTCATTATGTCAATGGAGGGAGCACCCAAATAGGTTCTATATATGATGCAATATCAGGAGAATTAAAATTTCCACATTTCAGATATATTCATTAGCGTCCTGAAAACATTACAAAAAAATTAATTGAATCCACATCCTTTGTAGATGATGTTATATTATATAGGTATTTTCCTACTTTTATGAATTTCAAATGCATGATAATGTTTCTTTATTGTATGATGTTATATTAAAAAACATAACTACATGTATAAAATTCTCCATTCCTTGATTACACCATTCCTAGGTGGGGGATATAACCCATTATATCCCTTGTATCTCACACAGAGCATAACTCGTGTTTGATTAGGTTCCTCCGAAACAGATCACCCCAAAACTGTGGAAATTGAAACCATAATGGTTTTCCTTGGGTTCATAGCCCTAGAAGGAAATTTGGGGTTCTCTACATCACATTTTTGATACCATGGTCTTAGACACATGATGTTAAATAGAATAGTATTTGATTATCTATATCATACATGATATGGATTCGAGGATGGCATTGGTGGAGCTTTTTTTGTGTTTGCGAGCTTCCATTTGCCGGTGGGGGGTGGACGGTGGACTCCTTTCAGGGTTGTGTGTCTTGGTTTCAGGGTCTTTCATGGTCTCTCTACTAGTGGTGGGTGAGGATTTTGGGGGTTGAGCAATGGGGTGTCCTTCATGGAGGCTCTTTGCGGTCCGTATTCAGTTCTGATGCCCTCCAATTAATTGGTGATGTTATCTTCGGTTCAGGGGTTGTTAGAAACAATTGTAGTGGCGATGCATCACAGAGGTTCGACTATGGAGGAGGGAGCTCCGGTGGTGGATCTGTCAAGGAAGGAGCTTCGAGAGGCGGTGACCTATCCTGACCTTTCCTTGGTGGCTTTCATCAGTTGTAGCATACTGGCGCTCAGCTTGATTCAATGCTCTGTGGATTATTAGAGCCTTGAGATTCCTGAGGTTGTCAATGAAATCTACAGAGTGGACTTCTATATTCATATGATTTCGAGGGAAGATTTTGTGGTGGCCTGGGTATGTGCTTATCATAGGTGTGGCGCATGGAGGTTCTCTCTTTTCTGGTGGTCTTGGTATTTTCACTATGGCAGTGAGTCCTCCTCATAGGCGGTTTCAATGAGTTTTCCAAGGTTCCCACTAACTTGTCAGAATCCGTCGATTCTTAATGTGGATGGATATTCCTTGGGATTACTTCTCTATTTGGACGTGGAGACCAGATGCCAAAAGGCTGTGGCTAACCCTCGAATCTGTGTGGAGATGGATTTGTTGGTGGATTAGTCCTCTTGGGTTCTTATCTTGTCGTATGATGGCTTCAATTGGTGGAAAAGTATTATCTTTAGTGATCCGGTGAGATTTTTTGGTTTCTGTGGTGTGTATGGGAATGCTGGGGAGGTATGTGGGTGAAAATTAGCAATGAGGAAAGCCTCGAAGAGACCTGCTCATATTGGTTATACATGGGATTCGTTCTACTCAAAGGAGTCAACTTTGTATGATTGGGTGGGGAAAGGTTATCGTTGGGAGGGGCATTTCCAATTTGAATTTTGGAGGTATGCCCCACGCGCTACAGGTGGCATCATTGGTGCACGAGGATGTGATTTCGAAGGTTTCTCTGATAGTGTCTTTGGGTTTGAGCATTTCAGTGTTGAGTACAGTCAACATTCCTGAAATCATGTGGCCTTTAGAGATGCCATCCTCTAGGGGTGATCAGATATTTGTGTTAGTTGTCTCCCCGATGAAGGATAGTATGATCTCTCAGGATTCCTTTTCACTTCATAGTAGCTTCTCATATAAAATTCCCATGCACATGTCTTCTTCCCAGACATCGTATTGTTTGTCATCGCAGCTTTCTCTGGTGTTTCTAATGATGTCTCTATCTACTAACTGATCTTCAGTGTCATGACCCCATCCCACAAAATATGCCCCTCCTGAGCTGTAAATGGTGAAATGGAGATAATGACCCCCCGAGTCCCGCCTCCAGTAGGCCCCGTGTGGCAACTAGCACCATGGGTATGAGTTTTTCACAATTATGGGATGCATTACCCTTTTAATTATATTAGATCTAGAAAGAGGACAATTCAACCACCAAAAGGAAAAGAAAAAGTGTGTATAAATAAACCCAAACCAATCCCGCATGCATGAATAAACAATTCTGAAACAAAGTACAAGTACAAGAAAACTAAAAACTAAAATATCAAAAGAAACAAGAGTACAAAAACTTCAACAACTCCAACTATCCCGACTATTAGGGTCCCGCCTAGCCCTTGTAGTCCTCTTGGAAACCTGAAAGTAAATGTAGGGTGAGCATACAAGTATACTCAGTAGGTAAACCTAAAGCTCTCGTGCACAGGTGTGGAGACATCCAAATGTCCCATGAGAACAACATTAGAAACCATCCTAACAAGGAAATCTATCCACCCAACCTCACCAGCCATGCTCACCAAAAACACATAACAACAGGTAGTAGTGTATGAGAACAAGAGAAATTTGGTACCCAGGACCATTTCCCACTAGTTAGCTGCTCTTCCTAATGACGAACGTCTTGACGCTACCACACTCTTCCCGCCCACAAACACCTAGGCCTCACAACCACATATCCCACCCGTACACACATGGGCCTCATCCCGATGATTCATGGGAACTGTAAACCAACCCATAGAGTCTTGGGCAAAAACCACCCCAATCGAAACCTACCCGAAGAGCCTTGGTTGTAAGGTCACATCAAGCCATGAAAACCTATGGACGAAGGAGCAGGAAGGATCTAGTAACTAAGGGGAAAACACCCTCTCCCATGAAATGGGAGTGTTCGACACTAGGTGCTCAACATGGGTGGGGTGCGACAAAACACAATGATTCAGATATATATATATATATATATATATATATATATATATATACCAAACATACAACCCAACCTATGGCTTCAAAAAAGAGAAACTGAGCAGGTGCCTCGACACTTCTACTACAAATCATGCCTACAACAAACCCCAAACCCATTTAGGTTTTCAAGTTTCATCAATAATAGTTCATTAGTTCCTTAACTACTGGGCAACTATCAAACCAGATCCATCATTTCCTAGAACAAAATCCCTGCTAACCACAAATCAAGTAAGATAAGCCACAAGCAACACTAAACCATCCTTTTTATCATCAATCCAACCCCATTTATTGTTCCTGTGTTTAATTCATTATCATTCCCCACAGTTCATTTATCAGCTTTCCACTTTCTTTTAACAACACAACCCATAACTGCAGCCCTGATTCCACTATAACCACATCTCCACAACCATATCACAAAACAAGGCTCGTGCCAGATCATCATCCCATTAACAACATTTACCGCAGCCCTGCTACCCATCCTATTCGGGACAACCTAGGATTCACCCCCCCATTCAGACACCACGAAACCAAGCCAACACCCACATGTTCATTATTCCATTTTTTTCAAATGGGGTGATCACATAAGGGTTCCATATTATAAATAGCCAACTTTACGTGATTAACCAATTTCCACATTCAATAAAATTTTCATCCTTAAAAAAATCCAGAAGGAGAGAGAACATTTAATTGCATATAAAAAGGCCCCCATCGACTATGATTTTCAGTAGGTCGAAGCCCATTCAATTAACAACATAATATCACAGGATATAAAAAAAGTAATTGCATTCACAAACATCCCATCCCCATTATATAAGCCAGTTATTATCTTTATTAAACCGGTTCAAATGTTTTTGATGTAAACAAGAGGAAACCCACCCCGCATGATGCACAATTTAGAGAGACGAAGGTAAGATCCCTACCTCAATAGGTTCTGATAAAAAAGCTCCCCCGAATCAACTTTAGAAGACGTCTGGAGGCCTCCGTCTCTTCTATCAAATCCCGGAAAAACCTCCTCGGGTGGATACTAGAAGGTAATGGTCGATGGGAAAGCAACATATCCAAGCATATAAGATCTTCCTCGTCGTTACAATCTCGTGGCCACTGAAGGATCGTAAATCAGAGCTCGGATGAAAAATTTATAGAAGGAGCTTTGGAGTCTCTCGAGATTTATCTTCTTGTAAGAATGTGGAGGAGAGGAGTGAGTTGAAAATGAGGAGAGATCCCCTCCATTTATAGGCGAGGAAAAAAGTACATGGCGTGTACTTTCAAGTACCCAATGTGTACTCAGCAATTTCACACGGTCTCCACGCGGCTTCCAACACGGCCTTCAGCGCGGCACATGGTCGTTGACTGGTCAACACAAGGTTTGAGGGTAACGTGTATGCGGGGAGGCACTACATGACATGTAGTATGGGCTACATGGAGTGTACTCATTTATTTCACGTGGCAAGGACACGCCTTCAACACAGAACACAACCATTGAATGGTCAACACACAGTTTGAGCGTAACGCGTACACGAGGAGGCACTACACGGCGTGTAGTATGGGCTACACGGTGTGTATTCATTTATTTCACACGGTAAGGACACAACCTCAACACGGGGTATACTCGACAAGGTGGTACATGGTGTGTACTCACACTACACGGTGTGTAGTTACAAAATTCTGAAAAGTGTGGGAAATGTCTCTTCTACACTCCAGAACACTTCGTGACCATATTTTTGACAAAGGAAAGGGACGGATAGCTCCGAGCCATTACATCATATACCTCTTAAAACATTCTCATCACCAAGAATTTAAAACCCAACCCTAAGGAACCCAACAAGTTTCCTCTTAGGGATCCCTTTATAACAGGAACCCAACCAACAACCCTAATTATATGTATTATGAATTCATTCTCCTATGTTGAGATATTGTCCGCTTTAGGCGGCACTGACTCGCCGACATGAGTTTAATCGAAACTGCATTAATGCTTCTCGATTATGAATCTGGGTGTTCCCACTTCCATATATTAGGATTTTTCACCAACACACTGCCCGAACATATGGATTGGGGAAATTCCTTCTCCCATTTTGAGATATTATCCGCTTTAGGCGGCACTAACGCACCTGTATTTGTTTAATTGCATCCGCATTAATGCGTCTCGATTAGGGATCAGGTTTTTCCCTTTACCTGCATATCCGGACATGTTACACACTTTCAGAGAACAAGGAAACAAAACTTCTCACAACCAACAAGCCAAGAATTCCATATATCAAAGGTACGAAGTATAACATCAAAACAAAGCTCAGAAGAACAAAGTAAAACAAAATTCATAACAAATTCGGGTATTGAGGGTGCATCTGGGCCTCCCGCTCCCATGTTCTCTCATCAAGGCCGACATGCCACCACAACACGCGATCCAAGGAGATGGTTCGTCCACAGAGCAACTTCTCTTTACAATCCTCAATTCTAATCGGTCTCTCCTTGAAGGTTGCATCGTCTCCCATATCTAACTATCCCTAGTCGATAGTGTGAGAGTTTTCGTGTAAATACCGATGAGGCTGGGAGACATGGAAGACGTCATGAACCTTCTCCAACTGAGGTGGCAAGGCCAGCTGATATGCCACCTCGCCGACTCGCCTCAGCACCTCGAAAGGTCTGATGAACCTAGGCGAGAGCTTACTCCGCTTCCCAAACCTCGGGTGCCCACATCGATGGGATGTCTTCAAGAACACATGATCTCATATCTCGAACTCAAAGGGCCTCCTCCGACGATTGGAATAAGATTTTTGTTGGTCCTTAGCCTCTTTCATCCTCTCACGCAGAAGCTGGAATTTCTCTTTGGTGCACTGTACTACCTCTGGCCCCAGAGCACCTGTCTCTCCACCCTCTGCCCAGAAAATGGGTGAACGACATGGTATTCCATACAAAGCCTCAAACATCGCCATGCCAATAGTAGAGTGGAAGCTATTATTATAGGAAAAATCAACTACATGCAAGTGTCGCACCCATGTTCCTCTGAAATCCAGAACACATGCTCTCCGCATGTACTCCATCATCTAGATAGTCGGATCTGTTTGTCCATCGGTCTAGGGGTGGAAAATAGTGCTAAGGTGTATTTGGGTGCCAAAAGAATGTGGTAACCCCCTCCTGACTCGTGAGGTAAACCGATTATCCCGATCTTAGGTGATAGTGTTTGGAACTCCATGTAACCGAACTACCTCATCTACGTACCTCCGTGCTAAGGCTCTCACCGGGCCCGACTTCGTAATTGCAAAGAAGTGAGCGGATTTTGTCAGTCAATCCACTACCACCCAGATAGCATCAAAAACACCCCGGAATTTGGGAACCCCTGAGACGATGTCCATTGATATGTCATCCCATTTCCACTCGGAGACATCTAATGGAAGCAACAAACCACTGGGATCACAGTGCTCAGCCTTTACTTGCTGACACACTAGGAATTTAGCCACAAACTCTGCCACTTCCCATTTAACCCCGGGCCACCAAAACTGTTCTCTCAGGCCTCGGTACATTTTTGAAACACACAGATGTACCGCCAAGGCTGAGTTATGGAAGTCACGGAGAACCCCATTACGAATCGCCTTCGGAACAAACAACCTTCCATGAAAGAGCATCTGATGCCGGCTATATTCTGACCATACTTCCGAAGCGTTCCCCTGATCGACACAATCCCGCATTAAATCCGTCTCAGAGTCTCCGCACTAAAACTCTTCCACCCGCTGTAACAAGGAGGATTCCACCGTCATCTGAAACAAATAGCCTCTAACACCCTCTACCCTTGCATCCAAGTGCAAGGCAGCCAACTCTCCCATCGCTTTCCAAGCATCAAAGGATTCCCGAGCATCATCTTTATGAGACTTACTTCTCAGGGAATCATCCACAACGTTGCCCTTACCTTCAATGTAAGAGATCTCAAAGTCATAGTCTTAGAGAAACTCAACCCATCTTTGTTGTCGTATGTTCAGGTCATGCTAGGAGAAGATGTAACGTAGGCTCTTGTGATTTGAGAAGACCACATAGCGCTCCCCAAAAAGGTAATGTCACCAAAACTTCAGTGAGAACACTACTGCCACAAGATCTAGGTCATGGGTGTCATAGTTACACTCTTGAGGGTGTAACTGCCTGGAACCATAACAGATCACACACTTCTTCTGCATCAGTACACACCCCAAACCAAGGCCAGAAGCATCACAAAACACCTCATACAACAACCCTTCCTCTGGAAACCTGGGTACTGGAGCACTGACCAAATTCTCCTTTAGGTAGTCGAAAAATTTCTGGCACTACTTGCTCCATAGGAAGACCTGGTTCTTCCTTGTCGAAGATGTCAATGGAGCAGCAACTCAAGAAAAGTCTGAAACAAACCTCCGATAATAGCCTGCCAACCCCCAGAAGCTACAAACTTATGCCACGTTCTTGGGCGCCGCCCAAGAAAAAACTACCTCCACCTTAGACGGTTCCACTGACACTCCATGATGAGACACCATGTGCCCAAGGAAGTGTACTTCTTGTGTCAAGAACATACACTTCGACAATTTCCCATAAGGCTAGTGGTGCCGAAGGACTTCCAAGACTGCCCTGAGATGATCAACGTGATCCTCCACTAATTTTGAGTAGATCAGGATGGCATCGATAAAAAACAACAACAAACCTATCTAGGAACTCTTGGAAGGCAATGTTCATAAGCCCCGTGAACACAGTTGGTGCATTCGTAACTCCAAACGACATCACTACAAAATCACAGTGCGCATACCATCACCTGAAAGATGTATTCGAGATGTCACGGTCCTTTACCCTCAGCTGATGATATCCATATCGTAGATCAATCTTAGAAAACCAACCAGCTCCCCTTAGCTGGTCGAAGAGATCATCTATCCTTGGAAGGGGGTAACGGTTCTGACAGTTACCTGATTCAACCTTCGGTAGTCTATGCCCAGCCTGAGACCACCATCTTCCTTCTTTATGAAAAAAACTGGAGCACCCCATGGCAACACGCTGTGTCGAACAATACCCTTCTCCATCAGATCGTCATTCTGAATCCGCACATCCCACAACACTGATGGTTCTATCTGATAAGGGGCCATCGAAATCGGATGAGCACCGGGATGTATGTCTATCCCGAACTCAACATCGCGTCTAGGGGGTAGAGTCACAACCTCCTCGAGAAAATCATCGAGGAACTCCCCAACAACCTCAAGAACATCCACTATCTCTGTATCAGCTGGAACCACTGATAACCCTATTAGCAAGGAAAGGAGAGGCATCGCATGCCAGCTTCCCACCTGATATCTCCTCTCGCCAACAAAAGCTACACACTGCCCATCCATGTCAGAGAACACGACTCTTCTTTAGAATCAGTCGATAATGGCACTAACATAAAACATCTAGTAGATGCCTAGGATTACATCGTATGCCTGCATCTTTAGAAAACGAAGATTCCCACTAGATCGATGTGGTCCCAACGTTATCCCACATCCCCGACAAACAAAAGATACACTGGTCTGACCTCCAACTGGTGTACTGAGCACCAATGGAAACGAAAGTATCTATACGTCTAGACCCAAGGCATGGGCTAGACCTGTTGAAAAAAGGGAGTGCGAAGCTCATGAATCGATCAAATCAGAAATAAGGGTGATGAACAAATAAATCGTATCTCGCACCACCTCTGGACTTACTAGAGCTACCAACTCTGCTACGTGCAACTGTCCACGCCCAGTTTATCTACCTCTATGATGTCGACCACCGCCCCAACCACTCCCTGGTCGATGTCCCTAATAAGAACCATTTGGTTGGACTCCTCCTACAAAGTCTTCCCTCGGAGGAGCTGGGTCCTGCTGCTGCTTGAAGGGCCTCGTCGGAAACTCGTGCTGCTGAGGCGGGCGCTGAACCTTCCCACCTCCACCGTACTGAGCTCGGTTTGGGCACCGACTCTAAACGTGCATGAATCCTCCACAAGAGAAACACATAGGTCTGGGGTTCGTGAAAAAGGGACGAGGGCCCGGAGATCTGAAGTGGATCTGCTGGGGCCTGCTACCCACTGGCCTAAATCTAGAAGGTCCCATCGCAAGAGACCTACTGCTAACTGCCTTCCACTTCGACGAACCCGGCCGGATCCCCTCTTGTGGTGCACCTCCCTGAAAATAAATTCTCTATACAACCTATGCCTTCTTCTGTATGGCCATGTACATCGGAAGGGTGAAGGGGGTGATAGCATACTGCAGCGAAGGATGAAGCGCCTCCTCCAAACGTCTCGCCCGAGACTCCTCATCCGGAATGAGATACGGGGCAAAGCATTGGAGATCCTTGTCCTTGATCCCCAACTATCATACTGACATACTCCCATACTGGAGGGAGAGTAACTCCTGCCGCTTCTCCGCCTTGATCATGGATGAGAGGAATTACTCTCGGAAATACTTCTCAATGTCAGCCCTCAGAACATCTTCCTTTTTCCTCCCCTTTTGGTTGAGCGTCCACCACTGGCGTGCCTCACCTCTCAGCTGACAGACTGCTAGGGAAACCCTGAACTATCTCGGAGCATGGATCAATGTAAAAGCAATCCCTAGCTACTCAAGCCACCCCTCTATCTCTATATCCGAAGTAACACACTCGTACATTGTGAAGGTTTGTCGTTGGAAAGAACGGAGAGTCTTCTGCCACTGGCTATCTTCCTCCTCTCGGTCAATCCTCAACTGATCTACTGCCTGAATCTGCTGGGGCTCAGCTGTCTGAGCCACCCGTGGATGACGTCCATGTGACATAACTGTATGGTAATGAATGATCACCTAATCCTAAGTAGCAAGAAATTATATCAAGGTTACATTTTATCATTTTATTTCAATTTTCTTTCCAAAAACACCCAAATCAAGTAAAACACAATCTTGATGATGCATATACATTTCATAGGGTCTCTACCCCACAGTCAATGTAGTCCCAATTGGTCCATCGGTAGGCTCAGAGTCCTTGCATCGAATCACAGGGGGCCCTAAAATCTCGTGTCCTAGCCGGTCTTCCCTAGGATATGTCACACACCAAGATCAGCCAACATTGTCGCCCTACCATCCCATGAAATCCTCACTGTGCCTAACTCCAGACTCCATACTATCTCTCAAACATCAACTCTGATATCATTCTTTCATAGCCCTACTTCCTATCACCAACCTAGAATTCACACCAACCCACAACCAAGCCATCCACAGCCCCACTACTCACCCGATCCCCAACAACCCACAAAACACCCCCTTCACAAAAATAAACCCTAACTAGCACCCACATGTTTATTATTTCAGTTTGTTCAATCGGGGTGATCACACAAGGGTTCCATATTTTAATCATAAAACTTTACATGATTAACCAATTTTCACATTCAATAAAATTTCAATCCATAAGGAGAGGGAAACATTTAATTACGTATGAAAAGGCCCCAAATGACCATGATTTTCAGTAGGAAGAAGCCCATTCAATTCACAACATAATATCACATAATATAAAAAAAGTAACTGCATTCACAAACTTCCCACCAAAGATGCCCCTCCTGAGCTGGCAATGGTGAAAGGGAGATAATGACCCCCGAGTCCCGCCTCCAGTAGGCCCCGAGGTGGCCACTAGCACCAAGGGTATGAGTTCTTCACAAATATCGGAGGAATTACCCTTTTTATTATTTTAGATCGAGAAATAGAACAAGTCAACCACCAAAAGGAGAAGAACAAGTGTGTAGAAATAAACCCAAACCAATCCCACATGCATGTTTAAAAAATTCTGAAACAATTTACAAGTACATGAAATATCAAATGTACAATACCAAATGAAACAAGAGTACGACAACTGAAAAAACTCCAACTGTACCGACTAGTAGGTTCCCGCATGGCCCTGGTAGTCCTCCTGGAAACCTGAAAGTAAACGTAGGGTGTGAATACAAGTATACTTAGTAGGGAAACCTGAAGCTCTCGTGCACAGATGGGGAGACATCCTAATGTCCCGTGAGAACAAAAGATGAAACCAACATAATAAGGAAATCTATCCACCCAACCTCACCAGCCACGCTCACCAAAAACACATAACAACAGGTAGTAGTTTATAAGAATACGAGTATTTCGGTTCCTCGCACCATTTCCAACTAATTAGCTGCTCTTCCTAACAGCGAACGTCCTGACGCTACCACACTCTTCCCGCCCACACAAACTTGGTCCTCACAACCACATATCCCGCCCACACACACATGGGCCTCATCCCGAAGATTTTTGGGAACAGTAAACCTGCCTGAAGAGTCTTGGGCTAAAACCACCCCAATCGAATTCTACCAGAATAGTCATGGGTGCAAGGTCACCTCAAGCCATCACAGCCTATTGAAGGAGCAGGATGGAGCTAGTAACTATGCGGAAAACACCTTCTCCCATGAAATGGGAGTGTTTGGAACTAGGTGCTCAACATGGTTGGGGCGTGAAAAAACCCAAAGATATATATATATATATATATATATATATATATATATATGCCAAACACACAACCCAACCTATGGATTCTAAACAAAGGAATTCAGTGCGTGCCTCGACACTGCTACTACGAAGCATGCATACAACAAACCCCAACCCCATCTAGGTTTTCATGTTTCATCATTAATAGTTCATTAGTTATTTAACTATTGGGAAACTATCAAACCAGATCAAGCGTTTTATAGAAAAAAATCCCCGCCAACAAAAAATCAAGTTAGATAATCCACATGAAACACCAAGCCAACCTTTTTATCACCAATCAACCCACATTGATTGTTCCCGTGTTTAATTAATTATCATTCCCCACAGTTCATTTATCAACTTTCCAATTTCTCTAAACAACAAAACCCATTACTGCTGCCCAGCTGCCACTATAACCAGATCTGCACAACCATATAACAAAACAAGGCTCATGCCACATCATTGTCCCTTTAAAAACATTTATCGTAGCCCCGCTGCCCATCCTCTTCGTAACAACCCAGGATACACCCCCCTTTGACCGACCATGTAATCAAGCCAACAACCACATGTTCATTATTCCATTTTATTCAACCGGGGTGATCACACAAGGGTTCCGAATTTTAATCATCCATCTTTACGTGATTAACCAATTTCCACATTCAATAAAATATCCATCCATAATAAAATCCAGATGTAGAGGGAAGGATTTAATTGCATAAGAAAAGGCCCCCAACGACCATGATTTTATGTAGGCATAATCCCATCCAATTAACAACATAATATCACAGGAAATAAAAAAAGTAACTCCATTCACAAACATCCCATCCCCGTTATATAATCTAGTTGTTATCTTTATTAAACCGGTTCATATGTGTTTCACGTAAATAAGAGGACACCCACCCTGCGTGATGAAAAATTTAGAGAGATGACGGAATGATCCCTACCTCAACAGGTTCTGATCACAACGCTCCCTCGGATGAACTTTAGAAGACGTCTGGCGGCCTCCTTCGCTTCTGAAAAACCCCAGAAAAACCAACTCGGGAAGAAGATGGAAGGTAATGGTCGAAGGGAAAGTAACAAATCCAATATCAGAAGTTTCGCCTCGTCGTTACGATCCCGTGGCCACTGACGGATCATAAATCAGAGCTTGGACGGAAATGTTATTAAAGAAAGAGCTTCAGAGTCTCTCGAGAGATATCTGCTAGTAGGAATGGGGAGTAGATGAGTTAGTTGAAAACTATGATAGGTCCCCTCCATTTATAGGGGAGAAAAACTAAAGTACACGGCGTGTACTCCGCAATTTCACACGGTCTCCATGCGGCTTCCAACACGGCCTTCAACGCAGCACACGATCATTGACTGGTCAACACATGGTTTGAGGGTAATGCGTACGCGGGGTGGCACTACACTGCGTGTAGTATGGGATACACGGCGTGTACTCATTTATTTCACGCGGAAAGGATACACCTTCAACACGGCACATTGTCGTTGACTGGTCAAGACATAGTTTGAGGGTAACGCATACGCGGGGAGGCACTACACAACGTGTAGTATGGGATACACGACGTGTACTCCATTATTTCCCACACCATGTACATGGCCTCAACACGAGGTATACCCAGAAAGGTGGTACACGGCGTGTACTCACACTACATGGCGTGTAGTTACAAAATTCTGAAAAGTGTGTGAAAAGTCCCTTCTACCCTCCAGAACACTTTGTGACCTTCTTTTTGACAAAGGAAAGGGTCGGAGTGGTCTGAGCCATTACAATCAGGGGTGAATAGGCAAGAGATGTGTGGATATATTTTTGAGATTACAGTGGGGAACCTCAAGGAGACACATGAATCAGCTCAAGGATCCTCTTGGTCTAGTTATTGCATGGTTGTAAGGACTCGATGTTTTGAATAAATTTTGTTTCCTAAATTTGTGTGATTTTATTTTATAGTCAACAAAACTATATCATTTGATAAAAATAGTATAATTAGAATGAGACTGTTGGGTTTCAACTGTTATATGACCATTGGTCAATATGACCGTTGGAAACTAAATGTTGTGATTATTGTCTCTGAATACAAGTGATCTTCGATAATTAATATAGAAAGAAGATTCAATGGCCTCATCTAATAGTCTTGGGCCAATCGAATCCCATCTAACAGAACTTGGGAAGGAGGTAGCACCACTGGGCATTGCTCTAGACCAAACCCAAGCCGAACTTCATCGTGTGAAGCTGGAGCAGAATCGCCTTCTCCAGAAGTTCAACCTGATTGAAATTTCTACTCGGCAATGTCGGTCGCGCTGCCCTCAGATTCTCTCACCATAGAACACCTTACACTTACATCCTTTACAGGGGTTATAAGGGGCTATGTATGGAGATCGTAACTGCTTTGGGAAATCATTTGATAAATAAAAATTGTGATTTCTTCTTATGGTGAAGTTTGTGAATTTTCAAAATGTCCGAATAAATGAAGGATGTATATTATTGATAAATTTTGGAAAAAAGGGTTATTTTAAAATATTTATGTAAACCTTAAATAATTCATTATGTGTAATGATTTTTATAAAATGGTCTTCTGAAAATGTGTTTAGTAATACATTTAGAGTCTAATTAGATCAACTTAATTTTTGTTGAATAGTGATATATGAATACTGATTTTACGCTTAGGATTAGTAATGTGATCAAATGGATTAGTAATCCCACTAAAAGAAAGTATTTATATAATTTAGGCACCTTGATTATGTAATGTGATTCAATAAAATGGGTAAACAATTGTTTCATAAATTATTAGTCAAGTATTAGTTTTTTTGGGTAAATAGTGTTATTTAATTAAAAATTAAATTAAAAAATTTAGATTTTTTTTATAAAATGGGGTTTATTTTTGAATATAGAGAATCAATATTATGTTAATGTAATTTTTTTGTATTTTTCTGAAATAAATGAATTTTCGGTGAATAGTGTTTTATTTAAAAATTAAATTAAAAATATTTATAAAAATATTTTTAAAAAATAGAGTTTCTCTTTGAATTAAGTGAATTGATATTATGTTAAGGTAAATTTTTTGGAGTTTTCTGAAAAAGATGAATTTTCAGTGAATAGTAAAGTTTTAGGGTTTCGATATGTTTAATTACATCATCACTGCTTCATGATGTTGTCATGTGATATTTTAATGGATGGTCGACTTATGAATAGTAATATAAGGTATCGGGTGTCCCAAGTGGCTAATACCATGAGGAAATACCACATGTATTTCCAATACAACCAATGAGGTTTCCCTTGGCCATTAATGCCATGTCCACTCACTTCCCCTATATATACCAAGTCATTCTATCATACTTTCCATTCCTAAATCATACTCAATGATGTTCTGGTCTCCTTACCTCCCAAGGAGTCCTCCCAAGGTGCCCCCAAGCCCTCATGGTCCCAACCTTCATGTTTTATGGGTTATGTTTTAAGGTAAGTGGTTCTACCACTCTATTTCTTTTCAAGTACTCTCTTTTATGTCATTTATTTTATTCTCCATGTTCTTATTTTGGGGATGTTATTTTATATTAATAATTATGTCCTTTTTATTTTCATATGATGTTATACCCCCTCTTTCTCTCATCAATTCATTTTAATAATGTTTAATTGTCGTCGTTAGGCTGCCGAATTTTTAGAGGATTCTTTCACCCTTCTCATTTTCAAGATCTATTTTTATGCCATGTCTTTCAAGATCCTTTTTATTAATTTGGGGTATTATATCTATATCTATAAAACTGATCGTTTATGTTCATATGATGAGAAACTCTATTAGATCTCATCAATTCATTTTTTGATGTTTTAAGTGACGTCGTTAGGCTGCTGAATTTTCATAAGAGAAATCTTATTTCTGTCTCTCTTCCCTGTTTTTCATTTCATATGGTATGTATTTAAAATTTCATTACCATATGGTTATATCCTTAATATTCTATCCCTGTACTATTTTATTGACCAATTATGAGTGTGTGACTCATGTCCCCTCTCTTTTCAATGTTTTCAAAAACCCTGTAACGTAGCCGTTATGTTGTAGAATTTTCGTCTCAAAATGTCTCTCTCTTTTTCTCAAATTCTTTTAATTTAATAAGTGAATACTAAATGATCATTATTATACAAGGTTATTCACATATATATCAAAATTTTCTATTTTAATTCTGGGATTTACATACATGAAACCCACTTTCCTTTTTCTGTGGGTTTAAAGTGACATATAGATCATGTCTTTAAAATAGGTTTTAAAATGTTATTACTATGAAATGAAAACCATTTCTATTATGCTATATGGGTTGTTTTTGAAATTATTTATGATGATATATTTTTCTCACATGAAAATAAATGCAAATTAAGGGTGCGCCCTGATATTTCTCCAATGCATTGGGTAAAGACATAATCTCTAGAGATGACAATTTTAACGATACCTTTGTGAATAATCTTGGTAATTTTTTAATGACACCATGGGGATGGACCTTGGTGAAAAGGAAATAATTTTCTATTTTAAATGTTGTAGCCACTTCTTCTAGTTTTTAAACACGTTATTTTTATTATGATATTCCCCATGATCTCTTTCTCATGCCTTAATGTTATTTTTCACGACTTTTTGATGTATCTCATGTTCACATGTGAAATGTTTCCCTTGTTTCCCTTACTGGGCCTTCTGCTCACCCATTCCTTTGGTTTATGCTCCCGGTTATAAGATATTGTAATGAATGTAGGATGAGCAGATGAATGATACTTTCAATTATTTATGAATATTGTTTTATATTGTCAGGTATTAAGTTTCTGGTTTCGAAGACACTAAACCTTAAAGATCTTCAGTTTTGTATAATGTAATGAATGTTTATGTGATAAAAAGTCGGGATGTCATACTTGGTATCAAAGGATGGTTTAGTTATTTTTGTAAATTAGGATATGAAAAGATTAGGAAGAACCCTATAGAGAAGTCTAAATATATGAAAACATCTTGGTATTTTGGTGAAGTATTGAGTAAGTGGTTTCCAATCAAACAAATCTCTGTCTGGATACGAAGTAGTAGAGGTGGATCTGGCACAAATTCACCTAGGAGTGAAAAATCTGATAAGGTGTTTCGGGGTTGATCGGGGGTGCCTGGTGCACGACAACGGGCCTTGATGCACTCTTGGTTTGACAATCCTGGGGGATATGCTTTGGTAAATTCATAAGTATTGTATGAACAATTATTAAAGGGACAAAGAGAAAATAAAATAAATATTCACATCAGAATATATGGTCATGAATAACCAAGATTGGAACCTTGGTGATAACAAGTTAGGGTATACTATTTTTCTACAAGTTTATCTTTCTATGCTTTATGTTTCCTTTTCATGTTTATTTCCTATGTATTTAAGCCCCCTAATAATAAATTCTTTTCTTTGTTAATGGAGAGAAATAGAACATCATTTCCCAACAACCAATGTGATAGTAAATGTGACTACTTCCCTATTAATATGGTAGAGATGACACGAGATCAATTTGAACATATTGTGATAATGCCAAACCAGCTATCAAAAATCACAATTAATAATTACTACCTAGTTGAATTCCAAAATTCATGAAGGAAGAATAAGATGAAGTCTCAAGGATGTTCATCTGATAAAGTTGATATGGGAAAGAAGACCCAATTTCCTTTGTGAAAAAATTATGGAAAAGGCACCAAAGGTATGTCACAATGCAACCGGGATATGATTTATTTGTGGGGTGATAGGGCATAAAGTAGCCAATATCTTAAAAAAAATGGATAATGTGATGAATAGAGATAAGGTTCAATCTAATGTACCTTACACTTTTCAAAGTCGCAAATGTGGAGAAGTTGGAAAATATTCAAGGCAATGCTCCCATTGAAGGAATGAAAAGCATGATGAGCATCAACAATATTCAAGGACAAGGGATCAATGCAAGTCAAATGCTGAGATGGATCATGATGACTGAAGTACATGTAACATCTTCACAATAATTGTCTATGTCATGTTGTATTTTAGTTCGTGATTTATGAGCATATCTTTAATGTTTTTTAAGAACATCAAGTCACTACCTAAGATGGTTTTATATCATTAAGAAAAATATCTATTGTTATGTATCACATGTTGATTTTGTGAAGCTGTTCTTCTTAAAAAATGATTAGGTGATTCAAAGATGAATATTATTTTGGAAGATGTTCACTATTTTGGGAACCCTATATGATAAAGGTAAATAGATTAATATGGTATTTTCTTTGAAGAGTAAAGGATGACTTATATTTTGATGAATCGATGAATATAAGGCGAACTTATGGTGATTTAGGTTACTTTTGGAAATGATTAACCTATCATGGGGAAAATGTCATTAGGTTAGTTACTTTTTTTATAAGACGATAAGTGTGGTTGATGTTGTTTAGAGATGAATGATAAAGTTTATCTTGGATGACTATGTTATGAAATAATTCTTATATTTAGGTTTCAATCTTAGACTTGTTTATTTTGAGGAATTTTAAGGAAGGTTATTTATGGAATGGTCTATGATGAAATTTGGGTAGTATTGTGGAATTTTGAATATTTAAAGTAGTTTCCCTTCTTATGGGGGTCTTTCTTTTGAAGTGTTTTTTTGTCTTACCATTTTTTTTGGGATAATGTTTAAAGACAGAAGAAATATATAGTTAATCATTTTTGGATTATGTGAGTCTCTAGATGATGATTCTTGCTCTTTTGATGAGACTAAGTGTTTTTGAATGCTCATCGTTTGGATAAAAGATTAGTTTTGGTAGAAACTTATTAAAGGATGAAACTATACATGAAGGTAAGTATATTTCCTTATGTTCTTATTATATGTAGTAAATGAATTCCTCAAAATTATTAAAAGGTACATAAAAAAACATTGTTGGTTTATGTTTCTTACTTGGTAATCAAAGACTGTTTACACACATCATATGTTTGTGATTTTTTGGTGGTTAACATTCTCATAATCATGTTTCTATCACTCTCCATCAGAACATGCCCGTTTATTTTCTCTTCCATATCCATGTTTTCCTACATAGAAGACCAGGATGGGTTAACTCGGGTGGCCTTTGTACTTCCTTTTCTTTCTTTTAACGTAATAGTTTTACTGACTCTATTTCCGATGTGGGACTTTGTATGAGATTTCCAAGAACAATTTTAAAAATTTCGAGGACGCAAATTCTTAAGGGGGGAAGAATTTAACGAACTGAAATTTTGAATAAATTTTGTTTCCTATATTTGTGTGTTAGTTTATTTTATACTCAACAAAACTATTTAATTTGATAAAATTCTTATAATTAGAATGATACCGTTGGGTTTCCACTGTTATATGACCATTGGTCAATATGACCTTGGGAAACTAAATGTTGCGATTATTGTCTCTGAATACATGTGACCTTGGTTAATAAATATAGAAAGAAGATTCGATGGCCTCATCCATTAGTCTTGGGCTGGTCGATGCCCTTCTAACAGAACATTGGAAGGAGGTAGCACCACTGTTCTTTGCTCAGGACCAGACCCAAGCCGAACTTCATCATGTGAAGCTAGAACGGAATCAACTTCGCGAGAAGTTCAAGCAGATAGAAATTACTACTCGTGCAATGTTGGCCAAGCCAACCTCAGATTCTCTCTCCATAGAATAACATAAACATAGGTCCTATGCTGGGGTTATAAGGTGCTATGAAACGAGACTGTAACTGCTTTGTGAAATCCTTTGATAAATAAAAATTTTGATTTCTTCTTATGGTGAAGTTTGTGAATTTTCAAAATGACCGAATAAATGTAGGATGTATATTATTGATTAATATCAGAAAAAGTGATATTTTAAAATATTTATGTAAACCTTATAAAATTCATGATGAGTAATGATTTAAAAAAAAGGTCTTCTGAAAATGTGTTCAGTAAAAACTTTAGAGTCTAATAAGATCAACTTAATTTTTAGTGAATAGTGATTTATGAAAAGTGATTTTGCACTTTTGATTAGTTATGTGACCAAATGGATTAGTAATCTCACTAAAAGAAAGTATTAATATAATTTAGGCACCTTGATTATGTAATGTGATTCAATAAAATGGGTATATAACTGTCTAATAAATTATTAGTCAGGTATAATTTTTTTTCAGATGAATGGTGTTTTTTAATAAAAAATTAAATAAAAATTATTTAGAAAATTATTTTTTATAAAATGGAGTTTATTTTTGAATTTATAGCATAGATATTTTGTTAAGGTAATTTTTGGGGATTTTTCTGAAAAAAATGAATTTTTGATGAATAGTTTTTTTATTTAAAAATTTTATTAAAAATATTAAAAAAATTATATTTATAAAATGGAGTTTATTTTTGAATTCAAAGCATTGATATTATGTTGAGGTAAATTTTTGGGAGTTTTATGAAAAATGTGAATTTTCAGTGAATAGTAAAAATACTGTTTTAGGGTTTCGGTATGTTTAATGACATCATAACTGCATCCTGATGATGTCATGAGATATTTTAAGGGATGGCCGACTTATGAATAGTAATATAAGGTATGAGGTGTACCAATTGGCCAATACCATGAGTAAATACCACTTGTTTTTCCAATACCACCAATGAGGTGTCCCTTGGCCATTAATGCCTTGTCCCCTCACTTCCCATATAAATACCAAGCCATTCTCTCATCCTTTCCATTCCAAAATCATCCTCAACTATGTTATGGTCTCCTTACCTCCCAAGGAGTCCTCCCAAGGTTCCCCCAAGCCCTCAAGGTCCCAACCTTCATGTTTTAAGAGTTACGTTTTTAGGTAAGGGATCCTACCTCTCACTTTCTTTTCAAGTACTCTCTTTTATGCCATTTATTTTATGCTTCATGTTCTTATGTTGTGGATGTTCTCTTTTATTCAACGTTCTATACTTTTTATTTTCATATAAGGGGAGTACCACTCTTTCTCTCATCAATTCATTTTAAGAATGTTTATGTGGCTCTTTTAGGCTGTTGAATTTTTAAGGGATCCTATCACCCTTATCATTTTCAAGATCTATTTTTATGTCATGACTTTCAAGTTCCTTTTTTTATGTTGGGATATGATCTCTATATCTATCATACTGATCTTTTATGTTCATTTTTTGAGAGACCCTATTTGATCTCGCCAATTCAATATTTGATGTTTTGAGTGACGTCGTTAGGCTGCTGAATTTTCATAAGAGAAATCACATTTTTGTCTCTCATGCATGATATTAATTTCATATGGTATGTCTTTAAAATTTCATTACCGTGTTCTAATATCAATTATATTTTTCCCCTCTACTGTTTTATGGATCATTTTCATCTCAAAACATCTCTCTCATTTTATCAAATTCTATTATTTTATTTAGTGAATACTCAAAGCTCTTTCTTCTACAGGTGTATTCACATATATATCAAAATGATCTATTTTAATTCTTGGATTTACATACACGAAACCCCTTCCCTTTTTCCATGGGTTTAATGTGACATAATGTTCACGTCTTTAAAGTAGTTCTTAAAATGATATGACTATGAAAAGAAACCCCTTTCTTACATGCTATATGGGTTGTTAATTAAATTATTGATGATGCTATATGTGGCTCAAATGATAATAAATACAAATTAAATGTGCGCCCTGATAGTACTCCAATGCATTGGGTAAAGACTAATTCTCTAGAGATGACCATTTTAACGATACCTTGGTGAATAATCTTGGTAATTGTTTAATGACACATAGGGGATGGACCTTGCTGAAATGAAAATGAATGTCTATGTTAAATGTTGTAGCCAAATTTTCAAGTTATGAAACACGTTATTCATATTATGATATTGTCACGACCATCCTTTGTCAAGATGATGGAAGGGGTGGAAAAGGTCCCTGCCCATCCTTCCTGAAGTCGAATACGAGATAGTGACCCCCGAGTTCCGCCTCTAGTAGACCCCGGAGTGGAGACTATCACCATGGGTGTAACATTTTCAAAATATGGGAGGAATTACACTTTTTAGTTTACCAGGATTGGGAGAATGAATGATTCAACACCAAACACCACCAGGTAAATCAAAAGAAAACAAATTGCATTCACGTTTTAATAATAAAAATGAACAAAGTACAAGAACTCCGACGTACAAAACCAAACAGGAAGGAACACAGCTATACAGAAACCAAAAACGACTAAGAGAAACTCCAACTCCCAGACTAGTAAGGCCTCACACGACCTTTGAAGTCGTCATGACAACATGAAAGTAAACGTAGGTTGAGCATACCATGTATACTTAGTAGGAAAAACCTATAGATCTCGTGCACAATTTGGGTGACGTCCTAAAGTCCCGTGAGAAACAGAAGAACCAAAATCTATCAAGGAAACTATCCATACCACCTCACCAGCCACACTCACCAAATAACACAAGCTGAAAGGTAATAGTAAATAAAAAACATTTGGGTTACCCGCACCACCATTTCCCCCACCAGCTACCTGATCATCCCTAACAGCAAACATCCTGACGCTACCACGCTCTTCCTTCCCACACACACACGGGCCTCACAACCATCCACATCCTTGCCCGCACACACCTGGTCCTCACAACCATACATCCCTACCCGCACACACCTGGGCCTCACAACAATCCATATCTGCATGCACACAGCTGGGCCTCATCCCGAAGAAACATGGTAAAACAAACCATAACAAGAACCCCTGCACGAAAAAAATTGGGCCTCATACCGAAGATTCTTTTGAAAAAAAACATTCCCAAAGAGTCCTGGTCTAACAACACACCAATTGAAACCTACCCGAAGTGTCTTGGGTGTAAGGTTGCCTTCATCCATCACAGCCGAGGGAAGAGGGAGCAGGAAGGAGAGTAACTAGGGGAAAACCATTCCCCATGAAATGGGGTGTCCGAAAATAAGTTCCCAACGTGGATGGGGGGTGAATAAACACAAAACATACAGTTACACATATATATACCAACACACATCCCAACATGTGGCTCCTCAAATAGATACAAGTAGGTGCCCAAGCACTGCTGCCTCAGAAACAAGCACACAATAAACTGTTCCACATTTCCCTATTCAAGTTATCATTCATAATAGTTCAGTATGAGTTAATCCCTTCACTACTCGGAAACAAACAGGCACAATCACAGATGAAACAATAATAAATCAGGAAGAAAAACCATCAGGTAAATTAAGCATTCACACCTGGTTCCCTTGTGAAGTCACTTCAACATAGGGATCAGTGAGATCCCTAAAAGTACTAGAAAAAAAGAAAAACCCTACAAACCATTGGTTATCCCATATTAATTCATTACCATTCCACCCAGTTCATTATTAACCACCCACTTTTATTCATGTTCACAACCCAACCAGCAGCCATGCTTCCAAACATCACCACAACCACGCGACAACTCTTTCCATTCCAACCACACCATTCACCGCCCCTCTATTCAACCATCCATAACTGGACCATCCCAACATTGATAATTCATTCAATTATATTATTTAGTTCAACTGGGGTGATCACACATGGTTATGGGCATTCATATTCGAATACTGAGTTTATGTGTTTAACCGATTCAGACGTGATTCCCAAATCACCAGACAAAGCATAAAACGAAGCATAGCATCGGTGCGAAAACAAGACCCCCAACAGCCATTATTTTTAGTAGGCCTAATCCCACTCAATTCATAACAACATCATAGAGAATTTATGGGTAAAAAAATATTTAACGACATTAACAAACTTCCTCTTCCCCATTCATTAACCGGTTATAATCGTCATTACAGAATTGATTAACTGCCTCATTGGAACCATTGAACACCCACCCCACATGATACATAAGGAGGAGAGACAAAGGTAAGATCCCTACCTAATTGATCAATGATCGACATTACGTCCTCGCGTGGAAACTGGAAATCAAAAGTAGTAGGGGCTCCATGGAATGCAATCAAGGAAAATTTCACAACAGTGGTACAACTCATTGGGAGGGAGGGTACTCCGAGTGCAGGGTGATAGGGAAAAAGAAACTTAGGGAGAAGAGAAGCCTGTAAGTTATAAAGGCTATGATACAACTTCCCCGGGACAGTTAATATATGGAGAAAAACATTAAACCGTCGAAGGAGCGGGATCGTGGGTTGACCACATGGCTGGGCCACCCCACACATCCATCTTAAAAGCTCCCCGCCCTTTGGGGAAGTTAAAACTGATGCCCACCTCCTTATGCCCTATATGCGTTTCTGAAAATGCGGTTAGAGGCATGACCAAAACAGATGATTTTTCATTTAAGGAGGTTACCTCACCAATCATTTAATTAATCGTCATAAATGGGCTTTAAAACAGGCTTAAAGGGGTCAAAACATGGTTTAAAAAGCAATTAAAGTAAAAATGAGTTGCTACTGTAAAAACCCGTGGAGGTGGGCGAGAGATACCAAGACCCCAAGGTCACAGGTATGCTAGGTCTACTGGTAGACCATGCTACTGGATGGATGAGGCTACTGGTAGGCTGGGGATAATGGTAGGTCGAGCTACAGGTAGGCCGAGCTATCGGTAGGCCGAGGCTACCGGTAGGCCGAGCCACCGGAAGGCCGAGGCTACCATTATGATTCTTAAGCTTCACCGAGAAGCTGGGATGGCTTTCCAGACTACGTAGAACACCCCAAACATCATATTTTCACCATGTAATGGACCCCAAAACCCCGGGTCATTATATCAGATACTTCTCAAACTCTTCACTTCCCTGATAATATAAGAACAAACCAGAAAGGAGAAAATTGGGGTCCTAACAACCACCCTCTAAAGATACGTCTCAGCGGAAAACCCCTATGTTGTTCCAAAGTTGGGACAAAAACCCCCCTACATCAAATAATACTCCCCCAAGGGTTACCACCCCCCAACATCCACAACATGCAAAAGGATCACACAGTGAAACACATGAGTCAGGGATTCCCTTCCTACATGTCAGGATATTAACTGCTTTGGGCGGCACTGACTCGCCCACATAGGTTTAATCGCATCCACATTAATGCGTCCGGATTAGCAGTAAGGTTTTCACATTATCACACATTCAGAAACAAATACATAGAGAACATGGAACAGATCATCTAATAGATATGAAAAATTATCATTTAATATATTAATGCCCAAGGTAAAACATCTCAACGAAACTCAGAACAAAGAAACAAAGAAGTCAAAACAGCTCCGTGTACAAAACGTGTAACTGGGAATCTCGCTCCCAAGTGCTCTCCTCAAGGCCACCATACCTCCACAACACTCAAACCAAGGGGATGGTTCATCCACAAAGAACTTTCTCTTTATGATCCTCGATCTTGATCAGTCGTTCTATGATGGTCTCATTGTCTTCGACATCTAACTCTCCTCAATCGGTGACGTGGGAGTCGTCGTGTAGATATTGACGAAGATGGGATACATGAATGAGGTTTTGAACATTCTCCAACTGAGGTCGAAACACCACCCGATACGCCACCTCACCAACTCTTCCCAACACCTCGAAAGGTCCGATGATCCTAGGGGAGAGCTTACTCCCCCTCACAAACCTTTGTTGCCCACGTCGAGGGGAATCCTTCAAGAACACATGATTCCCAACCTAAAACACCAAGGGACTCCTTCTACGATCAACATAAGTCTTCTGCCGGTTCTGGGCTCCTTTCATCCTCTCACACATGAGCTGGACCTTCTCAGTGGTGCCCTGCACAAATTCTGGCCCAAGAATAGCTGCTTCCCCAATATCTGTCTAGCAAACGGGTGAACGACATGACCTTCCATACAAGGGCTCAAACGGTGTCATACCAATATTGGATTGGAAGCTATAGTTATAAGAAAACTCCATCATAGGAAAGTTTCTTACCCATGATCCCCCAAAATCCAGAACACATGCCCGCAACATGTCTTCCAATGTCTGGATCATTCGTTCTGTTTTCCCATCTGTCTGAGGGTAGAAAACAGTTCTAAGGCATAGATGGGTGCCAAAGGCATGCTGTAATCCCCTCCAAACTCGTGAGGTAAACCGTGTTTATCGATCTGAAACAATAGATCTCGGAATCTCATGTGACCACACCACCTCATCAACGTACATCTGGCCTATGGTTCTCACTGGGCTCGACTCCTTAATCTCCTAGAAGTGTGCCGATTTCGGCAACCAATACACCAATACCCAGATGGCATCATAGCCTCCATATGCCATGGGTAGCCCTGTGACGAAGTCCATCAAGATGTCATCCCACTTCCACTCGGGAACATCTAACTGCTGTAACAACCCTCTAGGAAAACGGTGTTCAGCGTTCACTTGTTGACACAGAAGGAACATAGACACAAACTGTACAACAGCCCGCTTTACCCCGGGCCACCAAAACTATCCCCTCAGGCCTTGGTACAACATTGAGACCCCAAGATGTACCGATAAATCCAAGCCATGGAACTCACATAGAACACCTTTATGCATCATCTCCGGAACAAAAAGCCTTCCACGGAAAAACATCTGATGCTGACCATCCTCCGACCACCCCTCCGGTGCATTTTCCGGATAAACACGATCCTGCATCACTTACACCTCCGAGTCCACCCACTGAGACTCTTCCACCCAAACCACTAAGGAGGAAACACCAGTCATCTGAAACAGAAAACCTCTTCCACCTTCCACCCTTGTATCTAAATGCAAGGCCGCTAACTCTTCCATCGCTCTCCAAGCATTAACAGATTCCTTAACTACTTCAATCTATGATTTCCTACTTAATGCATCCGCCAAAACATTTCCCTTTCCCACAATATAAGAGATATCGAAGTCGTAGTCTTGGAGAAACTCGACCCATATCCACTGCTGCAAGTTCAGATCTCGCTGGGAAAAGACATAACTCAAGATCTTGTGACTAAGAAGTCTACAAAGCTCTCTCTGATGAGATAATGCTTCCACAACTTCAATGTGAACACCAAAACCGCAAGATATAGATCATGGATGGCATAGATACGTTCATGAGGATGTAACTTCCAGGACCCATATGAGATCATTCCTCGCTGCTGCATCAGTACCCATCCCATCCCAAGGCCAGAAGCATCACAGAACACTTCTAACAACACCCCTTCTTCTGGTAATCTGAGCACTGGAGCACTGACCAGCTTCTCCTTTAGGTAGCCAAAAGCTGTCTAGCACTAGTCGCTCCACACGAAGGCCTGGTCCTTCCTAGTCCATGCTGTCAATGGAGCTGCAACTCGAGAGAAGTCGGGCACAATTCTCTGGTAATAACCTGCCAAACAAATCAGAATACGAACTTCCATCGCATTCTTGGGTGCTGCACATGAAATGACATCTTCAAACTTCGATGAGTCTACTTCTATTCCCTTCTGAGACACTACATGTCCAAGGAAATGTACCTCTCTCATTATGAACTTTCACTTAGACAGTTTACCATACAGATGGTGGTGTCGAAGGACTCCCAAAGCTACTCTATGATGCTCAACATGATCTTCCTTTGATATTGAGTAGATAAGGATTTCTTCCATGAACACCACAATGAACTGGTCCAGAATCTCTCGAATGATAGAGTTCATGTGGTTCATGAACATAGCTGGTGTGTTTGTAATTCCAAATGGCATGACCATGATCTCAAAGTGGCTATATCTGCACATGAAATCCGTTATTGAAATATCACCTTCCTTCACTCTCAACTAGTGGTATCCAGACCATAGATAGATCTTAGAGAACCCACCTACTCCCCTCAGCTGGTCGAAAAGATCATCTACCCTCGGGAGGGGGTAATGATTCTTGATCGTAACCGGATTCAACCTCTCGTAGTCTATGCGCATTCATAGACTACCATCTGCCTTCATTACAAACAAAACTGGAGCACCCCACGGTGACACACTAGGTCGAACAAAGCGCTTCTCCATCAGATCGTTAATCTGAATCTGCAAATCTTGCATCTAAGAAGGTTCCATCTGATAAGGAGCCATCGATATCAGGCGGGCACCATGCTGTAAGTCTATCCCAAACTCAATGTCACTTTGAGGGGGTAGAGTCACAACCTCATCGGGAAACACATCAGGGAATTATCTTATAACCTCTAGGAAATCCATTATTCCTACGTCTCCTGACTCCACGGACATCTCAACTATCATAGAAAGGAGTGGCTCCATGTGTCGACTCACCTCATGATAACTCTGCTCCCCAAAAAAAGCCACATGATTTCCATCCTTGTTGGAGAATTCAATCCTTTTCCGATAGAAATCGATGATGGGATTCATAGAAAATAACCAGTCGATGCCTAGAATGAAATCATAATGATGCATCTGCAATGAAATAAGGTCTCCACTGGACTAATGCGGTCCCAACATCATTCTACATTCCCGGAAAAAGTACGATACGCTAGTGTGACCCCCAACCGGTGTTCTTAACACTAGGGGCACAAAAAGTATCTCGGTATCCCGACCCAGAGCATGGGAAAATTCGGGTGTAAAGAAGGAGTGCGAAGCTCCCGAATCTAACAAACTAGAAACAAGAGTGCTGAATATACAGATCATACCTCGAATGACCTCTGGCCCCATAGGAGCTACTAACTCTACGGCGTGCAACTGTCCACACCCAGCTCCTCTGCCACACTATTGTCAATGAACTCCCCAACTATGCCGTGGTCGAGGGCCCTGAGGAGCACCCTGGTGTCAGTCTCCTCCCGCAAGGTTGTCCCTCAGAGGGCCAGTGGCCTGTTGCTGCTGCTAGAAAGGCCTCGTCGTCAACAGATGCTGCTGAGGTGGGTGCTGAAATTTCCGACCTCCACCATGTGGAGCTCGAGTCAGACACTTTCTCTAGATGTGCCCTAAAACTCCACAAGAGAAACACTTCGGTCCTGGCCCTGTGGAAAAGAGGCGAGGTCTAGAAGATCGAGACTGGAACTAATGAGCCCTAAGCCCGAGTAGTAAGGGAATTATAATTTTTATTATTAAATTATTCTCCCCATGGTGCCCCAAATAAAATAAAAACACAATTAGTATGATGCATGTACCTTCCCTAGGGTCTCTACCCTGCAATCATTGTAGTCTCACTTGGTCATTTTATAGGCTCAGAGTCCTTGCATCAGATCACGGGGGGCCCTAAAATACCGTTTCCTAGCTAGTCCTCCCTGGCCTATTTCACGAACTAAGATCACCTAACATTGTTTCCCTACCATCCCATGTAATCCTCACTATACCTAACTCCAGACTCCAACCTCTCCCTCATCCTTCCTTTGATCCCATTCTGTCACGACCCGCCTTCAGTAAGACGATGGAAGGGGCGGCCAAGGTCCCCGCCCTTCCTTCCTCAAGTCGAAGACGAGATAGTGACCCCCGAGTCCCACCTTCAGTAGGTCCCGAAGGGGTGACTAGCCCCAAGGGTGTAACATTATCACAATATGGGAGGTATTACACTTTTTAGTTAACCAGGATTGGGAGAAATAATGAGTCAACACCAAACACCACCAGGAAAATCAAAAGAAAACAAATTACATGCATGTTTTAATAATAAAACAGAACAGTGTACATGAACTCCAATGTAAAAAACCAAAAATGATGGAACAAGGCTAAACAGAAACCAACAGCGACCAACAACAACTCCAACTTCCAGACTAGTAAGGTCCTGCACGGCCTCCGAAATCCTCCTGACAACCTGAAAGTAAACGTAGGGTGAGCATACAACGTATACTTTGTAGGAAAAACCAATAGCTCTCGTACACAAGTTGGGAGACATACTAAAGTCTCGTGAGAAATAGAAGAACCAACATCTATAAAGGAATATATCCATCCCACCTCACCGACCTCACTCAACAAATAACACTAGCAGTAAGGTTATAGTAAAGAACAAAACATTTAGGTTCCCCGCACCACCATTTCCCCCACTAGCTAGCTGCTCATCCCTAACGACAAACATCCTGACGCTACCACACTCTTCCTTCTCGCACACACCTGGGCCTTAAAACCATCCACATCCCTACCCTTACACACCTGGGACTCACAACCACACATCCCTGCCCACACAAACATGGGCCTCACAACCATCCATCTCTACTCGCACACACCTGGGCCTCATCCCGAAGACACATGGGAAAACAAACTATAACCAGAGCCCCTGCCCGAAAACACCTGGGCCTCATCCCGAAGATTCTTGGGAAGAAAACCTTCCTGAAGAGTCCTGGGATAACAACAAACCAATCGAAACCTACCCAATTAGTCTTCAGTTTAAGGTCACCTGCAGCCATCATAGTTGAGGGAAGAGGGAGCGGGATGGGGAGTAACTAGGGGGAAATCCATTGCCCATGAAATGGGGGTGTTTGAAACTAAGTTCCCAACATGGGTGGGGTGATACTAAACACAAAACATATAGTTACACATATATATACCAACACACATCCCAACCTATGGCTCCTCAAACAGATACAAGCAAGTGCACAAGCACTGCTGCCTCAGAAACAGGCACACAATAAACAGTTCCCAATTTTCCTATTCAAGTTATCAATCATAAAAATTCATTATGAGTTAATCCCTTCACTACTGGGCAGCTAACAGGCTCAATCACAGATGAAACAATAATAAAGCAGGAAGGAAAACCATCGGGAAATTTAAGCATTCACACCCAGTTCCCTTGTGAAGTCACATCAACAATGGGATCAGTGAGATCCCTCAAAGTACTGGAACCAAAGAAAAACCCTACAAAACATTGATTATCCCATATTAATTCATTACCATTCCACCTAGTTCATTTTTAACCTCCCACTTTTATTCATGTTCACAACCCAACCTGCAGCCCTATTGCCAAACACCACCACATCCACGCAACAACTCATGTCATTCCAACCACAACATTCACAACATCAATGTTCACACATCCATAACTAGACCATCCCAAAGTTCGTAATTAATTCATTTATATTATTTATTTCCACGAGGGTGATCACACATGGTTATGGGAATTCATATTCTACAGCCATGTTTAAGTGCTTAACTGATTCATACATGATTCCCAAATTACCAGACAAAGCATAAAACAGAGAATTGCAAAGGTGCGCAAAAAAGACCCCCAAAAGCCGTGATTTTCAGTAGGCCTAATCCCATTCAATACATAACAAAATCATAGGGAATGTATGGGTAAAAATTCATGTAACAACATTAACAAACTTTCTCTTACCCGTTATTTAACTGGTTATTATCTTCATTATAGAATTGATTAACTGTCTCTTGGGAACCATAGAACACCCACCACACATGATACACAAGGAGGAGAGACAAATGTAAGATCCCTACCAGATTTATCAAGGATCAACGTTAAGTCCCCACTTGGAAACTATAAATCAAGAGTATCAGGAGCTCCAGGGAACGCGATCAAGAACAGGGGTACAACTCGTCAGGAGGAAGGGTACTACGAGCGCAGGGTGATAGAGAAAAAGAAACATATGGAGAAGAGAAGAATTTTGTATATAAAGGCTGAGATATAGTGTCCCTGGGACGGTTAAGATATGAAGAAAAACATGAAACCCCGGAAGGAGAGGGATCGTGGGTTGACCACCAGACTGGGCCCCCCACACGTCCAACTTAAAAGTTCCCTACCCTTTGGGGTGGTTAAAACCGATGCACACCTTTTTATTCCCTACAGGCGTTTCTGAAAATGCGGTTACAGGAATGACCAAAATGCATTATTTTTCATTTAAGGAGGTTACCTCACCAATTCTTTAATTAATCGTCATTACTGGTATTTAAAACATGCTTAAAGGGGTCAAAACATGGTTTAAAACCCAATTTAGGAAAAAAGGAGGTGCTACTGGAATAACCTGTGGAGGTGGGTGAGAGTTACATGTAGGCAAGATCTACCTATAGGCGAGAGCTACCGGTAGGCGAGAGCTACCGGTACCCCAAGGTCACCAATAGGCTAGGTCTACCGTTTGACCAAGCAACCGGTTGGCCGAGGCTACGGGTAGGCTAGGGCTACGAGTAGGCCGAGCTACCGGTAGGCCGAGATACCGGTAGGATGAGCTACCGGTAAGACGAATGACAGGTAGGCCGAGTGACCGGTAGACTGAGGCTACTGTTAGGCTGATACACCCATAGGCCGAGGCAACCGTTTGGATTCTTAAGCATCACCTAGAAGCTGGGATGGCTTTCCAGACTACCGAGAACACCCCAAACATCATATTTTCACCATGTAATGGACCCCAAAACCCCGGGTCATTATAGATATGCCCCATGATCTCTTTCTCATTCCTTAAAGTTATTTTTCATGACATTTTGATGTATCTCAAGTTTAGAAGTAAAATGTTTCCCTTGTTTCCCTTACTGAACCTTATTCTAACCCTTTCCTTTGATTTATGCTCCCATGTTATGAGATGTTGTAATGAACATAGGATGAAAAAATGAATAATCCTTTCAAGTGTTTAAGAAGAATGTTTTATGTTGTCATGTATTAAGTTCCGGTTATCCATGACACTAAACATTAAAGATCCCCGGTTTTGTATAATGTAATGAATGTTTATGTGATAAAAAGACGGAGGGTCATAATGGAGAGCCAGATGAGTGTCTTTTTCCCTCACATTCTAGGTCTCGTGGTTTTTCCAAATCAGAGGTGTTGGATGTGTTGAGCAGGAATACTATTCTCATGCCCATGTAGGGATTTTCCCTTGAAGGGTCAACAAGGCCTATAAATCGTTCATGATCGAAGAAGTATTGTGGCATCTTGTTCATTTCTCCACCTAATGGATCCATTCAGAAAGCCTAGTGGTGTATCTGATTATGGTATCTCTCCTCATATGAAATTCTTGGTGTCTTGGAGCACAAGTGATGTGTGCCTTTGTGGAAAATGAAACCTGCAACCATTGGTCCTCCCTTGTGGCCATTCTCGAGGCTAATAAAAATCCGGATAATCTTCCCATAACGGTGTCAAAATGTGATATTCTATGTTTCTACATTTTCATCCACAAAACACTCATATATGGGATTGCTGGATGAGTAAACCTATGGTGGAGATGGTTGGGATTTCATCGTAGTGAATGGATCTCAAGATTTATGGAAATGGTTTGGGGAAAATTCGTAGTATGGTGTATGCGAGTACAAGTATATAGGATAGAAGGCTTATATGGCATCATCTGAAGTCATTACAAACAAATGTCCTACCATGGTTTGTAGGGGGTGATTTCATCATGATAGTGGTCCTCTCTATATAGAAGGGCAGATTGAGTGCTGGGTTGGAGGGAATTCATGATTTTCTGGACATCATGTCTAAGGCTTTTCTTTTCGATCACAGGTTTGAGGGACCAATGTACAAACTGTGAATCAATAGATGGCGCAATCATAGGGTATGGATCCGACTTTATCAGTGACTTTCCAATGTTTAGGTGTGTATTTATACTCCAAGAAAATGGTGACTCACATCCCTCGGGCTGTATTGGATCCTTATACATTACTGCTGGATGTCAAGCGAGAGGAGCGACATTGGTGTGCATTCTATAATAACATCTTCTAGAACTAGAATGAGAGCTTTAGGGAGATTCTACAATTCTCATAGGACAAGAAAGTTGCCGAGAGTTCATGGAGTAGTATAACATACCGGTTGAAGTGTCTAAAAGATGATATCTTGTGTTGGATGTAGAATATGAATGTTGATAATTTTGGTATGGAATGGCTTCCAAATGAAATCAATAGATTGGAGGATGGTCATCTAAAGGCGTGGGTTGATATAGACTTTTTTCTGCTTGGTGATAAGTATGTGCTTCTAGCAGTGAATTTTTTATAGGTGGAGAGTGATCTTAAACATCGGTCTCGGGTTAAGTATCTTAATGAAGGTGATCAAAATAGTTTTTTATTTCAAACATATTTGAAGGAGAAAAGGTGCACTGATATAAATCATAACATGGGAAATGGTGTCTTCACATCAGATGTGGAGGTGGATGGTAAGTTTGTGCTGGAGAAATTTTAAGGTCTTCTGGAAGACGAGGTGCATGTGAGGTGTGGTGGAAGACTATGATATTTCCCTGAGCATGAATTTATGGGATTTTTATCTTTGATGCTTAATGATGTGGCCAATATGAGTATATCTGCAATTCCAATAGAGGATGAGGTTATGAAGACAGTCTTTAGTATTCATCGGGAGAGTGCTCTAGGCCTGGATTGGTTTTCAGGGGAATTCAATGTTGCGACTTGGGAGGTGGTCGGTCCTCATATGGTGGAAGTGATTCGGGACTACATCAGTGAGGGTCCATTAAATAGAGATATTAGTGCTTCTCGTATTTTTCTCATTCCAATGGTTAGAGAACCAACTAACATTAGAGAATACCGACCAATTATTCTCTATAATGTTTCGAATATAATTTTTTCTTCTCTAATTGCAACAAGGAAGAGCAGTGTTCTTACATAGCTCGTATCAAGGGAGTAGCATGGCTTTATTAGGTAATGTAGTATATAGGTGGTGAATGGAATTGTGAGTGAATTGTTGAATGATATCAACATGCGTTTTGTGGGTTAAAATGTTATTCTACAGGTGGATATGAAAAATCATATGATAGAAGGGAACGGAGCATCATTATTCAGGAAATGAGGAGGTGTTGGTTTCATGAATGGTTCTGCGATATTTGTTTCCAGAGTTTCTCGTCTACTTGGCTATCTGTATTGATTGTGGGGGATTTTTTTTGTCTATAAGCAGTTTTATTGTGTTCAGTAGGGTGACCCCCTTTCCCCAAGCTTGTTTGTCTTCGCACAAGATCCCATTTCTCAAAATCTATGTAAAGCATGGAAGAGGGCATGTTGGCTTCTTATCAACGTAGAGGATGAATGGTAAGAATATCAAACATAATGTTCGATGGTGACATTTTAATTTTCACTAACGGGAGACGATGATCCTTGTTGAATCTATTGATGATTCTAGGAACATATGGACGGTTGAGCAGGAAGGTTATCAATTTATCAAGTACCTTTTCATTCATATCCAACAAGTGTTCACATTGGAGATGTCAGAGAATTATAGATATCATAGGTTTCCAGCAAAGAGAGCTGCCTATTCACTACTTGGGGGTGCCTCGTTCCTTTGGCCTCAATAGGTGGAAACGTTTTGATGACATAATTTTTTGTCTACTAGGATGGATTTAGAACAAGAAGAGTAAATTTTGTTCCTTTGGTTGAAAGGTGGCGTTGGTTAATAGTTTGCGGTCATTTATTCCTATTCATTTGTTTTCGGTACTTGAACCACTAAAAGGGGTCGTTAAAAGGATTGAGAACATTCTAAATTCTTTTTTGTGGGATGCCAATTAGCTCAGACGTGCTCGCTGGGATTCTTGATATCGATTGGCCAGAATGGTGGAAGAAGGGGGAGTTGGGTTACATGATGTTAAGGAATCCATGCAAGGAATGAAAGGCAGATTAGCTTAAGAGACTATCATGGGTGAGTCATTGTGGTCTACAGATTTTTGTGAAGGATATGGAGATCATTGGGAGGTGAAGCTATAGGGTAACAATTTACATAGCTAGCCCGGTGCGTGGGGTCCCATGTGGAGGATTTTTTGGACTTCGCTATGTGTATTTTTGGCAAAGGGTATTTACGTTTCTGGAAGGCCAATTGGGTGGGGGAAAAGCTGGAGTTTCTTGGCATTCCACACCCAAACATCTCGTATAAGGATACCTACCTCCAAACTGATCTTCTACTTCCCACTCTCAATGTTTAATAGAGGATGAATCATGAATGCTTCATCCTGAATGAATATCCTGATGCATGTTGCTTAACAGGGTCTTCTTCGAGAAGGTTCTACTATAAGAAATATAAGAGAATGGTGTATGTGGAGGGTCTGTAGGAGGCGTAAGTGATCAAGGTGTGGGGAAAGGAGATCCCTCCCAAGATGAATTTTATAATTTGGTGGAGTTGGAATAAAGTGCTTCCATTGAATGAGAAAATACAGTGGAGGGGGGTCACTTTGAAGTCTCAGTGTTTTTTCTGCATGCGGTCACAAGATGAATCAATTGCTCACCTTTTTTTCGAAGTAGTTGGTTGAAATACTTGTGGGATCATTTCTCTCCACAACCTCACTTTGCGGATGAATAGTTATATGTGTTGGGGATCATCGATTCGTTGTTTAATGGAATATAAGGTTGTGATGAAGGCTACAATGTTTGAGCGATCATTCTTGCATCAATCTTCTGGGTTATCTGGGAGGCCCGTAACCATGCTAGGGTTGGTAACATGCAGTCAGTCATTCTCTTGCTGGTATGGTTGACTGCCCTGATAGAGGAGCTGGGCACACTATTACTTGGGAACCAGTTTATGGAACCATTGTGTTGTCTTACGCATTGCCCATGCAGCCTCATGAAGAAAGAGGGTATGTGGATCAGGTGGACACCTCAAATACGAGGACGGATGTTGAATGTGGATGAATCTTGTATAGGGGGAATAATGAGAGGAAGAGGGGTGATTCAGGACCAATGAGGTTTGTTTATATTCAGGTTTAGTTTATTCGATATTATGTGGTCTTGGATAGGGTAGAGGGGTGGGCCCTGGTAACTGTGAAGGTGATTTGTAGGGCGCGCGATATCTAGGTGGAGGAGTTTGAGTCCGATTCAGAAATTTTGGTGTCTTTGATTCAGAAACAGTGAAATGTTCCTTGAAACATGATTTATCTTCTTCGGAGATGCATCACAGAGCTCAAGGATTGATGAAACCGTTTCAATATTTTGAGGGAAGGCAATTTTGCAGCTGACTCACTTGCTTGATTGGGGAATCCTGATAATACTCTAGTTATTAATGGTAGATTATGATCACTCCCTATGGAGTTTAGGGAGGTGATCCATGGGAATGCACTGGGACATCATTAATTTCTCCCCCCATGAAGAGGTTTTTTGGTGTACTTATTTTTAATTTTAAGTAAAATTTAATGTTAAAGTAAAGTATGTCTTACTTGATTCCTATTGACAATGTTTACATAGTGATGTTGGGGAAAAATTACATGATCATTCATCCCTATAGAGGAAAAATATAGTTGTGATACCCCCTCCCGATGTACAGACCAAACCTATTAATGTATTTTAATTTCTAGAAACTTGAATCATCAAACACAGGGCCGACTCCAGAAATGGTATAACAATTACCCACCCTATGTTTGAGTATGATATATGTTGGGAGGTTACAAATTCCATGGGTATTCACGACATGAATATTTCAAATATGTTCATACACATTATTTTCATACATAAAACACCACACATTATGTGATTTTGGATCTTCCAAAACCTCCATTTCAATTGAAAATGGAGGTTAAATGTCTTGTGTAAACTTTGATTTATTATGCACCCAATTCCCCATCGTGTATTTATATGTTTCCCACAAAAATTATTATTAACCAATGAATAATTTATCCTTAGGAGAGTCTTTTACAGCATCTATGAATCCAATGGACCATTAATCCCATATCATATCTCACAATCCAAGATCCTTTAGATCGATGACTTACACATTTCATCCTTCTCTTGTCTTGGACATTTAGAGACATAGATAACTGATTATCCTCCATGTTATTCTGCGATTTAATAAAAATTTCTTAGTCACACTACATTAAAACATCATGATGCATGACACATAATGTTCACCCTTTCATCCAGATAGATCATAATATATTTCTCCCATGATCCTACGTGTCAAATAAATCTACCTAGGAAAACCCAGTAAGATTCCCATTACCTAGGTGAGGTCATCTAGAAGAGAATAATAACTTATTAGTTTGTGAAAATCATATCAACTTGAGGGGAAGAAATAAGAGAACTACATGAGGATTGATTCCTATTAAAATATGATACATAATGACCCCTAAATTATAATAGTTTTTTCTAGCTATAAAATATAATTGCCCCCTCTTCCCCTTTCATGGGCCATAACTGTGCATGGACCATCCATACATTTGTGTGGGGAGATTTTCGATACCATCCTATATGAAATTATTAATTGAAATGACCTCTTTGGTGTTCTAGAACACTATTTTCATAAACCACGCTTTCTGTACAGAATGGTATTAATCCCCATAATAAACCATTGACATATAAAGCAAGTTAATACCCTACATATACATTGTATTGACTATGCACTTAATTTCCTAGTGTCTCTCCATACATTTCCATCAAAAAGGCTATGTCAACCAAAGGAAAACTCATTCTTTAGATAGGCTTCTCCTACATTCATACTCCTGTGTGATGTTTAAGTAAAAACACTATCCTTGGTTTTAAAAAGCACCTTGAAAATAGATTAATTCATTTCTCCCCATTTATGTCAGAAAATGAAATATCCTTACAAGTTATAATTCCATGAAAAAATGATTGATAGTTTATCACCATAGTCACAAAAAATTTCATTATCTCATAAGACTCAAATGTTCTAGTTTCACAACATTAATCTAAACCATTCTTTTACAATACGTCACACATTTCAAATTAAACATATTTACAACCTTAATCAATACCATGATTTTACCCCCATTCACACATTCCAAATAAATATAGGAGTGGTCTTTCATTCATGATCATCATTGATATGAATTCCCATATAATATTCAATCACTACTACTTCGACATGCCCCCCTAGTGGTTTTGAGACATACAAATTCCTATTAAACCACCATTACATCATTTATTGGTGGATAGTGTTATGTGAAAACCGTTTTTAGATTATGAACCCAATACCCCAATGTCTCTGCATATGTTTCGAAAAAAAGCATGTCATCCAGAGGAAAATATTTCTGCAGGAGAGGATTTTCCACCTTTCGTATTCCCTTTGGATCCAATTAACAAAATCATGTATCATATCCTAGTTTTATATGTAGAAAATAAAAAATATATGTCTAGAAAAATACCTCATTAATTCTTAAAAAATATTGGGACATTCATAGTCAATCGACAGTAATTGGCACCATTTCCCCATAATCATTGTCTAAGAGGTTTGACCAAAATCATAAGTCATGGTAAAAAAAATTCAACCTAAATCGTGAGTAATGATAGTCTGGTTTTCATGAAATTAAAATACCCATAAAAAAGTTGAAACTCACAAGGATGAAATCCAGAAAATGGATCCCTAAAAAATGATGAGTATAGGATTTATAAAACTATGCAACATATTTTTTAAATAAAATATTGGGAATAAAAAATAAAATTAGAAACAAAGATTCATAAGATCATAACCACATTAGGATGAAATAAAATAGTCATTTTATACACATTGAGCACACCTAATGATAGGATTAGGGAATTAAAATATGTTAATAATGGAAAAATACATAAAATTTTTAGGGTAGTTTAGGTGACCATAGAAATATTTGTGATTTTCTCCCTGAGTCCCTCGGCTATAGAAAAAATTAGAGCATGTTATGATTATTTCAATATGAGTAATCTCGAATTGTGACCAAAATTAACATATGGTTGATATTTTTGTTTCAAATATTGTTAATAAAATTTTACTGATATTTATGGAAAATATTAAGTATAATGTGGTGGAGAGAAAAATATTTTCATTCAATCATATGATGTTAAAAATGGAATCCAAAATTTGGAGCTTCTCCATATGAGTAGGGAACTGTTATTACATAGTACATTTAACATTTTCAAAAAAATATATCAATTCACGATTCAATTCATTGATGGATTGGTGAAGCTCCCACAATTGTCTATTCTCATCCTCCATATTTTCCTTAGATGTTACTTTATATTTGTGTCAATTCCATCCATTCCCTCTATTACAATTACTATTTCCCCACATTATCTATGACTATGAGTTTGGACCAATCCAATTTATGTAACTCCCAATAATTTCTTTACTATTCCACGTCCGGATCAAGTTACCCCACTAATTACATCTAATTCATTATTTTTTTCTATATCCTTGTGACTTCCCCATCATGCTCGACAGCTTCATTCATAAGGATTTTTCATCTCTACGGTGATATAATCTACGGACTCTATAGTGGAAATAAAAGACATGAGCATGATATTTTTCGACCTAGAAGAAACCATCTACTTAACTATGTCATGGATACCACAATAATTGAACCCCCTTACCTAGTGAAACAAATGTGGTGTATCATGGCAACTTGGTCTACATGTTTGCTATTGTGGTTAATGAAATAATCATCTAAATGTCCCCCACACTTTCAGGGGAATATGAAATAGGCTAACTAAACCCTCCAAGTCAACATCAGAATCACACTCTTAGTGTATAATGTACTATTTAATATGTGTCAAAAAATAAGGTATTTCTTCAATATTCTTATAGTGATTATCCCCACAGTTGTTTCTCCCCCAGTACTGTCAATTAGTGGTGGAATAAAAGCATCTACTACAATTTCAGGTGCTAATGGTTATGATCCTAAAATCAATGGAATGGTAGATCAGATTTTCCAATCCATTGAGATTGAGTAAATGGTTTTATTGGTATAAAACTAACATTTATGTTCAAAATTAACAATGTCTTTAGTGCTAAATATGACATCACCACCTAGGAAAGCATGTGTTGCAACATCAATTGCAGACAGAACCATTATATTTGTCAATGCATTCCATGGAGTTGAACCTAGATCAGCCAGACTAGTAGATCCCAAAAGGTCTCTCAATGATACTATTCCCACAACAATGTCTACCATAGAGTAATGAACGATGTCCAACTCTAGATTTCTCTTTGTCAACACAAACAATTATTTTATGGTGGTACCCCATAGAAGAGTAAGATCCATATGACAAATTGGGGAATCAAATCATTTGGGTACCAATTTTGTGTCATAATTATATATTTTGATTGTATCAGGTATTATCTTAGGACTCATGATATCACTCATGTGATCTATAAATTGTGTACCCCCATCTATATCTACCACAACTGGTACTGTTGTTCCCATAATATCTTAAGGTTTCGGATTTCCCCATGTAGTTGAATCTCACGAAACCAATTATTCTCACCCCATTTGAATGAAGGTTGGTTGATATTGAACAAAATCCCCTTCTGGGATAGGAATTTCCACCTCAAACTTGTTTGGATTGACATCTATAACTACTCAACCACATCGTCTGGTGGTAGATCTCATATCCCATATCCCTTAGAACGAACATGCACTTTATATGAATTCATAGATTCATCCTAGTTACTTATCATACATGAAGAAAAATGAATATATTAATATTGGATAAAAAAATGTAATCATTTAGTATTTTACAAAACTAAATGGATACATTAGTTAACTATGATACTTGTCTTCATTTGTAACGACATATGCAAGGTATGTCGACATTTCATGGTATTGTAATGGGATGACCCTCAGATAGTATAAAGAAAAAAAACCAGAGTTGTAAATACCCATATGGGGTTCACAATGACAACTTCTATATGTTCTCTAACCTCAAGGGATACCTCTACAACAACCTGAACATTTGAAGGGACCCATTCCCAAACTGCAGTACCACTAAGGGTAAAAACTAGATAAAGTTCCACCTCAAGGCCTCCCTAGATCCCATAAATAGTAAAGGATAAATGATTGAATCCTTAAACCAAGATAATGTAAGGGTTGGGTCAGAAAATAATACTTACTCTCATTATATATATTACATTTCAACAATTATCCTCATCCATTCCATATGATCAGACAAGAAAGGTCTATATTAGGATAAATGAAGGAAGATACCCATCTCATCTAGATACACGGCTACTTCATCAGGATGTACCTTAGTATATATCCATGGATGAGAAATGATTACTTCAAAACCCAAAACATAAAAGTGTACTTTTGAATGTATCTCATTGATGTCCTTATTGAAATCCCTCACTATCATAAAATCATAGAACCGTCATTCATTTGGAATGGTATTCATAATGGGGTTATATTTACAGGAGTATCTATTTAAGGAAATGAGCCTAGTTATGTTAGCTACAAATATTTCATGGGTGCCTCTTCTACCCTTGAACTCTCAAGGGATGGGTGCTTGAGAGATTCTAGACAGGGTAAGAAATTCCCCCCCCCCATCGATCTCATCAAGAAAATCTACAATATTGTCACCCTAGGAGGCATCATCATCATTATAATCATCATCCACATCAACCTATAGTATCATAATGGAAATCACATAATGATAGTATCTGCAATGATATTCCAGAGTGTGAATCTAGGAATACAAATCCTGAAGGTAATTATTTGACCTTCTGGGTCATCGACGTATGAAATGTCAACCGATTCTTAGATGTAACAATGATCGGTAAGAGTGATCTCCTTCTCCGGAATAATCCAAAAAAAATATATGGGGGGAATATCACAAAAATATTGACCACCCATTTGAAAATTCAATTGACTCCAAGACACGAGAAATGAAACATTTGAGGGGATGGGTGGTTGTCCATAAGTAACATAGAAAACAAACTATGATGTCAATACCAAAGAATTCAAAGTCTTCCATAGAGGCTCTAAAATGATATATTTATGGGAAATTTCCATTTTAAGGACTTCTTAAAGGTTTTAGTTTAATTCCAATTCACTAAAAATGCTTTATAGGAAATGGAAAGGGGAACTAGAATATCTTTATGTCCATTTGGGTATGATCTAATCTATGTTTCTACTTATCCCTTGGTGGAGGAAGCTTCAATACCCATATGATATGGAAGAATATTTATTCATTTTGTTTCTTCTCGACTAAATATCATCCAATGATGATGGAATATTATGAAATTTTTTTCTTTACATGAAAAATTATGGGAAGGAGGAAACAACATCTAAAAATAGTTTAATCGATTTCCAAATATGCATAGCGCATATCCCCCCATTGATATCCTCCCAGTTAATATAGGAAACAATGACACCCTCTTTCCAATGAAAGAGGTATCCTCGGTTAATAAATTTATATGATTCAACACTTAACAACATTATAGTATATGAGTTTTATTGTCCATATGTAAAGTAGTCATGATTGTTGACTCAAGTAATAAATTCTTGTACATTCCTTTCATTATGATATTCCTTCTTTCTTGCTTGGTCCATCCCACTAACAGGACCACTCTAGTACACTGATGATATTTCCAAAGAACAATGTCTTGAATTAGAAGAGGTTTGATTAATGTGTACCCCATTATATTGGATCCCATCCAACCATAAAAGAATTGGAAGGGACCTATCAGTCAGTGAGTTGGATTCCCCTCAATGATCATTCCCAACAAGAGATAACATATCACAAATACTATAATGGCTAGAATGATACATCTTTCAGTGGGCATTTGATCCACCAGGACAATGTTATTGACACTTACAAAACTATAGCCATGCAATAGTAATATATATACTCATAGAAACATGGACGAGATTTTAATTAGCTGTAAAAACTAGTAATCATCAGGAACAACTTCCCAACACTATTTGTGAAATTGTCTCTCCTCTAGGATAGGCCAGTAAGATCCCGTTCACCATCAAGTGTCTTTGGTTGGAAATGACCTGGGTCAATGCACACATGGTCGTTGACCAGTTCAGATAGATAATGGAATAATATATTCATGTAAAGTGGTTTATTTCATTTGGAATTATTTTTTATCTTTTGGAAAAAATTTCTTTGTCTATACGAAACTTTGATAAAAGATGTGCCATTTTCTAATCATCCCAACTTGAGGTGGTAGGAAGGAATTCATCATAAATACCCCCTAGGAAGGGAACTACTAAAATCATCTGAATAACCCAGAGTCTAATATCGACGTCCACTTGGGATAGATGGATGTTGTTGTTATTTGGGCTCCATCAACATAAAATCTGTCAAAAGACGGCATATGGTTGATGAGTGAAGGATTGGGATACCCATACAGCCTCATACCACCCCACATTCTGAAATTAAACAGGGAATTCCTCATATCATTATTTATCTTAGAATGGACACCAACAATCCATACCAAACGAGCCTTTATAATAAAGGTCCTAGTTTAATAACTAACCATGTTGCTTATTTGAGGTTTCCCCATGTGCCATGCTATTGTAGTAGTGGGCCTTAAAATAGATCCCTCATTCTACATATTTCAGAGATATTGGTATATAGTTAATAATAACCCCATCCTGGCATCATTATGTGTGAATAATCATTTCTGTGAAATGTGGGCCTTATTAATGGTTCTATTGATTATCCAAGATGCAAGCCAGTCAGTCGTACATGGTTCCAAAATCACCATATCAGATGGTATTACAAATATTTAAATGGGTAGCATATCCACAATAGGATACTAATTCTGACCCACACTAAAGATATGATATAGTGTTTGATGCAATTATGAAACTATGATTAGAATGTCAACAAAATTTACCTTGTCTTTTTTACTTGGTATCACTAGCTAAAATGGATGTAGGGGTTGGTGGAGTAGTCTATGATGGGTTAGACTCCATCTTGTTTTCCTTCATTAAATGTCCATTAAGAAAATGTTAGCCTAAAAAATTTTGCACAAGAAATAATTATTGTCAAAAAATTGAAGTCCCCACATAATAATAGATTCTGGGGAATATCATCCATGAACCATTAGTCTATAAAAACCATTATTCCCAAATTTATTGTTCACAGATGATTGGAAAGGACTTGAACACAATGTTTTTCACCACGACCATCAATACAAAAAAATTAAAACTCAATAATAGAAGGATAAAAATTCATTTCAGGGATTCATATTCAATTTAACAGATGCAGTTGATCACAGAGGGTTTGTGGTTTATGGAAACAAGCAAGAGAGAGATCCACAGGTGAACTGAAGTCTTTGGAAAAAACTAAAAAATAAAATGAGTTCGGCCCCCTTTATGTAGATGTGGTATCCTTCTATGGGTGTAACTTATACTCCAAACAAACATATGTTGATAATGCACTCTATAACTAAACAACCAAATATTTATCCTGATCAAATACCATTACGATAGAGGGAATGTTGTTGTTATAGAATATTTGGAAAGTTGAAATAAAAACACCAAAAATCTTTAAAAGGAAGAAAATTAACCTGTTGAATATTTGAAGGATTTTTTTAAATGAGAGAAATTGAAAAAGGGAATGTCTGGACAGTGAAGGTAGAATATCCTTCATAGAAAAATACTCTAAATGGAGATCTTCAGTGTGAGAATTCTGTGAACCCAATTTTTTTACATGAATCACACCATAGTGTTGGTCACCCATGAATGTTGTCTTTCAAAAAATAGAGGGTGATAAACTCTCATGACTACCAGTTCCTATGGACTTGGTTAATTCAAGAGTGAGGAAAAGTTAGTGGTCTCCCTCAAATGATATCATTCGCTAAACAATGTGGGTGATTTCTACCTATATAAACTAAAATGCATGTGGTCATATTTTGACTGAATCATCCATGTGCAGGGTGATTCTTCATTGGGATTCCACAAAAGGTGTCATGAAACCCACCAAACCATATCTTACATTATTCTATAAAAGGCCCTGGGGGATAAAGGGGGGAATTAAAAAACATTTCCACATGGATTGAGAATGTTTCATTATTTTGAAGGAATGGCGGATGAAGATCACTGTAAAAGATGAATACTTTTGATTATTCGATACATGTATATCCTACTGGGTATCATGAAGGATGAAAATATAATAAAAATTAAATATCATCCATCCCATCTTCCTTCATAGAAGAATTTACTGCAATGTGCATGACTAATTCTCCTTAATCAGATTGGCACCCCACATAAAAAAATATTACAATGGAGAAACTCATAATTGAGGAGAAAATAGCTACATATATGGAACTCGGTCCCATATACCATCATAGTACACAACTGGAACTCCATCCTACATATCACCATGGTATGTGGCCAGAGCTCAGCCCCACAGAACAAAGCAGTACGTTCACAGAATCTCATTATGCAAAGTGAAATGATATGTGGACCAAATCCCTTTCAGCATACCATCATGGTACACATATGACTCTCCAACCATCATAGTAGTGTTTTATGTGGGTGAATCCTATTACCACATGAGAATATGGTACGTTATGTGGGATATTCTTGGCTGCTTCCACCCTCCATCCCCATTCATATCCTTCCATTTCTACCAGATCACCCCTAGACCATCTACAATGTAGACCAATGGTATTAGGAAAACCCCCTTCCAATGCCAAAATACCTATATGATTGAACCATCAGGAGAATCTGAATTGACATTTTAGTTTACATATGCATGGTAAGGGGATACATGAGAGAAAATAGGTTAGTGTAGATAACAAAATCCACACAATACAAAAATGGACCTATAACATCCCAATTAAGTAAATAATAATAGATTTTCATATCTATGTCTATTTATGAATTATATAGTGTTTTATATGCTTAAAATTAGAATAAATCCAATCTTAAACATAGAATACTATAATATTTTTAAAAGATTTCTTTTACACCTTTTGTTAGAAAACCATTTTTAAATCTATCTTTTGAAAATTTTATAAGAACTATTTTTCAAAATAAAATTATTATATAGAATTGGGACATTGAAATTTACCTTGGATAATTTTTTTTATTTTTCTGACAATGTTCATTTTGTAATGAATAGTGAAAAATACTACATTTTACTTGACAAATGTTTTTTCATTTATTTTAATTATAATTCTAGATTGCCTTTTATATTGGTTTTAAATTGTAATTATAATATATTTTTACCATTTAATCTAATGGTGGTAATTATAATTAATTTCACATTGAAATTTGACATAAACAATTGTCAATCTTTTGATAGATATTGTTTTTTAAAAACACGCTATTTGTTTTGACAATGAGAATTATTTTTTAATTAATTACTAAAATTTCTCTGTTTATAATTTGGTAAAATGGATTCCATACTTGGATTAATATGGTACCAATTATGCAATTAATACCATTTTGTTTTTAGATATTATAAATAGTAACAACAATTATTATCTTTATTTATAGTGAATAATTAGAAATCAGTTAGTTAAGGGTAATAAAATAATATCATAATAATATAAAATTACCCCAAAATGTGTCCAAATCCACTTGTATTAGTCATTTCAGACCATGAGAAGCTTTTTACTAAAATTAAGGACCCATGGAGTCACATGGGTGTAATAGTGACATTTATGACATTATATTTTTAATAGAAGAGAAATATAACAAAGGTTTGAATATCCTAAGTAAAAAAATTGTAATTTTGTTAAGATAAATGATCAATTAGACTATAAATAGTCATTGGAAAGATTAAAATATTTCCTACATCAGGGAATTTTTTTAAATTTTTTAGAGATTAAATAAATAAATTTAACTATGACACCATGATGATGCAGTGATTACCTAATTGATGAAAAATTTAAATAAAATGTAATGATATGGTAAAATGTAAGACTTACTCTTGTCTGAAACCTATTGGATGGATGGATTTTGAAACCTTATCAACTTATCCTCAAAATATATCATTGGGGGACCTTTAAATCCGAAAATCATTTTATAATATAGTAACATTTCAAGACATTCCAAAAGTGACACTCATCCCTCTTATAAAAGTCCCCCACCGCTACACCCTTACCCACACCTCGCAAGCCCTTACCTTGTCCAAACTATGCTAATATTATCTCTCTACATCCCTATCTTACTCCTAGAATCCTCACTTTGGGAGAAGACATTCCTTGGAATCCTTTGGCTCAAATCAAAATGTGTTACCCGATTTAGAGGTAATGTCTTCTTTTCGGTTTCTTCATTTTATTTTCCTTCTTCACTCACCAATATCATTTTCTTATTTGATCCAATAATAACACCAGTATCCTCAATATACTAGGATTTTTTAGGATAATTATTATACCTACACTTACACACACATCCGTCTAATGGTTAGTGAACATACTGTTTCTGTGGGTGGCGAATTACTGCCTCATGAAACGATGATTGTTCAATCATATATTAACACATTTCATGGTGTCCATTATGATGTAACAGTATTTATATATGATATATATGGTATTTATTTTTTCTATATACTTCTGAATTTTATTTTTAAGTCACATCTTTATGATTTTGCTGTTGTGGAACTACGATAATTTCATACGAGGAAGTGTCGACTACCGCCCCCTTATGTGATGTTACTCATTCAGGAAAAACATGGAATTTATAAAGAATGTAATTAATTAAATTATGTTTCATATATTAAATATATTTTATACTGTAATTATAATATATATATGTCTCATTTAGTTTTAATTCCTTAAATATGACAATGAAATCAAAGTACTCTTCATGCGTACGTACGGTGTACCATCTCCATGAATGGTGCATTTCGTTTTTTATCTCCAAATGTTATGTAATAGTATAAAATGAATATATACTGGTATGTATGATATTTAAATCATTAATACCATTCTGGAGATGATGTACTTATAACTACATGGTCAATTCATTTCAAACAAGTTCATTTTTGACTCATGTACTGAACATCGACCAAATGTAGGATATGAACTCACATAATTAACTAATTATTATAACATGATAATATGTGATACGAATTGAATAATGAACTTTAAAGGAAGTCCTTAAGAAACTATAAATTGACCTATGTTTATTATTCAAGGAGATAAAGAGCGAACGATAACAATTCAGACTTGGGGTAAGGGACTTCATCTCAATCTCATTTCGTTGAGGCATACATCAATTTATATTCGACCTCCTTGTATTAGTTGTATAATAAACCCTTTTGACTTTTAATTTCATTCAAAAGGAATCATTTTACAAGAAGCGTTTTACTAGATTACAGAAGGAATTTTTTTGTGTAACGTATGCGGCGACAACGACTTCTCCACCACCGTGACCATTATTTGGGTTTCGGATTCCTCTACAAGCCATAACTTTTTTAAATGAAAAATAAATTCCATGTTTTATGTTTATTTTATTTTTGTATTGAAAATTCTTTTGATAATGTTTTGATTATATAAATGTGTTGTATTGATATCTTTTGAATGAAATGTGGAAATGTTATGTTTTCATTATTCTTGTTTTATGTGATATGATTATGTTATGGATCTTGGCAATTGTTTATGAAGTCAGGTGGTTCCGTGATAAAATAATAGCGGCTGAGCCCGAGATAGATCTCTAATACATTGGGTGACACGAAGGAGTTAAATTCTAAGGTTTCTCCGATGAGATTTAGAGAATATAATGTGATGGGTATTCCAAACGTAATTATGAGGGTTACTCCCAATGTTAGATTGTTATGAATGCCTTAAGATACCTTTACGTCTTATGATTCTATGAGATATTCATAAATCTTATGATTTTCTAAGGTATGTTAAATTTATTATGTTTTAATGTATGGTATCACTGATTCTTATGTATACATGGACTAATGTTTTCTTTACGTATTTTTATATCCCTTACTGAGATTTTTATACTCATACCATGTTTTTGAAATGTTTTTAAGAGGTCAAGGGAAAAGTATATTATGTGATGATACAGTCGAGAAAGTGTTAAGAAAGAAACCATGTTTTATTTTAAATATGATTCTTTTGGTTGAAAAAATTTATTATTTTTGATGTAACCACCTTATTTAAATGTGGAAGGATACACATGATTTATGATCTAATTCTCTAAAACCATAGACCTGAAAAGATCCTCAATACGAATTTTTTAAATAACCCATGATTAAGTAATGTTTAACACTGGGGCCATACAATCGGTATCAAAGGTCGGTTTAGATAACATTACCAGTTAGAATTATATTAAATGATTATCCAAAAAATATTTTTTTACACATTATGGTCAAATTGAAATGATATAGCATTTGAAGATTACCATGTTGCTTCATCTAAGACATGTTTTTTCAGAATGATTTTCGGCAGTGGAAACAGGGAAGCAGTGCCATGAGGGCATACAGAACGAGATGACCATCCAAATAAGCATCCTGAGATGGTTGTAATTGGAACTCAATAGTTTGTTGCAGTGATGGTGCAGTTGACTCATGCGATAAATGGTGGTGGTATCCATGCACAAGATCTTCCATATCAATTGCAAAAGAACCTACCAGTGGTGGAACATTTCATGAAGCAACATCCCCCATCATTAAGAGTTTCATTTGAAACTGTGCAAGCTGAAGGGAGGATTAAATCACTGGAGAAGATTTTCGATGTAATGGGTTGCTTAGAGAATCAAAACGTTAGTCTTGTTGTTTACCGTTGGGAGGGTGAAGCAGATCAGTAGTGCCCGATGGTTAAAAATATCAGGGACAATGATGAGATTGATTCTATGGATTGGCAAAGGGTTGTTTCTTGAGAAATATTTTCTTAAGGCTAGTCGACATAGGATTGAAAAACAATTCTTTTAATTGAGGCAAGAGGACAACTCAGTGTCTTCTTTTAAAAAAAATTCACTCGATTGGCAAGGTATGCTCCAAATTTTATCAGAGACCTTGATAGTAAAATCAATCATTTTTACTCAGGTTTAAAGCCATAATATCAAAGGGCATTAACATCTTGTGAGTTAAAATGTTATGAGAAGCTTGATAGATGTGATGAGAAGTTGGAAATGGAGTTTTTCGATAATCAAGTGTTCTATGACAACTAACAGAAGAATAGACCGATGTGGCAGGAGAAGGGGAAGAATCCTTCAAAAAGGTTTGATGGTAAGAAAACTATGTATTCAGTTTGTGATAATTGTGGTAAATATCATGCTTGGGAATGTCATTTGAATTCGGGAATGTGCTTCTGATGTGGTAAGATGGGACATAAGGCTTGTGACTGCACTGGAAAATATTAGGGTAATGGTAATACCATATTTGATTTACAGTTAGCGAAATCGTTCAAGTACAATGTGATGGGTCATTATGCAAAGGAGTGTTCGACCAAGAGCTCAAATAATGGGAAGCAGTCAGACTACAAGCAGAAATGTGTAGTGAAATCCTTTGAAACTACTTCAGCAAATGTTGGGCCATTAAATGAAGTGGTATTAGGTATTTTGTTAATTTTTTCAGATTATGCCATTTTTTTTTGTTTCAGGGTCTACACATTATTTCATCTCCAAAAAAATTTCTAGTAATATGGGGATTCCATCTTATGAAATGACTCATGAACTTGTGGTAAAAACACCGGGTGGAATTGTTAAGGCAAAAAGAATGTATAAGAATCTGCCGATCCTTATATGTGGATGGAACCCACTTGAAAACCATATTTTTTTACATCTAGTAGAGTTTGATGCTATCCTGGGTATGGATTGGCTCTCTGTTTACCTTGCTAAGATTGACTGTAGAGATAAAGAAGTTTCTTTTCAAAAAGACATTCAGTTTGTGTACAAAAATGAACCCTTACTGTTGAAAACATATCAAGAGTCTAAGAAACATGTAAAAGATGGAAATGAATGTTACCTTGCACATATTATTGAAGACAAAGGAACCATTCAGAATAATGATTTTCCAGTGGAAAATGAGTATCTGAATGTTTTCCCGGATGAGTATCCATGAATAATACTAGATCGGGAAGTTGAGTTTTCTGTTGACTTTGTTCCTGATGTTATGCCAATTTAAAAACCCCCATATCGAATGGCTCAATCATAACTTTTAGTGTAGAAGGAGCAATTTCCTGATTTATTATAGAAAGGATTCATTCAACCTTGAACATAACCATAGGGTTCTCATGACTTATTTTTTAAAAAGAAATATGTTTCAATTAAACATTACATTGATTATAGATCCTTGAATAACATCACTATTAAGAAAAAATATCCATTGCCTCATATCGATGATTTGATTGATCAGCTCTAGGGAGATCAATATTTTTCAAAGATTTACATGAGATCAGTGTACCATCAGTTGAAGGTAAAGGAAGAAGATATTCTAAAGACTGTGTTTCGTACAAGATATGGCCATTACAAATGTAAAATTATGCCTTTTGGGATAACCAATGCGCCTGCTGTATTCATGGACCTTATGAATAGAAGTTTCCATGAGTTCTTGGATAAGTTTGTTATTGTTTTCATTAATGATAATTTGTTGTTTTGTAAAATTAATGAGGAGCATGAAATACCATTAAGGGTTATTTTTCAAACCTTAAATGAAAAGAAATTGTATGGGAAATTCATCAAGTTTATGTTTTGGTTGCCAAAAATTTCTTCCCTTGGTCAAATTGTTTCGAAAGATGGAATAACTGTTGATCCTGCAAAAACCAATGGTTGTTTATGAATGGAAAAGACCCACAAAAATAACTGAGATTCATAATTCTCTTGGTTTGGCATGTTATTACTGAAGGTTTGTTAAAAAGTTTTCATGGTTGTCCCACCCATTGACTAATCTAACTCGGAAGGGTGTAAAGTTTATATGGACAAATGAATGTGATGATTGTTTTCTAGAATTGAAAAAGAGATTGGTGAATGCACCAGTATTGGCACTACCTTCCAAGAATGGTGAGTTTGTTATCTACAAGTATGATTCATTCAATGGACTTGGTTGTGTCCTAATGCAGAATGTGCAGGAAATTTCTCATGCTTAACGTCATCTGAAATCTATTGATATAAATTACCTTACACATGATTTGGAATTAGCTGATGTTGTTTTTGCTTTAAAATTTTGGAGGCATCATTTTTATGGTGTAATGTGTGTAATATATACTGATAAAAAAATTTTAAAGTATATATTCACTCAGAAAGAATGGAACATGAGACTGAGGAGATAGATATAATTAATCAAGGATTATGATTGCATGATTCATTACTATCTAGGAAAGGGAAATAAAGTGGTATATGCTTTGAGTCGAAAAGGAAATTCTTCATTAACCATGTTACATTTTGAATGTGATCCTTTGGTAAAGGATTTGATGAATTTTTGTTTTGATGTTGTTGGTGAAGGAAATTCTTCTATTTTGTTTCACATATTAGTGAAATATTCTCTATTAGAAAGAGTTAAGCAAGCACAGAAGCATGATATTGAGTTATAGAAAAAGGTAGATATGGTTCAGAAGGGTATGATACCCTAAATCAACATTGATAATGACTGTGTTTTGAGATTTGGGAATAGATTGTGTGTGCCTTGTGATTCACCATTTAAGAGAGAGTTATTATGTAAAGCTCATAGTTATCAATTTTCAGTTCATCCTGGCAGTACTATTATTTATATAAGTATTCAGGATTATTACTAGTGGGATGGAAAGAAAAGAGATATTGCTAATTTTACTGTGAAGTGGTTGACTTGTCAACAAGTTAAAGTAGAGTGGCAGTTACCGAAAGGGATGCTTCAGCCTTTACCAGTGCCATAGTGGAAATGGTAGAATATATCCATGGACTTCATTGTGGGATTACCAAAGACACTTCAAGGTAATAATGCAATCTGGGTTATTGTTGATCATTTGACTAAATCTAATCATTTCCATGATATAGAAGATAATTTTTCCCTAGACCAAATTTATCATTTGAATCATAAAGAGATAGTCAGGATACACGGAGTTCCCCTCTCCATTGCATCTGATCGTGATCCCTGGTTCACTTCTATCATTTGGAAAGGCCTTCAGAAGTTGTTGGGTAATGAATTAAATTTTAGTATATATTTTCATCCTCAATCAGATTGACAGTCAGATTGAACAATTCAGAACATGGAGGATATGATACGTTCTTGTTCGATGGATTATTAAGGAATTTGGGACCAACATCTTTCATTGGTCGAGTTTTCTTATTAGAACAGTTTTCATTCCAGTATACAGATGGAACCGTTTGAGGCATTATATGGGAAGCGGTGTCGAACACCAAATTTTTGGGATGATGTTAGTGAAAGGAAGTTGATGGGACCAGAATTGGTAGAAGAGATGGCAGAAAAAGTTCAGCTGATAAATAAACACATGAGAACAGCTCAGAGTAGGTAGAAAAGTTATGCAGACAATAAGAGGAAGGATCTCTCTTTGAAGGTAGGTGATCAAGTTTTTCTCATAGTTTCACCGTGGAAAAATGGGATGTGATTCAGTAAGAATAGAAATTTGAGTCCAAGGTTCCTTAGACCATATAAAATTCTAGAGGGCGTTAGATCAGTTGCATACCGAGTGGTTTTACCTCCGAGTTTATCTCAGGAACATAATTTTTTTTCATGTTTCAACGTTAGAGAAGTACATGCTCGATCCATCTCATGTTTTAAGTCTAGAGGTAGTTTAGTTGGAAGAGAATATAGCTTATGAGGAACAATCGATCCATATTTTTGACCATAGGGAGAAAGTGCTGAGGAATAAGTTGATTCATCATGTAAAGGTTCTATGGGAAAACCATATAGTTGAAGAGGCAACATGGGAATTTGAAAATGCAATGAGCGATAAATACCCCCACTTATTCGATAAGTAAATAAATTTCGGGGACACAATTTCCTCAAGAGGGGAAGGATTTAACATCACAAGTATGTAAAGAATAATATATTTTCATATCTATGTATATTTATGAATTAGATAGTGTTTTAGTGGCATAAATATGGAATAAATTAAATCTTAAGCAAAAAATACACTAAAATTTTTAAAAGATTATTTTACCTCCATTTGATGTAAAACCATTTTTAAATATAACTTTTGATAATTTTATATTCTCTATTTGTGTAAATAAACTTATTCTTTATAATTGGGTCATTGAAATTTACTTTTAATAAATTGTTGGTATTTTTCTCACAATGTTCATTTTTTAATGAAAAGTGAAAAATACTTCATTTTACTTCAATACTGCTTTTGGATATAATTTAATTACAAGGTTATATTTTTTTAATTGGTTTTAAAGTGTAATTAGTATATATATTTTTCATTTAATCCAATGGTGGTTCTTAGAATTAATTTCACTATGAAATTGGACATAAACAATTGTCAATCTTTTGATAGATATTGTTTTTTAAAAACATGCTATTTGTTTTGACATCGAGTATTATTTTTAAATTAATTACTGAAATTTCTGTGTTTAGAATCTGGTAAAATGGATTCAATATTTGGAATCATAAGGTCCAAATTATGTAATTATTTCTTTTTTGTTTTTGGACATTATGAATAGTAATGACGGTTATTATCATTCATTATCGTGATTAATTAGTAATCAGGTAGTTATGGGTAATAAAATATTATCATATTAATATAAAATGGCCCAAACATTTGTCCAAATCTTATTTTTTGAGTCATGGATGACAATGGAAAGATTTTTACCTAACTTTAGGGCCCATGGAGTCACATGGGTCTAATAGTGACATTTATGAAATTATTTTATTAAAAGAGGAGAAATATAACAAAGGTTTGTATAACCAAAGTAAACCAATATTAATTTTGTTTAGATAAATTATAACTTAGTCTATAAATATTCATTTGAAATCTAAAATGACTTCCTATATAATGGTATTTTTTTATAATTTTTATACATTAAATAAATAAATTTATTTATGTCACCATGATGATGTATTGATTACCTCATTAATGAACGATTTAAATAAAATGAAAGGATAAGGTCAAATCAAAGACATACACTTGTTTTAAGCCTATTATATGGGTGGATTTAGAACCCTTATCACCTTATCCTCAATATATATCATTCTGGGACCTTAAAAATCCTAAAATCCTTTTATAATAACGTAACATTTCAAGACATTCCAAATGTGACGCTCCTCCCTCTTTTAAAATGGCCCAACCTCTACCCCCTTAACCATAGGCCTCAAGCCCTTGTCTTGTCCAACCTATAATCATATTGTTTCTCCACATGCCCCTATTACTCCTAGAAGCCTCACTTTGTGCAGAAGTCTTTCCAAGGAAGCCTTTGTCGCTAATCAAAAATAGTAACCCGATTAAGAGGTAATGTCTTCTCTCGAGTTTCTTCCTTTTATTTTCCTTCTTCACTGAACAATATATTCTTATTTTTTGATCCCATAATAAAACCATTATACTCAATATACTAGGATGTTTTTATTATAATAATTATACCTACACTAACACACCTCCGTCTAATGGTTAAAGAACATACTGTTTCTGTCAGTGGAAAATTACTGCCTGACGAAATGATGATTGTTCAATCTTATTTTAAAACCCTTCATGGTGGCCATTATGATGTAAATGTATTTATATATGATATATATGGTATTAATTTTTTTCTCTATTCTTATGAATTTTATTTTTAAATCACATCGTTATGCTTTTGATGTTGTGGAACTGTGATAATTTCATCTGCGGAAATGTGGAATAGCACACCCTCAAGTGTTGTGATTCGTTCATGCCAAACATGGAATTTATAAATAATGTATTTAATGAACTTATGTTACCTATATAACATATATATTATACTATAATTATAATATAAATATGTCTCATTTAGTTCTAATTCCTTTAATATGACAAAGGAATGAAAGTAGCGTTCATGCATATGTAAGACCTGCCGTCTCCATGAACAATGCATTTCATTTTTTACCTCCAAATGTTATGGAATAGTATAAAATGAATATATACTGGATATATATGATATTTAAATCATTAATACCATTCTTTAGATGATGTACTTATAACTACATGGACAATTCTTTTCAAACATGTTCATTTTTGACTCATGTACCGAACATCGACAAAACGTATTATATGAACTCACAAAATTAACTAATTATTATAACATTATAATATGTGATATTAATTGAATAATAAATTTTAAATTAAGTCGTTAAGAAATTATAAATTTACCTATGTTTATTATTAATGAATATAAATAACGAATGATAACAAGTCGGACATGAGGTATGGGACATCGTCTCAATCTCCTTTCGTTGAGGCATACATCAATTTATATACGACATTATTTTATTAGTTGTATAATAAAACCTTTTGAGTTTTAATTTCATTACAAAGGAATATTTTTAAAGAATATTTTTACTAAAAGAAAAATGGAATGTTTATGTCTTACGTATGTGGTGAAAACGACTTCTCCACCGCCATGACCATTATTTGAGTTTCAGCTTCCTCAACAAGCCATAACTTTTTTTAATGAAAAATGAATACCATGTTTTAATTATCTTTTATTTTGGTATTGAAAATGGTTTTGATAATTTTTTTATTATATCAATGTGTTTTATTGATATATTGTGATTGAAATATGGAAATGTTCGGTTTCCTTTATGCATTTTTTATGTGATACAATTATGTTATGGTACTTGGGAATTGATTATGAAGTCGGGTGGTTATGTGATAAACTAAGGGTGGGTGAGCCCAATATTGCTCTCTTATGCATTGGGTAACGCAAATGAGTTAAATTCTAAGGTTTCTCCGAATAGATTTAGGGAATATATTATGATGGGTATTCTAAACGTACCCATGAGGGTTACACCCAATGTAAGAATGTTATGAATGCCTCAAGGAACCTTTACGTCTTATGATTTCTATGAGTTATTCATAAATCTTATGATTTCATGAGGTATGTTAATGTTCTTATGTTTTATGAGTAATGTATGATTTCATTGATTCGTATGTATAGATGAACTGATGTTTTCTTTCCGTACTTTTATATCCCTTACTGAGTTTTTTTTCTCATCCCATGTTTTTGAAAAAAAATTCCACAGGTCAAGGGAAATGTACATGATGTGATGATAGTGTCGAGGAAGCTTCATGGAAGAAACCATGTTTTATTTTAAATTTGTTTTCATTCGTGGAAAATAAATGATTACTGTTTTGATGTAACCACTTTGATTAAATGTGTAAGGAAAGGAATGATTTATGATCTAATTATCTAAAACCCTAAACCTGAAAAGATACTCAATGGGAATTCTTGAAATAACCCAAGATTAAGAAATGTTTAAGTATGGGGCCTTGTAGGCCACCTCTAAGTTGTAATCTACAAACAATGAACTATGAGAAGTGTGATTCCTATCCCAACAGGGATACATAGTATTCCTATATAAGGATTTATATAAAATTGTATCCTTATAAAGGGTTAACCCCACTCATGATTCCCAATTTATCAAGGCCTCCTTTATGGTATTAGTCCCAAATCCAAAAATAAGAATGGACTTCTCCAACACTTTAAGCCCCGAATCATGCATCTTTCATGGGAATCATCCATGCACTGGCCCCACCTTACCAAACTATATGGGATTTTATTCCCAACTAATTGGGATGAATAATAAGCGAGATTGGGGTCCAAACCCAACACCCAACACTCCCTAATGTCATTCAGGAGGTATCCCCGGTAGGGTCACCTTCACTATGAAGACTATGTCACGTCATGGTACCATTCATAATAATTCCAACAAAAAATCATGATAGGGGACAATATTCTTAGACATCCTTATCACATAATGCTAAACATCATGGATGGGTCCTTATCACACAGCCTTTTAATGTGATTTTTCAAGATAGGTGTCACTGAACTACATGGGATCTGATTCCTCTCAGAACAAAATTTAGGAAGACCATATTATGGGATTGAACTCGACATCGGAAAAATTATTTTTTCCAATTGATGATTATAAACATCCTAGTTCCGCATCATATGTCTTAAACTCACGTTATCTCAATTAATAATTATGTAAATACTCATCTATCATATGAGCATCGAATAAATCTCTTTGAGAGTCCCAACATAGGAAATAATCCCCCCCAATGGTTTGATGAGACTGAGTTCTCATAATCTCAACCAATGTGAGTACTTAATTGTTGTTGACCAAATCATCATCCAATGAGGACTTTCATTGAGAATGATGTTCCATGATTCATAGTTAAAAGGGTCATTGGGAAATTTTGGTTCTATGAATAAACCTGTTCGAGACCCTTTGAGGATGATGTACAACACATGGAGTGATTACAAAGACACTTGACCCCCTAAAATCAACCAACATGATCAATAAAGCATGAATCATTTTCTATAATGTAAAAAAGGATATACCACCCCAGTCCTCGATGGACAATTTTCATCATTCTGTATAACGGCGTGCCATATGTTGAAATAGTGATATTGGAATATGTTTTAACGATTTCATCTATTAATATACACCCTAATATTTTTTTTGTAGAATCCCTGAAAACTACCCCAGAACCCCAATATAGTCCACAACCTTATTCAAATGGGGATGTGTTTATGAGGTCATATTCTGATCTCTCTAGTCATGGAAGCAATAACTATTTACCAACAATGTTAGGTTATTATATAGAGCTAGCATAGAATGTATGTGTCTAATATCATATATTATTAAAGTGTGTTTTTATTATTTATGGATATTTTTTAATGATATAATAAAATATTTTGGAGAATGTTATCGTTATAAAATTTTTATTTCATGAACAACCTTCATGAAACGATATTCATGATACATGGTTCAAAGGATTAATATTTTAGGATGTTTATTTTAGATTTGTAATGTTTCAAAAATATGATGCACATGGAGTTTTTGTATTTATGATTTAAAATTTTTCAGATCATGGTTCATTAGAAATATACTGGTGTTCATGCATTATATTAACCATAGATGATCTACATGACATATTCATATATCATATAATTGATAGCACAAATGATAGGGTTGATGAATTTGTTGATTCTGGAAAATAAAATGTAGTTTTTTAATATTTTACTTGTCGCTATCATTTTGGACAATATAGGACCATAATATATTTATTATGATGATATTTCATATATAACAATTCTAATATGCTCCACGATATTGAAAAAAATTCCCAATATGTAAGGAATCTATAGTGACCATATGATCTTATATGTCGGTATATGATAACTTAGAAATGTACCCATTTTAGGTAATGATTAAACTTGTTCTAGAAACAAAACTGGATTATGTGATAAATGTTTCAATAACATCATATGTAATGTATTTGTGTATCGACTGATGGTGCAGTTCCATATAACCGAACCATATCATTAGGATTTCTTTTAGATAGATCATTATAGGGTGATATAATTATTTATATATACAAATGTGGTGAAAAATAGGTTATTGATATTAAAAGGGGTAGATCACTAGATGAATCTAAATGATGATCATTTTGAGATTGTTATTCTTAGGGGTAGTCTTTTTTGTAGATCCCATCTTATAATTAGTTCCCTAGTGAGGTATGGTTTTATAATATTATAGAAGATATATATGTGTGTGAGACCCTATGATGGGTATTTTTTGGGATGATATATTTTTAGGTATATTCTGAGAAATTAATTATGAGTTTTCCCTGGAGTTATGGTTTACTATATAAAGAAAATATTTGTTAAGAAAAATATCCTATAGATTCCGTTGTTGGTTACAATGTTTTAAATTATAATGTTAATGATGTGAGGTGATAAGATATTTATGAAGCTAACATGAGAGAGAGGTGTGAATTATTTAGAGTCATGAAGTATTATATAATTATTATTGGTTGAGATCAATGCACAACATATTTTATGGAATATGGGATGTATGACTATTTATTACATACCTATTATTTATGTATAATTGACATGTACATTTTTTTCATTATGATCGGTTCACATGAGATGATACTATAATGACTCAGACCATCTGGCATGTTACATTAAAAAAATTAGGTGATTCAGTTATCTAGGTCCAGTTTGGGGTGTTTTTGAAACATATTTGGGAATCCAATCGAGAATAATTTTAACAATTTTCATTTTTTCCAGTATTATCTAGTATTTTCAATTCTGTTTTTATTTATTTTATGATGAAAAATATCTTCAATAATATTATTAATAATTTTAATGGAATTTAAAAATGAATCCATGGTATATGTAATATTTCTACAAGTTTTAATTCCTTAAAAGGGGTTTCATATTCTGGTCATGATGAAATCATCTTTAATGTACATTCAAAATCGTATCTATTCCCAAATATTCTGGATATTAACATTTAATGAATATATCCTTCTTTCATTATTTTAGTTTGGATTTCACTTGAGACACGATATCCCAAAATTCGTCTTCCTTAGAGTCAAGAATCCTAGTCACTATATTTATATTTTGGGTTCCCTATTGTGCTTTCAACTATATCGTAACCTTTATTATTAGTATATCAAGATGTCTACATCATAATTATTCTAGGTTGGATTTCCCTTATTTATTTTATTATTCATACTGGACAGGATGGGTATAAAATCTTCCACATTATGGGTATAGATGAATCTGAACTAAGGAATAGAAATATATTGATTTGAATTTGCAATTAAAGGGAATGGGAAATTGTTATATAATCACACAAAATCGTTATTATTAATTGATTCTATGTGTTTCATGGGATATATTACCCATTGAAAATCATTGTTGTTGGTGTTCTTTTCTTGCGCATCTATCTTGTGAACTATGGAATTTAGGTTGGGTGCTTACCGATGAAGAAGAAATATGTGACAACATAATTACATATAGTCAGTTATTAATAAGTATTCCCCAGGATCAGAGGTTTTATCTGATAACACCATTAATGGAAAATGTGAAATTATACAAGAGATCTGAATGTATGATGTTTATGTTGTGTTGTATGACATGTGGGGGGGGGGGGGGGGTGGATGGGATACGGTTTTTCAGTGGGGTTTGAAGGTTGTGAAGTGGGTTTTCATCAAGGATGTAGTGTATGTTGGATTTGGACTTGGGTGTTGTGATTTTATTTCAATTTAATACTTATTGTCTTTTATGTTGGGTTTGTTTCAGGGTGGTATTAAAGGGGAAACAAATAATAATTATGAAATATAATTATTACATAGTAAGGATTTAAACAAGATGTTTAACGGATGTTGACAATAATGTTCATGGGAAATAAATTTTTACATGTTTTTTTGTAATGGGTTGGTAATGGGTAATCTAGGAAATCGATTAATGATAGTTATAGAATGAAATAATTTTTTTATTGTGTTTTTATTGAATGGTGTTTTGAATTTTTAGGTGAATGATAATTCGGTATGTCATGAGTAGGTTGGTGTTTTTTTAAATCCCTAGGTTTGTCTCTAGATTATTTGTTCCCTCTATATATGTATACATTATATATTATCATGATTTATATACACACCACACCCATGTTGAGAACTATATGTGAAAACCAGCATAGTCACAATGGGGTATCATTCATAACATCCTTGTGGGAGGATGGATGGTAGGCCACCTGATCTTCCATCCTCTAACATTTCGAGGATAATGGCATCGGTTTCATCAGGATAGTTGTGATGTGTGGTAACAGGTGTCTTCCAGATGAGTTTTGGGGTGTTTTATGAGGAGTATTAAGGATTAGATGTGTTCTCATAGCCCATGATAGTGTGGGATGGATGTTATGTGTTGTGATTGGCCAGGTGTGTGGGAAGGATATGAGGTGAGGTGCAGAACATGTTTGTGCTGGCAGAAAGTGGGTTGATAAATTAAGAAGAGGTGGGATCACTAAGACGTTTGTCCTTGGGGTTGTGAGAGTGGATAATCCAAGTTAATGTGTTCCGGGGCTCCTATCATCAATGTGAATTATATTATATTATATTACATGGATTAATTATTTTGTGAGAGATTATTTGTGAGGCTGGGTTTATTATTAGTCTACCTCTTATGTGCTGTTTGGTTTTCACATTTTATGATGGTTGAATTTGTGAGCTCCTTCCACTTGTGCATAAGGAAATTTGATTTTACTACTATGTATATATGTATAATCACCCTATATATATAAAAATTGAAATTAGTCACATAGTAGGAAACTATTTTTAGGTTTATAGGAGGAGTATGTGGACTGTGATGAGAATTAATAGCTTGGTACATTGGGATAGTTTTTGTGTTGTTACATTAGTTTTTTTGGGTATTTACATTAGTGAATTTTATATGTATTAGTTTAATTTAAACATGCATTATTATATGGTTTATTATTCTTATATATAGGACATGTTGTGGAGTTTGGTTTATTCTTTCTAAATTCAAATATTCATACCTTATAATGTGTAATGCCTCCCATATTGTGAGATTTATACACCCTTGGTTCTAGTCTCCACCCTCGGTCCTACTATATGTCGAACTCAGTGGTCATTACCACTCTCTCATCATTGATGTATCTCTGATAGGTAGGGGTAATGAAAATTGGTGTCATATCTCATCATTTAGAGTTAGGATGGAGTAAGGTGTAAGGTAGATTATGGTTTTCATGAGTTGGTATAGAAACAATGTCATTTTTCCTTGGTACATAACACCTTCCAGGGATACATGCAAGGACATGGGATTTAAGGGTCCCCCATGATCCATTAAATAGACACTAATATTATTTAATTCCCATGTGAGATGCGACTAATTTTATAGTATAGAACAATGATAGGTACATGAATTTGGATGATTTTTCTTCTTGTTTGAATCATTTTGATTGGGTAAGGATAAAATATATAAAATCAATTAAACCATATAAAGTTAATTAATATATATCATAATGAAAATCTGTAGTACTTGGGATTAGAAATTATTTTTCACTTTGTGAAATTTGTCATGGTCATCATATATGGGTTTCTCAGGTAGTGATGGTTCGATAGGCTAACATGGTTGATGGAAAGGGGGTTGATCTAGTAAAGGATAACGATCACGAGGATATGATGTTGTCCCCGTTTCATTGAAAGATTATAGAATAGAATTTGGTGAGAATATTATATATGGAAATAGAGTGTTGGCTAAGGGATTTTGTGATCACATATTTTTTTTATATGGGCCTTATTTGGGTACAAGGTCACTTTTGCTGTTAGTCAGATGTGATGGGATATGAGTTAGTGGTGGATGTTGTACATTGGTGAGAAGAGGGAGGAATATGTTTCATGGGTCTAATTATAGATGGAGTTTCGAGTAGATTTCCTCTTATAGAACATGAAGTCATAGATGTGGTATAAGATACTCTCCATCTAATAAGGGTGTTTTTTGTCTGTGAATTTGGGTTTTTTTATCAAATTCTATTTTTTCATCACCCCATGTAATTTTTTAGATGAAAATTCCTGAGAGGGGAATTGTGAAGAGGATCTAAATCCTTCTATCTAGTATGTAGTTCAACCATACATGTTTCCAATGTACGTAGGGGTTAAAAAGGGATGATGTGATCATAATGAAGTTCTCGTGAAAAGGTTTACTGAATTAGGGGATCCAAGAGGGTTACATAATGAGCATAGTTGTTAGCGGAAAGCCACTTGTGTCAGGGCCATCGAGGTTTTGAACAACTAGGAGTCAACCTCAAAATATTCACATTTTACCATATATTTTCATGCCTCTCATGTGGGATTGTGTTTGATGTTTTTATTATATATTTTGGGTGTCCATATTTAGAAGCAATGAAGAGGGGATTCTCAAGCTTAGTTCAGCCGAGGTGGACATGTTTAGTGTTAGCCTCAGATGAAGTGACTATTGAAGATATTCCAATGGTAGAGGAAGTAGGCTTATGATATATCTATGGAATATAAGTTTGGTAGTGTCCCACCTCTGAATATTCCTTTATTTTTATGACATCGAACTTAGCATGATCATGGTGGGGAACATAAATAGAGTGGTAGATGAGCTGGACATGGTTAGTTTCATGAAGAGGATGCTGAATCACAAAATGTACCAGAGATCATTAGAAGTATGATCAGTTTATTGTTTATTCCTTTTTATGACTTTAATTATTCTATAGATTCACACTCCATGTTTGATCCCACTCTAGTCTATACTTTGAGGATTTACATAGAGAGGTTTCTCATACCCTTGGTGTTGACTAGACCATTCTAAGGCTAGACCAGCTTATTTGATGTTTGTTGGGGGTGTAGACTAATGATGGGTCTACATCAGTTTTGTGGGGATATTTAATTTCATTAAAGGAGTCCATAAATTTTATCCTTGGCATTAAATAGTTTTATTCTATTCATGTTTTAATTGTATCATTCCAGGGGAGAATCGTTTTATCTTATATGAATGGTTAGCCCATTGTTTTTATTGGAGAGCGGAGTTGTAGGTTCAAAATTAGCATGTGAATCCCCTTCATTCTTTTTTGGAGGATTCTATGTTGGAAAATATTAATGATATGACGATAAAGGTCCCAAGGGACATTGGGGAGTCCATATATGTTTTACACAAGGAGTTTATGCCACATCCTCTTTGACGTGACATTGATTATGTGATAGAAAACAACATAGTACATCTCTAATTTCAAAGGATCCCTATCAGATGAAACCCAATATGATGCAGGAGTGGAGTATTCATATTGTTGATCTGAGGTATAAGGGATTCATCGGACCTAGTGTATCATCATGGGGGACTCCAGCATTGTTCTCCAACAATGAAGACTGTATTATAACATTTTTCATTGAATACCACTGGTTGAATCTTGTTGAAATCAATAATTGTTAACAACTTTTTAGGATTTGTGATCTCTTCAACCATCTAAGAGTTTTGATTTGGTTTTATAAGAAAAAACTGTGGTTGGGATAACGCCAATTATGGGTATGGTATGGTTATATCTTGATGAATTCATTCATATATATATATGGGAACATTGATTTTGAAGTCATGTCATTCTGTGGTATGAAAACACTATCCTTGTTCTTGGGCTCAGGAACTCCTTGTCTTGTGAATTCATGGAATCTTTTGTAATCATATTCATTAATTCAATATTGATCAGCTAAATGCCAAAAGCTGTACATTTCTTAAATAAAAAAGTTGTCTTGAAGGTTTTTCGTTCCTCCATCTCTATAGAAATTTGTCCATTAATATGTTTTTGACAATATAGTTCCATTTCCTCATGCATGTGGTCTCTCAATAGGGATTGGAAGTTGACCCATCAATGGTTGATGACATTGTTTCATGGGAATCACCCCAGAATGTGTAATATTTTATAATATTTCATTGTTACTCATGATATTATAAGTGGTTTGTGCCAGATTCCTCTAAAGATAAAACCTATATGACATCATTGACCTAGAAATAAAAGGCATTCATATGGACCAATCAGTGCTGTGAAACAATGTGTTACCTAAAGGGTAAATTGGTCTTCGCTCTAATGCTTTAGTAGCAGAAGGGGGGGTTTTTTAATCTATTTTTATGCTTCCCATATGGGCTTGTGATGAATCATGATGGAGATAAATGAGATGATCTCTTATGGGTCTAGCTAGTTGCAACCCCATTAATGAAACTATTTTATCCACTATATTAACATTGAAGTAGTTTGGTTTATACTAAAATTGTGGTGAAAATTCCTTATTGGGTGGAACTTTTTGGTCTTTATGAATTCCATGAGGTTAGGGTATGTCATTTATCTGTGTTATCAGAATATGCAGTAGTGTAGGTGGTTTGAGTTTCTTCGGACTGTGATTTTGAGATCTTATATTCCTTAGGAAAGGGGAATTCCATTATAGATGTTTTGAGAATAATTTCATATAATATGTTATCCAAAATATTGTATATTCATAGAGAGAGTGGAATGGGTTTTGTTGGACTCCTCATGTATTAATCATGTTTTAATGATCACAAATCTCATTAATGATAAGAAATATTTTTCAACCTAGTTAACTCCTAAATTATATCCAATCATCTGTATTTATGATTCATGTTCTCTCACGCTTTATAATGGTTAAGCTCAATCCATTTCATGCATTTCCCTTTTTATGTCTGAATATAATTATTTTTCTAAACAAGACACCATAAACCAGACACAGTAAGCCAGAAACAGTAATCCAAACAACGTGAACAAGGCACCGTGAACAAGACACCGAGAAGCAAGACTCCGTGAAAAGGAACCGTGAACAAGACACCGTGAAAAAGGCACCTTGAACAAGGCATCGTGAAAAAGACACCGTGAATCAAGACCCCGTGAACAAGACACCATGAACAAGACAATGTGACACTGAGACACTGTGACACTCAGACACTGTGACACATAGACACCATGACACTCGAACATTGTGACACACAAAACCCATATGAAGGAGACTCCGATTTCATAACATAATGTGACCCTGTTTCTAAACCTATTTTTTCTTCTTTCAATTTAATTTCTTACGATCATATTTGATGCCTTTAATGCACTGACATAATGAATGTTTCTTTGTAGACATAGTATGAGGTACGAGGTGTAGAACACATGGATCCTGTCAGACCAAACTCATGCATTTTAATATAAAGAGTAATGAGTGGCCAAGAGCAATACAGCTCAATACCGAACAAAAAACAAGACAATGAGCAAGAACGCTATGAACATATTGCAATATTTTCAAAGAATGCATTATCACATACATGTAATCCCACTCTGCTGAAGAACATACGAAGTACACTGGAATTCAGAGAACATCATTACATTATTAACAATCTTGTAGAATACAAGATGAATTGTGACACTCTGTTTTTCATGACAAATCCAAGGAAGGACTCAAAAATAATTATTTTTTGTCAAAAGAGTCCAGAGCTTCACATTAAATCAGTAGACCATTCTAAAATCATATCTACTCTCTCTCAATGATTCTTTTATTTATGTTTTGAACAGTGTGTGTACTATGTATATTTCATACAGACACTGACTCTTGTGATAAACTGGAGGATTTCTACATCCTAACCCAAAAATCTTTATACTTTTCATTACCAATGACCACTGTTGAAGAAGTCCCTGTGTGGCCTAGTTATTGTTTTTGTTTACCCACGAAAACTCTGGAAGAGTTCCCTGTGTGACCTGGACAGTCTGTGTACTATTGTTAACCCCGATCCAGGGTCTGAATCATAGTTTATTTATATAAACTACCTGGTGGTAGGTGATCTCCATCTGTAGTGGATTAGGTCTCAGCTTGAGAATTAACCACATGTCTTATATCCATTGTGCTATTTAAATTTAGTCTTCTCTGTTTTACTGCATTATTGCATAATACAGAAAACACTAATTTCACATTGATAGTTAGTATTGGAAAGAATATATAATTGATTTTTCTTAGTAGGATAACTTCAAAAGTAATATTAATAATACAAATTAAGATTACTGATAATTAAAATATATTCTAAGAAGTTGTTTATAAATTCATACTCTTATAACAGTATAACCTTGATTAACTAGGTTTTAACTATTTTGGGGAAACCTTTTCTTTTTAAAATAATATTATTTTAACAGAATGTTTTATAGTTACCCAATTCACCCATCACCTCTTGAGTAAACTACTCCTACCAACATTTGGTATTAGAGGTTGCTTTTCTGGGACTCTGTGTCATTTTACTCAACTCTGATTGTAGTTTTAATGTAAAGATCAGTAAATATCTATTAATTATAAATTTATAGATATTTTAAAGTAGTATGTTAGTTTGGATAATAGAGTGGAAGGTTCTGAAACCAAAAAACCACCATTCTTTCATGGAATCAACTATGCTCAATGGAAAACTAAAATGAAAATGCACCTAGATATTATGTGTTTTAAAATTTTTTCAACCATTATATATGAATAAAAACGTCCTATGATTGATATAATTAAATGGGATGAACCTACCAAACTTGCATACAATAACAATTCCAAATCAATGAATGTGTTGTACTATTCCTTAGGAGCTGAAGAATTTAATAGGATTTCAGCTTGTAAAACTGCCCATGAAATTTGGGATACCTTCTGTTTTTCACATGAAGGCACATCTTGTGTAAAGGAAATGAGGCATAATACTTATAATATAAAATATGATAATTTTAAAATGATACCTAATGAGCCTATTTCTGACATGTATCATAGGTTCAATGAGAATGTCAACACAATGATTTCTATTGGAAGAGATGTCACTGCCAAAGAACAGATCATGATAATCCCTTGATGTCTACCTGACAGATGGAGGGGAACCTCTGTCTCAATTAGAGAATCAGGAGACCTAAGCAAGAAACCTATAAAAGAACTCATTGGGAAACTGATGATGCATGAGGAAGATCTGAAATTCAACAAAGAAGAGGAGGATGAACCAAAGAGGAAATATGTAGCGTTAAACACCACCTCTTCGAAGCACAAAGAAAAAGGGAAACTAGAAGCATCTGTAGAAAGTTCCACCACTGAACAGTCGTCACCTGGAAGTGATGAGGAGATGGCTCAACTAGCCAGAAGATTCAAACGATTTTACAAAAGGATCAACATTTTTAGATAGCCTAACATCCAGGGCAAGTATGATCTAAAGGAAACTGGAAAAAGGACAGGAAAATAAGTGACACAACTGATGAAGTTGAATGCTATGAATGTAAGAGAAAATGAAATATAAAGGGTGATTGTCCAAAGATCACGTATAAGATGAAATATGGGAACGAGGAAAAGAAGTACAAAAAGGAAATGAAAGCAACATGGAGTGCCTATGAGGATAGTTCAATAGAATCATAGAAATCACATGATAAACAGTCTGACAAAGACAATATGTGTTTTATGAATAACACATCCGAGGAAACAGTGAACTCTTCTGTACATAATTTATACTATTCTGAAGAGAAAGGTGACTCTGAAAATATATCTAATAAAGAAATGTTTGAATACTATATCATTCTTGGGGAGACATGAAATGAATTAATAGATAAATATAAATCATTGAAGAAACACCATACTCTCACCATAAATGTTAAATCTAAACTTACTACTGAAAAGGAGAAAAACGCTCAATAGATCAAAGAAAACAATGAATTAAAAATTTGTAATGAGAAATTAAAAAGTGACTTAAAAACATTTACTAAGGGGAAAAATACCCTTACCCAAATGTTAGGAAAAAAATTTCCCCTAAATACAATACTGGCATTGGTTATCAACCTGGTAAAAGAATCCTTGGTAGAATGAATTTTGGTTCAATGTCTAAGACATATAGTTTTGTTCCCAGTTTTAGACACAGCTCAACTAGCTCAAGTCATGATACATATTCTACTGTTTCACATTTTTGTGGACCAAATACAATTTATTTTTCAAATACATTACATAATGATTATTGGAAACCTATAAGCCAAATATTGGTTTCTAAAGCACTTATTACTAATATTACTAGACCCAAACGATTATGGGTACCAAAATTGGTCTTTGGTTGATCATGTTATAGGAAAGATGCTTAAAGTGCTCCTGAAAAAATCTTTGGTACTTGGATAGTCGATGCTCAATGCACATGACATGAGACTACTCATGCTTCAATAACCTGATAAAATAGATGGAAGAAATGTCATATTTGGTGACAAAGCCAAAGGTAAAATCATTGGCTTAGGCTAGATTGGTAATCTGATTCGATTTTAATTTCTAAAGAACTGTTTGTAAATGGATTAATATATAACCCCCTTAGTATCTCACAATTATTTGATGATGGATATAATGTTAAATTAGAAAATGATGCATGTAATGTCTTCAATTCTAAAGATGAATTAGTATTTTCTTCATTAAGGAAAGAGAACGTTTATTCTATTAATTTAGATTCTTTAGCATCTCAAAATGTTTCATTCTGAAGTGTGTTTCATAATGAATCTTGGCACTAGCTTATGGGAATATGATGCTGTAATGTTCACTCTCATAGAAAGATAGCTAGAAAAGGCCTAGTTAAAGACTTACGCAAACTTTTGTTTCAATATGACAAAGTATGTAATCCTCGTCGAAAGGGAAAAACACAAAATCTATTTAAAAACAAAGAAAAAAGTTTCTACAACTCATCCTCTTGAATTGGTTCACATGGATTTTTTTGGACCATCTTGTGTTTCTAATTTTAATGGGAAGCACTATGTTTATGTTATTGTAGATGATTTATCTTGATATACCTGGACCTTCTTTATGGCTCAAAAATGTGAAACCTGCTCTTATTTTACTAAGTCTTCCAAGTCTGTAGAAAATATTAGTGGCCATAAAATTAAATATTTAAAAATTGATCATGGCCGTGAGTTTGAAAATCAAGAGTTTGAATCCTTTTGATCAAAAAGTTGTTATAGTCGGAATTTCTCTTCCCCTAGAACACCTCAATAGAATGGTGTTATAGAAAGAACAAATAGAACCCTGGAAGAAATTTCTAGAATAATGCCTAGTGAATATGACTTACCTATTTACTTTTGGGTGGAAGTTGTTAATAAAACATGATACATAATCAATAGATTCTTGATTAGACCAATTCTCAAAAAAAAAACCCATATGGAATCTTAAACAATAGGAATCCTAAGGATAATTACATTAGAGTTTTTGGTTGCAAAGTCTTTATTCTCAAAACTAAGGATAATCTTTACAAAATTTCATCCAAAATTTATGATGGAATTTTCCTAGTTTATTCTATTATAAGTAACATTTATAGAGTATTCAATAAGATAACTAAATGTGGGGAATAATCTGTTCATATCAGGTTTGATGAAAAAGATACACATGATCCTATAACCATCCTAGAAAATCTAGAGGATGATGTATCAAATATGAACATCACACAAAATTCTAAAAATCCTATTTGAAAGAATCTATGAAAACATCCAATTCTGGATATTACCTATCATCGATCCATAATGAACCTGAATCTATTGATGAAACTGAAATCACTTTTCTCTCTTTTTCTAGAAAGGTTAGAACCCTTAAAAACCATCCCATAGATGTTGTTGTAGGAGACGTAGAGAAAGGAACACAAACTAGAGCTTCTCTTAGAAATTAGGTTGAACATCAAGCCTCATTTTCACAAGTTCAACCTAAAAACATTGATTATGACATCAATGATGAATTTTGGGTGATGGATATGCAAGAAGAACATAATCAGTTTGAAAGAAACAATGTTTGGAAACTTTTTGAAAGACACAAGGTCAAATTCCTCATAGGCACTAAATGGGTGTTTAGAAATAAGGTAGATGAAGTGGGAAATATAGTTAGGAATAAGGCTAGATTAGTTAAACATGTATATAGTAAAGAATAAGGAATTGACTATGAGGAGACTTTCACTCTAGTATCCAGACATGAAGTCATCAGAATCCTACTTTCCTATGCTGCACATCTGAATTTCAATCTATATCAATTGGTTTTTAAGAGTGCATTCTTAAATGGGTTTTTAGCTGAGAATGTCTTTTTCGAACAAACCCATGGATTTACAAATCCTCATTTTCCCAATCATATTTTAAAACTATGAAAATATTTATATGGTTTAAAGAAAGGTGAATGAGCTTGTTATGATATATTGAGTACATTTCTCATTTACAAAGGTTTTACAAAAGGAATAGATGATTTTACCCTCTTTATAAAATGTATTTCTAATGATGTTTTAGTTGTTCAAATCTATGTAGATGATATTATTTTTGGATCTTCAAAAAATTCATTACGTATTGATTTCTCTAAAATGATGCAAAACGAATTTGAAATGGGTATAATGGGAGAACTAATTTTTTTTCATGGATTTCAAATAATTGAAAATAAGGATGTGAGTGAATTAACTCAATGTAAATACACTGGAGATCTTATAAAGAGTTTAGGATTGGATATCACTAAATGTAGTGACACTCCCATGAGTACCACATGTAAGTTGGATAATGATGAAGATGGAAACTAAGTTGATCAAAACAATTATAGATGAGTGCATGGAAGTTTACTCTACTTAAATGCTAGCCATCCGTACATTATGTTTAGTGTGTGTATGTGTGCCAATTTTCAAGAAAATCCTTAAGAATCTCATTTAAATGCTGTAAATAGAATTTTCAAATACCTCAAGAATACACCCAATCTAGGACTATTCTATCCTAATGGATAATCATTTAAACTGGTTAGTTATTATAATGCTGAATTCGGTGGCAGTATGTTAGACAGTAAGAGCACCTCTGGAACATATCACCTTTTAGGAAAACCACTAGTATATTGGTGTAGTATGATACAAAATTATGTTGCATTATCTACTATATGAGATAGATACATAGATGCTGGTAGTTGTTGTGCACAAATATTGTGGATGAAACAAACATTACAAGACTATGAATATCAATTCAGACATGTAACAAAATATTGGGACAACACAAGTGCTATTAGCATTTCAAAAAATCATGTTTCACATTCTAGGACATAACATATTTATGTAAGATATCACTTTTTGATAGATCATTATCAAAAAGGTGATATTACCTTGGAATTCATTAGTATTGAAGATCAACTTGCTGATATATTCACTAAACAATTTATTTCTGAGAAAATAGACTACATCATACATGATATCTGCATGAAAAATCATAAATAAGATATCTATCTTCTCTTAATGATCAACATTTTACTATGTTTCACTTGACTATTTCATGATTATGGTTTCTCAGTTACTGTCTCTCATGTTTACGATCTCATTGTTAACAATTTGTACTTACGGTCATACATTTACTGTCTCACCGTAACACGCACCGAACAGACCATTCACTCTCTCACCGCTAAGCACACTGTGAAGACCACTCACTGTCTCACCGTGATGACCACTCACTGTCTCATCATGACGACCACTTAATATCTCACCGCAACTACCATTCATGTTCTCACCGTAAAAATTATTGATGTTTTTTTCTTTTAAACCCATATATCGGTAATTATTATTTCACCTTTATTAAATTCCAATGTTTTTATTTTTGTGACGTTTGGCATTCCTAAATGATAAAACAAAAAATTTCACTCAGGCCTTCTCTTTTTCACTCATTTCGAACCCTTTCAACCTTGAAACCCCGTCTCTCTCTCTTTCTCGAACCCTCAGTGGATTCCAAGAATGAAGCGTCCATCATCATCGACACCTGAGCATCACACCCCGAAGAAGATGAAGATTGCACCTAAGCTGATACTAAGAGGACCTTTGAATCGGAATCTGGTAAATCGAAGGGTTGTTCATGAGAAAGAAATTTTCCCTGAATGGATTCTATCTAGCTAATCTCAGATCTTGAAAGTGTTAAAAGAACAAGGCATTTTAGAATGGTTCTCAAGGGAAAATGGACCCATCTATCCTAGGTTAGTAGCTTAGTTCTACCAGAACGTGCATTTCTCCTTTGATTCTTGTAAATGTTATGTTGTAAGGAGATATATTATTGGCCAAAGATGCTTCTTCTCTTTAGGGTTATGGGCTGAATGACTTCAGATAAATCATGAAGGTATATGTGAGGATTATCATAGAGGACCTCCTCCTTCAACCCATTTCTTTGTTCTTGAAGATGCTATGAATATCCTAACTGGAAATGGAACCAAGTGAGGGCCATCATTTCTAAGCTAGATGAAGAAACAAAACATCTGTTTAATTTTGTTTGAAATCAGGTTAGTCCAAGTAAAGGTAATTTTTCTGTGTCAAAATATCAAGATTTGTTTTTAATTCATCTGATGAAAAAAGGATCTCAGGTCAACTTGTGAAAGTACATCATTCACCATATGTGTGAGTTGATCAAGGTTACATCCACGTCCACTTCTCTATTCTACTCTTTGATGATATCAGCCATGTTTGTTGCAAAAGTCATGGTTGGACCTAATGAAGTAGTTCTTATGGACTGTGAATACTATCTCTCTAATTCCATCATCAAGATAATGAAGATAAACTAGAATCCTTGGAAAAAGGAATGGGTCGAATACAATGATATGGTTTTTGAGAAGTTTAACCATGTGGATTATCCATCAAGGCTGAAAGACATTTCTGATACTGGTTTGGAACCAGATGAACATGTTGAGTATTCAGAAGAAGAAGATGAAGAGGCTGAAGTACCACATACAGAAGAAGTTATTGTTGAGAATGAAAGAACTACTGGTCCTCATGATTCTCATAAAGAAGAAGATCCTCCCCCTCGTGAAGATGTAAATCTGGACATCCAACCTGAAGTTGAAAAATAATCTGTGGTGACAGAATCTGAGAAGCAAGTCATGGAAGATCATATAGTAGAAGAACTACCTATAATGCAAAAATAAAATCTAGAATAAGTCCCTGTTGTACATGAAACGAATCTGGAGGAACTCCCTATGGAACAATCTATTCTAGAAATCATACCCTCTACTGAAGAGAAGATGGAGATGGATTTTCAGCTAGCTAGACATGAAATGAATGATGATCTTTGAACGGAGTCTGTGTATTTAGATCATGATCCTGAGCATCTCAGTCTTGAGAAGGAGGCACCTGTTGAGGGGGAGAAAACCCCAAATCTTGAGTCTCGTGAATCCTCACATCCAACTAAGTCATGTCCTGTGGACACTCAGTACAAACTTCCTAGTTTTTAGGATGTGATTGAGTCTCATCAGGTTACTACAACCGGGATTAATCTTTCCTCCCTATTTTATTTTAAATTAATCACAATCTTTGCACCTGAGAAGGAACCTGAACCTGAACCTCTACCAATTACTACACCTGAACCGTTACCTGAATATTTATCCTTTTTTAGTAAGGATGATTTGATGGAATTTGGAGATACCCTCTTATCTTGTGTTGAGAAACTTATGAACTCCCAACCTCATCCTGTTAAAACATTGAGTGAGAGAGGTGACTCACTGCTTTTGGAGAAATTTTTTTGGAAAATCCAACCTATGATGCTCCATGAGATTCAAGAAGTATGAGTCGAAGATAAGTTGCTCCACAATGAATCCACAACCCTGAGAATCATGGTTGAAGACATGAAGAAAGAGCTGCATTTGAGATCAGAGACTGCTAATCCTCCTCTAGCACCCACTATTTCTCAAATCTCCTGAGTTTTTGTGTCTCAGATTCAGCCTTATCTTGAAACCTTCAATGAAATGATTTCGGAAAGGCACAAATAGATGTTGTAGGACATGAGAGAGCTTGTGGTGCACCTTAATAAACTAACTGATGAGTTCACTGTTTGTCTTCAAAAGGTACTGAATTAGCTCAAATCACTGACAACAGCTGTCAAAGCTTCAAATACCTCTCTTCAATCCTCTACACCATCCATGTAAAGTAAATTGCTAAGATCTATAGTCAAAGAAGAGCTTCAAAATGATTTCAGTGGATTTAATGTGGATTCTTTATAAGAAGTTTTCAATAACAGTGATATAATTCTTGACCTTGTACAAATTCACTCCAGGATTGAAAATGATGCCCAGTAGGAGATTTATAAGAAAGTATATTTCTATTTCAACCAAATTTTCTCCAAGACTGGTATGACCAACCACTTCAATACCTTGTAGAGAATTTTCGAATTCCTCATATGGCTCAAGACTTCAGAACCCAAGTCCAGAAGCTAACCGAGTTTTCCCTATTGTAGGAAAAGTTTATGGAAAACCAATATGAATTTGAAAAAGACATTTACTGTGGTGGAGAGAATATTGCAGACATCATCAAATTCATGTGAACTTATCTTCATGTCTAGAGTATAGAAACTATCTCTCCAGCAGCTGCACCTCTCAAACCTGGGCTGCCTAACTTCACCTCAACATTAGCCTCAACTACAATGTCGGTTTGCCATGCTCTCAGTCAGATCAGGCCTGTGATTCTTAATCAGAACTGACCTATATCCTCTACTGCTCCTGCCTTGGCTCCCTTAGTGTTTCTAGGACTACCTTTAAAATCATTATCTTCCATGTCTCTGCCTTCTTCTACATCAACCACTACCCCTTTGGCTTCCTCTTCTGCTGCTACTAAAGGCAATGAAAAGGCCAGTCCCTGAAGAAGATCAATGGTTACTCCATTCTGATGTGAATGAAATTATTTTTGTATTTATCCTTATTTTGTACTAAACTCTACTTAATCTTATTGGAATGTGATCTTTTTTCACTCTCTTCTTTCAACTTTTTGATAATCCCAAAAGGGGGAGAAGTTTCACTATGTTAATTTCTCTATAGGAGCATCTAATTTAAACTTTACCAGTACATGATTTGTGATCATAAAAAAGGGGGAGATTGTTGGAAAACTCATGTATTAATAATTTTTTAATGATCAAAAATATCATTAATGATCACAAATGTTATTCAACCAACATAACTGCTAAATTATATCCAATCATGTGTATTTAAGTTTCATGTTCTCTCCTGCTTTATAATGGTTAATTTCAATACCTTTCATGCATATCACTGTTTAATTCTGAATACAATTATTTGTTTAAGCAATACACTGTATTCCAGACACCGTAAGCCAGACACTGTAAGCCAGACACCGTGAACAAGGCACCGTGAACTAGACACTGTGAAGCAAGAAACCCTGAACAAGGCACTTCAAACAAGACACCATGAATAAGGCACCGTGAACAAGGTAACGTGAACAAGACACATTGAAACAAGAAACCATTAACAAGGCACTGTGAACAAGACACAGTGACATTCAGACACTATGAAACTCAGACACCGTGACACTCAGACACCGTGACACTCAGAAACCATGTGAAGGAGACACCGTTTTCATAACAAACTATGATACTGTTTCTTAAAATATTTTGTCGTCTTTCAATTTAATTTTATAATGGTCACATTTGATTCCTTTAATACACTAAAATTATGAAGGTTTATTTGTAGACATAGTATGAGGTACGAGGTGCATATCACATATAACCTATCGGCAAAAACTCATGAATTCTTAGATAAAGAGTGAAGAGTTCCCAAGGGAAATAAAACTTGATACTGAATGAAAAACAAGCCTATGAGCAGGACGACAAAGAAAATATTGTAATATTTTCAAAGAAAGAATTGTCTCATGCATGAAATCTGACTCTGCTGAAGAACATATAAAGTACACTGGAATTCAGAGAATATCTTTAGATTATAAACACTCGTGAAGAACACAAGCTGAATTACGACAGTCTGTTTTTCACGACAAACACCAGAGAAGGACTCAGAAGCATTTTTGTTTTATCAAAATAGTCTAGAGAAGCACTTAAAATCACTAGAGCATTATAAACTCATATATAATCTATCTTAGTGATTCTTTTATTTACTTTTTGAGCAGTGTGTGTACTATTCATATTCCTTACACACACTGACTCTTGTGCTAAACTGGAGGATTTCTAAATCCTTACACCAAACTCTTTATACTCTTGTTTACCCCCGACAACTATGGAAGAGGTCCATGTGTGGCCTGGTTGTTATTTTTGTTTACCGATGAAGACTATGGAAGAGGTCCATGTGTGACCTGGATAGTCTGTGTACGGTTTTTAACACCGATACAAGGTGTGGATCAACGATTATTTATATAAACTAGTTGGTGGATAGTGATTACCAAGTGGAGTTAATTAGGTCTCTACGTGAGACCGAACCACATGTTTTATTTCAACTATGATATTTAAATCTAGTCTTCTCTATTTTACTAATTTTTTTGCATAATACATAACACACTAATTTCACTTTGATAGTTAGTCTTGGAAAGATGTTATAATTGATTTGTCTTAGTAGGATAACATCAATAGAAATATTAATAATACAAATTAAGATTACTGAGAATTGATCAATCTTATAAGAAGAAGTTTAAAATGTCAAACAATTATAATAGTATAACCTTGATTAATTGGGCTGTATCTATTTTTGGGGAAACCGTTTCTTTTGAAAATATTATTCTATTAAAAGACATTTTTCTAGTTACTCAATTCACCACCCCCCCCCCCCCCTCTTACGTAAACCACGACGACCAACAGGTTGTTATCCCAACACTTATATATAATGGTGGATGTTGGTTGAGGTTGTTTTTTTTAAGATTATAATTATGTTATCTATGATGTAGTAGGTAGACGATTCTTAGTGGTATACTCGAATGTAAATGCATTTCTAGATTTTGTTGGCCTTGGTTATGCTCCGGGGGTGGTCAGAGGATAGTTATAACCAGATGATGTTTCATGGAAGGATATTTTCGGACATATAAATATATATGGGAGTTATTCATGTCTTCCATAAATCACCTATTTTGCAGACCTATGTATTTTTAAGATATACCACCACTTGATGGTATTGTTTTTGTGACCCGAGATATTGTGGGTAGTGGTAGAATTTTTTGTATGATGGATGGTTTTATTGTATGTTTAGTAATAAAACAATGTTCCTAGGGGTTTTTTGCAAACCATGATCTCCCTCAGTGTAAATTGGATGACATCTCATTGGATTTTTTCACAAGGATACACAAATATCAATGTGGTCGTGATGGTATCTTGTAGATCGGGGATCAATTAATGAAAAAGCTCCATATCTCACTGATCACTAATTTTGGTGCACTATATTCATTGTATAAGCGGTAAATTGATGAGGTGGTGTTTTTTAATGGATTTCCAAGGTCTATTTTCTTAGATCGAGAATATTGATTTAGTTAATGATTCTAGAGGGAATTTCAGTAAATATTTTTCTCTGATTTGTCTAGTAACACTATGCACCACCCTTAGATTGATGTGAAAAGAGAATGGAAAATACACACGCTATAACATAAAATGTAGGTATAGGTTTTGGAATTATTTGGATCATGGTCACTATAAATTCCCATGTTCATGTACTCTAATAATAATATTTAACAATATTGCATTAGAATTGATCTATTTGATTCAATGAGAATAAGTTCATTTCATTCTTCATTATGTCGGGCTATGGATGGGGATGCACCATTTATTGGTCCTAAGGTGATCTAGATCATATCATATAAGGATTAGTTGATTAATGAGTGGATTCAAGTATCACAAGACCAACATAATTCTTATGAGGATTATAGGAGGAGGCCCCAAGAATTAGATATTCGATACCAAACATTCTTCAAGGAATCCCCACAATATTGTTAGTTAGGATTTAGTAAGGGGACTAATCAGTCACCCTAGTTTGTTGGAACTTTTCAGGTGTTTGGGAATGTCGGTGGTGTGGCATATTAGTTAAAATTTCCCCCATATTTGTTAAAGGTCCAATGTATTTTTCTACATTTCGCAGATATTATGATATCATCATCATGAATCTCATCTAATCAATTAGGGATAGTTGGAAATTTGTAAGGATGAAAATTTCATGTAGCTTCTAGTGGAGATTCCATATCATCAAGAGATGTTGTTGTGAGGAAGATCCATTCCCCATGTTTTAATGTCATTGATGCATGGTGCCATAAAAAATATTACATGGAAGCCTGCGACACATATAAGATCCATGTAACTATAGATTTGATTGAGTTACAATTAATCATTTTTTTCTTTGGGAGGAGTTCTTTAGATCGTTGGGTATTATGAGATATGTTATACTATTATTATTATGTGTTCTCTTTGATGTGTGATGAGTTTCTAGTATGTGGAAAATGGAGGACCTAATTCTTAATCAAGATTTATTCTACTAGGATGTGATTAAACCGTTGTGAGTGGCTTATTTATACATAAAAAAACTATATCCCATCATAAATGATTTAATTCCATGATTCCCATGTCCATGATAGTATGATTGTTTATATTTTATGAGATTTTGGTTTTTCTAGATAGATTGGTGGTGGTGGTTTATGTGTAATGATATATTTTGGAGGTATCTAGAGGGTTGGTTGTTCAAACCATTCCCCTCTTTTCATCAATTTTTCTTTTTATTTTTTGAGGGAATGAATTGTGTGTAATTTATATGATGTAATTGAATAAACCTTTTTTACTGTTACATTTCGAAATATATGATTCTTGTGTTGTATGGGGAATTCAAGTGTTGTTTTGAGAAATATGAGTCCCTCAAATGGCATCACATTTCAATTGTTTTCCTTTATTTCTAGGATTCCCCCATTTTTTCCAGTTTTCCCCTTTTTACAACTGTTTTAGGAAAAAATAGGTATTGATAACATAATAAATTATTTTTAATGATTTTTCCTAACAAAACAATTGTATATATAGTTTTTTATATTTTTTAATATTTATAAATTTTTAAAACATGTGTTCATGGTGAGATTTATTTTAAGCGAAATTCAAATCTATATTTAATCTCGAAATTGCATTATTTAAAAATTCTAAAGAAAATATCATTCATTGTCACTTATTGGCAATCATTATCTTCAGATAAGATGTCCCAAAATCCTTTTTCCTTTGAGTTAATTAACTTTATTTTAGTTGTTTGTTCATGTATTCGATGAAGAGACTCCATTTATATTCGCACCACTATTTTGGGTGAAACAAGGCTATGTCAATCCTTATTCTTCTTGGTTGGATTTCATTGGTTTCATTTAATTTTTATATCATGAGGGGTGGATTTATATTTCATATCCACTATTAGATGGTTGAATCGAAACTAAGATATATAAATGAATATATTTCAAATAAATATAAATGGTTATTATAATGTGATGTATGATCTAACAACTTATTTGTTACTTATTTATATTATGTATTCTATGGGAATAATTATCCACTAAAAATCATCATCATCGGTAGTAAAATATTGTTGTTTTATCATGTAAAATATAGAATGAATGTTGTGTGGTTACTAAAAAACATTTTATATTTAATAGGATAATTACTTATATTTAGTTAATAAAATGGAATCAACAAGATCATACAACTTCAATGATAACAACCATACTAAACAAAGTGAAATTGAATAACATATCTGTTTCTAAATCAGAGTGCACGTTGTGATGTGGGGTGTGATATAAAATGTGTGTGTGGGGGTGGTGGGGGGGGGGTTATGGATGTGATAAGGTTGTGCAGCAGGTTTGTGATGTTCAGGATGTATTTGTGCAGTGGGGATGTGGAGGTAGATTGATTGGGTAATGGTTATCAAGAATCTATTTCAATGTACATATTATAGTGGGTTTCTCAATGTTTTTTACCGGTAGTTATGGATGGTGAAATTAATAATAACCATGAAAAAAAAATATTTCTAGATAATTATTTAAATGACATATTTAATGGATGGTTAATAAAAATATCTTGGAAAATAAATCTCTAAATGTTTTAGTAGAATGGGTTAGTAATTGTGAATCCTGGAAATGAATTAATTATAGTTCAATACTGAAATATAAATGTTGGATTGTGGTTTTATTGTATGATTTGATAAATTTATATGTGGTAGCATTTTCATGAAGTCATAAGTATGTTGGTTTTCATTAAATCCATATGCTGGGTATGTTTTATTTGTCATTATGTATATGTATACACTTTATATTATCATGAATCATATATGAACCACACTAATGATGAGGAAAATATTCCAAAAATAGTATATTAATTCGTGGTGATTGTTTCCCAAATCATTGAGGGAGGATGGATGGTAGGTAACCCGCTCTTCATTATTCCTTCAACTATATGTTAATGCCCCAATTTTCATCAAACAAGTTAAGATGTGTGGCCCCAAGTTTCATCGATATGAGTTGTGGTGTGATGTCCCATGTTACATTTGGAAGAGATGTGTTCATATGGACTATGTGTTTCTAGGTAGGATGTGATGTATTTTGATGATCCATGCATGTTCATGTTGTATGTCCTATGAGGTATGGCCATGGTATGTGTGGGACGGATGTGGTGTGGTATATTCAGAAGAAGAGGGAGCTCTTGGGCTTTTTATGTTTGGATATGAGAGTATCTATCTATGAAAAAGGATTCATAGTACCCAATCATCAATGTAATTTATATTATATTAAAGTACATGGATTTATAACATGGTGATAGAGCCTTTGTGAGGTTGTGGTAATTGTAGTCTACCTATTTGGTATTTTTTGGTTTTTATTTTTTCTCATAGATGAATTAGTATTATTCTTACACTTGGGTGTGAGATACTAGTTTTTTATTTAGTATTCCTACATTCATACCCTATATATATAAACTAAAATTTTGGTTTCTCATAGGATTACATGGAATGTGATTGAAATTACGAGCTTATATCATTAGAAAATTTCTATATTTCTGATATAGTTTTATTTTTAGCTATTTACCTCAGATAAATTTATTTTTATTTGTTTTACATAGACAAAAATTTTGGGACTATGATTTTATTTCTTATATATATATCATGATTTTTATTTTGTTTTTTTAATTTATCTCCTGATATTATTTCCTCATAAGGTTAATATATATAGTATTCTATGATTTGATCACTGTGGGGGTTAGTCTCCATCTCAGGACTTGCTGGATGTGAGACATAGTGGTCATTATCAATCTACCATCATTATTGTATCATTTAAGGTATTGGTTCATAATAGATACCATATATGTTAATGGACAATCTATGAATCGTTTATCATGTAGAAAACACAAAGAGTACTATTGTTTTGTTACAGTGGTTTAGTTTCAATGAAACAATATATTGATTCCATTTTCCAATTGATATTGGTAGTGATTTTGATTGTGAGATGAGATAATGGTCAGGAACTTGTGATTTCAAAACAAAACTGGTCAGCAGATGGTTTGTAATGGGTCAAAAATAATGATTTTTTTGAAGTTTATTACTAAGGGTTATTTAAGATAGTTTATTTTCCTATAACATGGATAAACATTATATTATAAGTAATAATATCTGAGGATCAATTATTATTTAATCATAAGGGAATTATATGGGTTCATGTCTGGGGTTTTATAATTTCTCATTAATATTAAATATTCATTGGATCAGTTTAGTTCATAATGGTTGTTCATGGGTATTTTTACTAGATAAATAATTGTTGATGGACTATCATGAACCTAAGAATCAAAAAAATTAAAATTTTACTTAAAATAGTGGTATTATGGTCATTGATAATAGTTGGAAGTTTAAATTTTTAGAGGATATATAATATATTAATATTGTACTATGGAAATGAAAATCTATGATGATCATTGTCACATATTGATAGCAAGGGTATGTATTTCATGAGTTGAGAAACACATCAGTGATGATTATGAAATTTATTCTTGTGAGTAGAGAGATGTATAATGTAATTGATATTGTGAGGATTTCGTCATCGTTTTTTGGTGTGTGGACCTCATTTTTTTGATAAATTTTTGGAGGATTTTATGGATTACATTCTTATAATCCATGGGTGATATGAAATTGAAAATTAATTTTGTAACAAAATTATGGGTTAGATGACCACAAATGATCCTCAGGTGAGTTTATGGATATATCATGAACCATAAGGGAATAAAACTCATTTTGGTATGGTCCTAGGAAATGTGTTAACCATCATTGAATGATCAATATGTAAATGGTACTATTGTAAAATATAGAATTAGAATAATATTTCTCTACAAAAAATACTATATTAGGGGCTCTGTAGAGGTATTTGATGGGGTTTATGTGTTGGAACCAAGATATAGATGATCCTGATTTGGTCAGAGGGTGATTCCAGGGCTAAACCATGATTGATGAGATGTTTTAAAATTTGGACCATGATTCATTACTTAGTACATGGTGGGAAACTAAATTCAAGCCATTATTTAAGAGGTGAATTATGTGAAATTTTTTTTGGTGTTGTGTATATAGTGGGAAAAGATATTTTTAATTCCATTAGACGAATTTCATATTTCATTTGAATGGGTAATATGATCAATGGCCACATTTTTTTGAAAAAATCCAAATGCTTGTGGGCCCCATTCATATACGGTGTCGACTTAAAAGATTTATTTTCAATTTGAAATGAGAGAGAGAATAACCATTTTAATTGTGTTTTAATTCATAATTAGATGCAATGATATGGAAGAAAAATAAAATGGCTCATTATACCAATAAGAATTCACTTATATGGGTATTTCAGATGATTGGAAACATCTTGAATGAAGATCATCCATTATTAGATATGACCTAAGGAATAGATAACTACTAAAAATATGATGATTTTGGGATGCCACTATAGTGACAAAATAGGATTCCCATTATTGATATCCCCATCATTATCTTTGGGAGGCTTATGAGAAGTGACTCATATTCTAATTAATAGTGTATAATATGTTGTTGATTCATAGTGGAATCTCATTTGGTTTTCTATAGTTGACATGGATATTTAATAGTTGTGGGTATATCAATGTACGTTTAGTTTTTTAGTTTTTTTATTCTACTTATATGTTATGAGTATTTTATAGTTGATACATTTGAAAATAAATAGTTCATATGGGTTATGAAAATCTAATAGAATTAGTGTTTTTGAATTGGTGGTTAGGTGTTTCAGGGTAAAATGATAAATTTGGAGATCTATAGGTGTTATAATAACCTAAATTAATTTTATTAGAAATTTTACGTGTTTTAGTTGATGCATATAGGATTTGAGAGAGAATTGGATGTTGGATTGGACATTGTGCTATTAATAAAATTTCACCTTTATGAAACTCTTTCTACCCATAAGGGATTCCAGATGAGAAAAGTTAAGATCGGTTGGAATACATTATACCCCATATTTTAACTATTTAAACATATTTTCACACCATGAAACTATTAATGTTATTTTTAAATATTTAAAGGGTGATCATATTCTATTTGTTTTTTGATGATTAAGCACTCATGGGGGTGTATATTCATCCAGTGTATCCACCTATATTCCTTTACACAACTGAGGGGATGAAATATACTGATTTTTTATAGAATATATAATGTTGGGGGATTTTTTCCCACACAAATATTCTCAGTTATCGGTTTCCATTGATTTAATTCTAATTTTTAGGGGTTTCAGTTCTGACTTCCCTTGACTATAGTGGAATTATATATTTCTAATTCAAATTTTTCTCACAATTTTTACAATGAATCCCAATGTGTATTCTATATGTTTACTAAGAATTTTATTACTATAATTTCATTTTTAAATTCACATGTATCCTATAATTAGGAAAATAGTGTTATATAATTAATATCCACCACATGATAGGACCAATTCCATTTTATTATCAAGTCATTGATATCATAATAAATATACTAAACAAGATACTAAACATATTAAGTATTAAAAAATTTAAAATAATTACACTAAAATAATAAAATTTAGAAATTAATGATCACATAGAATGGTCAATATAACCAAAATATTTTAAATATAACAAATAATATTTTTGAGGAAATATAATTTTTAATAAATACTATATACAACCATAAAGTGAAATAATGTTTAATGAATTGTTAATAATATATAAGGTATCTATTAAGATTGAAAATCCTTCTGAATGATACATTTCAATTACCTAACCATTATAATGTGAACATTATATGAAAAGTAAAATAGTAATATATCTAATTAGAAGATTTATCTAACAGATACATTAGTTAAATTGATTTTGAAGTTATAATATAATATATTTTTATATAATAAATTGGGAATAAATTTTTTTATCATTAATAAAATATGTAAATGTTTTTAAAAATATAATATATGTTTTTTTTAATAATATATACTATTTATGAATTTATATTTTGATGCTAAATTAAAAAATAAATAATTTTTTCTATAATATTTTTTTTCATTGGACAATATTATTTTTCACTAAATTATTTATATAGTTTAATTAGAATATAATAAAATTTTAACATTATAATAAAATTCATAATAATAATAAAATTGGAAATGTTTCAAATAAATTAGGATTTTAATAATAAATTAATTCTATAATGTTTAAAAAATTATATTATTAGTACTTATTTACCATTTTTAATTTACACATAAATAATGTTTCATGTGAATTGTTCTGAATTTCATAAAATAATTGATAATCTAGTGAATATTGAATGAATGAGAGATAAATTATTTAACAAAATAACTTATATAATTGAATATATGATTCATAGTAGGTGATAAAATAAATTATCTCAAACAAAAATGATAATTTACAATATATTGACACAATATTCCTCACTAATGATATTCATGATAATATATAACATACTAATGAATATTATATTAAAAATATTTCTTATCCTCACTGTATATATACCACAGATCACCACCCATTACACTTGCAGCTTATCAGTCTATGAGTTAACAAAAATTATTGAAAAATAACCACTGAAACACACCCCATGTATAAATATTATCCTAAAAAAAGACCAACCCAAAAGAGAATTGTGGTGTTTTCCATTAAAATATATCAAAAGATGTAATATTCTCAACTAATCAATTATTATAAATTTCTGCTTCTACAATTTCAACATCCCTTCAACATAAAATTAAATAATCATTACATATAATTAATATATTATAATTTAATATTTTTTTTAAAATATTTACAATCAATGTTATCACCAAACCAATAATCTCATATATGTTGGTTAAATAATAATCACTATATTTATAAAATTAATACATTTAAACATGTCCCAATTTTATCCATCCAAAACATATAACATCATGTTAAAATATTTTATAACATAAAAACCCAATAACCATTTCTTATAAATTTTTCATAAAATAATGAAAAGATATTACATGTTAACAAACAAGTCATTATGTGATCATTTTTCTATTATACCATGATTTACATATTTCACAATATGTCCTCAACATCTCCAAAAAAATTCTTAACACATGAATCCATTCTTGAAAAAAATATGCTAACATCTATATTTATTAAAGATAGATATAGAAACATAATAAGGTTAAATAAAATTAATATTATGTGAACATATGTGCATTAATAAATTATTATCAGCACAAGCAAGAATATGAAAATTTGGGTTTTATGGAATAATCAATAAGCACAAGTATAAAATAATATATTTTAAATAAATAAATTAAAATTCATAAAAAATTAAACATGTATTATTGTATTAACTTATGAAATGATTAATTTATGATAATAAATATTGGACTTGTCAAAAAAATCATGAAAAAAATTATTTGTTAGAAACACATAGGAATCATATAGGAAATTTATTAAAAAATTTAAACATCATTTTCAGATAAATATATCAATAAAACGTATAATTGGAATGTATTACAAGTTAAATTCCAACAATATCCTTATATAAAAATATAATGTATTATCTTTGTAACATTACACAATTAATTGGATGTATTTAATTTAGCCATCATTCCTTCTTTTATAACATAACCACCCATACATGGATTATAACAAAAAAATCCCACCCTCGGTTTATAATTTATATACTAGTTAATCATCAATAAATTTGACTATTTACAATAAAAAAATTATAGTACTACAATTTTCATCATATCAATAACCAATGATCTTTTATATCTTGATTTTCAAATGTAACTGAAAAAGGTTCAATTATAATATCATTGAAATAGTGATAAACCATCAGTATATGTAATATGTTTCTAATCATTACTTTATAAAAATAAAAAAACATTTTTTGGGAAAATTATTATTCCAATTTTAAATTAATGTTTAAAAATAAATGGTTATTAAATATTAATAATGTAAATTTCATGAAAATAGCGATATATTCCTTCAAAGGAAGCTTCAATGAAAAAAAAATATTATTAAAAAAATGGTTCTTTATTTATATATGTTAAAATAAATCATTCTATTTTTTTCAGATAGATTGTAAAAATGTATTACAAAAACATGATAAAAATATATTTTAATTAAATAATTAAAAATAATTTCAAATATAAATATAAATTATATTAATAAATACTTTATTTATAAATGATATCATTTTAGAAAATTCTGTATAAATCGTGGGCATAAAATATAAAAAATTTCAATTTTAATTAAATGAAAAGACCATTGTATCTTTCAAAAAATCAATGTTGTTTCCATTCCTAATATGTGAAAACATGGAAATTGATCAAATGAACAAGATTAATTATTAGAATATTACAAAACTAATTTTTTTAATAAAAAATTGGAATATAAGTCAACATAAGGGGATATTTAACACATCAAATCTACAAATATTATTATATTGTATAATAGGAAATCTTGTAAATTATTCTGACATTTAAATATTATGTATAAAAATAAACTTCATTAAATAAATCATTAAATAGAAATAATATATATATATCAATGATATAAAAAGTCAATTGATATAATATAACCCTCATAAATATATAATTTGTTTATAACCTAATCGTTTGTCCTAATGAAAGAATTTTTTAATTGAATTACCCACAATAATATCATTTCAATGAATTATGAATTTTTAAATTTTTTTGTTATGTGGATAAATTAAAATCAAAATTAAATAAGATGATGTATAATTTAAAATAATATATGTTCAATTAGCACATCCTATTGATAAGAAGTTATGTTACACAATAGGGGAAAATTGATTTAGGAAATATCATACCATGGGTCTAAAATTATTATATATGTCCATTAATAGTAGTATAATAAAAAAATTTTAATTAAAAAACTATTTAAAAAACATATAAGTATTATTAATTTATCATGATTTTATTGATTAAATGTATTTAAAGGGTATATTTAATTACATTATAGGTTATGTTCATGGGTCTTGTTTTAAGGATGTGCATTTAATAATTTCAAAACTAATTGGGTATGTTGGCCAAGGTAAAGGAGTTCATTATCCCTCCATCCATATAAAAGTAGAAATAATCTCATTATGACAATTTCTATTAAATAATTATATGGTTTTATCCATCCCTGTAGGGTTGTTTTGATAAATTAATTTTGTTACATCATGAATCAAATAATTTGTGTACAGAGACGAGTTATGTTTTCATCTCTAAAAGAATATTACTGATTGTAGAAAAAATTTATTATATATAAAATCAATGATTAGTATATAATAAATATCAATATATCCAATGAAATTCATTTCAATGTACTTACCACATGACTATGAGATGAAAAAAATCACATAGGTTCATGGAGGACATAATCTACATGTATGAACATACAACATTATCATTCTTCTATGGATGTAATGTTAATTGAAATTATTAAATTATATCAATAATAAATAATTTATTTTATAAATATTGATAAATTTAAAGTAAATATATCATCATAACCAATGATTAGAGAAGATTATTAGAAATGATTTATATTATTTCACATGATTGTTGTTCTCTATGTAGACAAATGATGATTTTGTTTCCTAAAATAACATGATGGAAATGGATTAATGTTCACAAATTAAAATAAAAAAATTTAGTATATAATATATTATTATATTTTTATAAGAAAAATTTTGTTTATATATTGAAGGTGTTAGAATCTGGAATGAATCTAAATCTGCCGATTAAGAGTAATTTAATCCTGAAAAATACTATTCATAACACTTTATTCGCACTTATGATTGTAGTGTATTGAAACTATTAAGACATCATCACTAGGAATACTCTTTTACATAAAATTTTAAGCCCTCTGAAGATTGTAATGTTTGGAAACTAAGTCTTTTATGACGTTTGGTTTTAATTTATAATGATATTTTTTGTATAAACTATACTAATATATTTATTATAAAATGTATATAGAAGAGGATATAAGATTTCATTTTATTATATGGTGAGAAGAGACACATGAAAATTTTCAAAATAATACAATATATTAATATAATAAAAAATAAATATTTCTTTCAAATAGAAAATTTAAAAATATGATATGATATAGGGTCTAAATATTTCCCCAAATATAACTCAAACATGTTTTTATATTATAGTAATCATTATATTGTAAATTTAACCATTTGAAAGCATGTTTGAATCTTAATGATGGTAATTGATATTTAAAATATTTATAATTATTTATTATTTCTTCCATAAAGTATTAAATATTTCTATTTAATATTTCTACGAATTGGAAATCAATTGTAAAAAATACAATACATATAATTTGTAGATGTAAATTTAATGTCAAACTAGAAAAACTAGTCCAAATGTAGTTTTCTATAAAAAATACCTTATTATGTGTTAAACATTTTATTCCAATGTCTAGAGAAAAAATTACATTATTTGATCATAACTATATTATTAAATATATAAATTGAGAAATATTAAATTATAATAATTTTTTAAAATGGTTTTTCTTTTTATGTTCTTTACTGAAAAAATAAAAAAATAGTAATTTTTATAATTAATTTGAAACGTAAATAAACTAGACAATTAATAAAACTTCATCCTTTGATAAAATGAATAATATGTTTTAAAAAATGTTATCGAATTTTTCATATTAATTTAATAAATATGACAGAAATTATATTTTCTCTAAAATTTATAATAATAATTTTTTTTAATAAAATATATTTTTGAGGGATAAAATGACTTTATTCAAATTATTTTTCTAATGAAATTAATTATATAAATATAAATTCTTAAAATAAAATTAAAAAGTCACCTATTTGATTATAAAAATTTATTAATATATATTGATGTAATCTATTTTTATAATAATACATTACATAGATAAAAACATATTTATTGAAATTTTTTTTCTTCCTTCCAAATATTGTAACTTCATTTCAAATAAATTTTTTTCAAAAATAAATAATCAATTATAATTATTTATACTATTTTAAGATATAAAAGAAACATGTATCTAATTTCTAGATATATAATTTTTTTACATTCTTAAATAAAAAATTTCTATTCTGTACTAAATTTTGTACAAACAAGTCTATATCATCATGACTATTTTATGCTAAATTATTTTCCTTGATACCATAGTAATAGTTTGTCTCACTGTCTTTATAGTTGACTTGTAACACCCGAGACTTTTATGTTATATAATTCATCAAAGGAATCTTTTTCTACACACAACACTTTCTTGGTTTGCTTTACACGAAATCGTGACCTTCCTCGATAGCTTGCGTCGTACACAATACTGAGTTTCACTAAACAACGATATACTATTAAAATATTATTAAAACTAGCCGTTATGAATACTAATAACCACTTTTTGAAATTTTATAAATTTTATTTTTCAAAATGGACTTCATTTTTGGATTCGGAATATCGAAAGTAGTCTAGGGTGAAATTTTGGTATTTTTCTGAAAACATTCGATTTTTGATGAATAGTGAAACCACTAGGTGGTAGTTAAAAAACTGAATTTTTCATAAAACATAATTTTACCACTTCTGTGAGTGGAATTTCAAAATTACGAGAGACACGGTTGATGTCAGTAAGTAAAATGTGGTTCAATAAGATGAAAATAATTTTTGGTGAATAGTGACTTTTTAGTTTTATTTACCACAGTTAAAAGTAAATAGGGAAATTAAAATTAAAAATGATATTATTATTATCCTAACACATGTCTTAATTCTATTGGACAAGTGTAATTCGAACAGAAACAGCCTTAGGAATAAAATATGACATTTTAGTCCCACTTGGATTAGATTAGGACATTTATTATTAATTTATTTAAAGAAGGGTTAAAATAGTTAAAATCAATGTTTAATAAGTATATCATTTTTAATATAGGGTTATACAAAATATAAATTCGACTACAAATATTAATTAGAAAGATAAAACGATTTCCTACATAATGATATTTTATTTGTAATTTTTAGACTTTTAAGAAGTTAATTTATTTATGACACAATAATGATGCAGTAATTATCTTATTAATGAAATATTGACATAATTGATGTAATAAATACCAAAATAATTGTAATTTGAGACTTTTTATGAATTAAACTAATTTTATTGGTTAATATGACATGTTATTATTGATTTAAATAAATTTTTCTAACTAATAATTCCGTTATTATTTTCACAAAAATCAATTACTAAATAGTGTCAAAATTGACATAAAATAGTTTTTAAAACAAATATTATATTATTAATTGTTATTTTATTTATAAAAATTTAAGGTTCGGCCACATGACTTAGATAATGTTATTTAGATTAATAATAAAAAACTTGGGTTTAGTTTGGCTTGTTATAGTATGGTTATTAACCTTATAGTATAAGAACACAAGAAGACACGGTGAAAGTAAAATTATTTAACGTAATGATAAATCTAAATGATAAGGTTAAAATAGGAACCTAATCATGTTTAAATTCTATTGGATGAAATTATTTCGACCTATCCCCACCTTAGCTATGAAATAAATCAATTTGGAGCTATTCAAAACCGAACTTGACTTTATAATAAAATAATATTTTTAGTTTTTCCAAAGGAGCCCCTCTCCTCCCTTATAAAAGGGCTCCTCCTCCCCCTCTTCCTCAAAACACTTTGAGCCTTCATGTTCGGCCAACCCCTGCCAATTTCTCCTCTCCACTTCCCTAGAGACATCCTAGGGGTTCTGGTCTTCTTCAAAGACCAATTTTATTGTCCTAAAAGGAGGTCTCAAAGAGGCGTTTCAAAGAAGAGGTAATGTCTGTTACCAATTCTGTCAACTTTATTTCTTCTTCCACTAATTCTTCTTTAGTTTTTTCATTATGAAGTAATAACATCAGTATCACTAATATACTTATATGTTATTATAAGTATGAAACAACCCTATTTCACCATCTATACATCCTATGGAAAATGAAATCACCGCCCGTGCGTACGTACGGAATACCGTCTCCACGCCGTGGTGTAATCTATTTTCCACCACCACCTAACATGGATGGGTATAATGGTGTAAATAATGACTATATATGACTATTGTAATGTGATATTGATTCTGAAATATTATAAATACACTCCAATACAATTCCACGATCATGGGAATGATATCATCGCTCGTGCGTACATACGGAATACCGTCTCCACGATGTGATGCGACTCGTTCTACATGATTTTCATTACATAATGATTACATAAATGAATTGAGTGAATAAATATGATATAAATTACACTAATACCACTATGTAAATGAGGTATTTATAAACTAAAAAGAAAAATAAGAATTTATTTGACAAGACACACATAAGAAAAAAAAGTAATAAACACCTGAATAACAAGTAGTAATGAAATATTACTAATAAGAAGCTAAGAATATGACCATATATGATATCATAAAAATAATTATGATTCTGGAATAAGTCAATAACATTATTTAAATCATTATACATGAGGTTCGGACACGTACAAAGCATATCAAATCTAAGGTAAGGGAAATATCACAATCTCATTTTTATCCGAGATTTTTTATACTTTGGTATTTATTGGGGTGTATTTTATCATCCACATCCATGTTTCCTAAATATGTAATATTATTTCCATCCACCTAAAATTTTTTAAATCCAATTTTACCCTTTGGTGAGTTTTTAGTAAAAGATATTAAAGGAATCATTTGTCATTTTTCGTACGAGGTACTTTTTGACTTTTCCAACAAATGTACGAGAAGAATGTTTTTTAACTTATACGGCATGAATGGATTTTTAGAAAATTATTTCTATGAATATTCATTTACAGGTTTTCATGTTTATTTTTAATCAACTTATTTTAGTTCAAAATTATATGTCATGTTAAGAAAGAAAAATGTTTTTGAAGTTGAAAGGATATTTTCCTCAAGAATGGAATTCAACTGCTTTATCAAAGTTATTTTCCATCTAAGATAATATAGGGTCCTGTTTCTATCCCTATTATTACATTGATTTAATTATGTTGTGATGGAATTATTTTTATGAATTCCTTTATCTTATATGAATTGTTTTATGATGTCATGTTGGTTAAGAATCCCATTTTTATTAAATGGGTTATGCTATGATGTATGGTTTATGATTTTGTGGCACACATAAGAATGGTATCATTATGAGATGGGTGGGACCTATATGTCCCTCCAATGCATTGGGTAATGATTTTATATCTCATGAGATAGACATGGATGGAACAGTAGGTTAAACTGGTTCAGTGAAATAAGACTGAAACGAGGGGTGAACTCAGTTCAGAAATGGACTTTTTCCACTAAGATAGTCTTGTCCATGAGTCTTGACTAATAAGAAATGATTCTCTATTATTATGTGTGTATGCCACAAAGATTCATGTTTTAAGTTATGATTATTGTGATTACATTTCACTACTATGATTTATCCCATATTATGAAATTATGATCTCTTTTGCAGGTTAAGATTTCAAAAAGTTATGTTATTATGAATATGATGGGATTGATATTTATTTTGTTTACCCTTAATGAGCATTTGAGCTCACCCTTTTGTATGTTTTCATTCCCCAGGTCAGGAAGAATGTTATTAAGTAAGATATGCCAAAAGGGACTATAGATATGATGAAATAAATGGGAGACAATGTAGACGCTTTATGAACTAGTTGTTTATGTTTCCCTATTTCTAAAGACACTGTAACTATACGGTCCTTTCCATGGTTTTGATATATGTTGTAATAAGTATGCTTCAATTTTGATGTATTAACAATGTATGTAAAGTATGGGTTGTTATATTTGGTATCAGAGGAAAGGTATAGTAAACCTTTGGAAACTAGGATGTGAAAGCCTTAGTAAGAACCCTAAGGATATGTCTAATCATAGAACACAATCTTAGTGTTTTAAAAATGGCCATGAATAACCTAGGATATGATATTAAGTGTGAAATTTTATTCTTGATCATGTGGTTTTCCTATTATAATTAGTGTTTCTCACACTATTCGTCTTGGTTTTAGTGATTGGATGGAATTCGAAGGAATCGTGTTAATGAGGAATGCAGCGGGAAATGCAATGATTGTCCCCCTGAGAAACCAAACGTTATGGGAGCTGGAATTAAAAATCTTGTAGCCATGATCACACAACTTTCTCATGCTATGAATCATGTAGGATATCCAAACAAGCAAAGGAAGGAGCAATATTCTGTTGAATCCTTTATGAGGCAGCGTCCACCTTCATTCAGTGGGTCTACTGATCCATTAGTTGCTGAACAATGGATTAGTACTACTGAAAAGATATTTTCAGTTCTTCAATGTTATGAACATGATAAAGTCATCTTAGCAGTGTATCTATTAGAAGGTGATGCTGATAAATGGTGGAATCTTATCAAGAATACGAGGAAAAGAGATTAAATTGAGTCCATGGAAATAGACGAGTTCAAGAACTTATTTTTCAATAAGTACTTCCCACGAATTCGCCATACAAAGATGTAGAAGGAGTTTCTTGAACTAAAGAAAAAGGATGATGAATCTGTTGGTACCTATGAAGCAAATTTTACAAGACATTCAAGGTACGCTTCTGGTATTATTATCCAACCTGAGAGTAAGACCGATCGATTATTTAGTGGCTTAAAACCAAGTCTTCGAAGGGCGTTAGCCATAAGGGACTTCAATAGCTACAAGGAAATCGTTCGATATGCTCTCAAAGTCGAGATGGAGATTGGAGTAACCCATCAGTCATATGGGTTTGATAAGAAGAGGAAAATGGAATTCAAAGGAAAATATAACGAGCACACTGAAAAGAAGATGAGTTTTCCCTTATGCTCAAAGTGTGGAAAGAAACATGGAGGGAGTTGTCTTAAAGGGACAAGTAAATGTTTCCAATGTGCAAAGGAAGGACATCCGACATTTGAATGCCGCAATGATTGGAAGAAGATGTCTAATGATGCAAACAAAGAAAGGGATACACAGAATGAACCTACTACACTTCATTGTTTCAAGTGCAAGGAGATGGGGCATTATGCCAATCAATGCCCAAATCCAAGGGTTGATGATGATGGTCGACGTCAACAAACTCTTAAGGCTAAAGACAATGAAAAGTCACATGCAATTTCTATCAGCGATGTGGAGTATGATAACGATGTGGTAAAAGGTACACATACCATCCACTCTAAAGTAGCAAAGGTTTTATTTGATTCTGGATCCACCCACTCCTTTCTTTCTAAATAATTTTCTAAGGATATAACTGTATTACCTCAACAATTAGATGTTGAGTTAGCTGTGACAACCCCTAATGGCACAACAGTCGCATCAAAATGTTATAATTCTTCTCCGATCGAAGTTTGTGGGAAATTGCTTCCTGCACTCTTGCGATCCTTCCTATAGTGGAATTTGACGTGATTCATGGCATGGATTGGCTTTCTTTATATGGATCTCATATCAATTTCCAAAGAAGGGAAGTCACATTTCATATTCCAGATCAATCTATGACCGTCTATCGATGCAAGGATGAACATAACCTTCCAGTGGAAATTTCTTCCATTTTATGGGTATTGATTCCACTAAATGAACGTTATTTATCTCAAATGGTTGGTGAGAAACTCACGATTAATAATATGCCCATTGTACGAGAGTTTGATGATGTATTTTCGGAGTAATTACCGGGTCTTCCACCAAATCGTGAAGTTGAGTTTTCAATAGAACTTGTACCAGGAGCTTTGCCTATTTCAAAGACACCTTATAGAATGGCCCCAATTGAGTTGCAGGAATTGAAGAAGCAACTCCAAGAGAATCTTGATAAGGGGATCATACGCCCTAGTCTGTCACCTTGGGGAGCACATGTTTTGTTTGTTAAGATGAATGATGGATCAATGAGACTCTGCACTGATTATCGAGAACTTAACAAGATCACTGTCAAGAAAAATATCCTCTCCCACGCATTGATGACTTATTTGACCAACTACACGGAGTTCAATACTTTTCCAAGATTGATCTTCGTTCAGGGTATCATCAATTAAGGGTCAAAAGGGAGGATATACCAAATACAGCTTTCAGTACAAGGTATGGACACTATGAATTTATAGTGATGCCATTTGGTCTTATTAATGCCCCTTCTATCTTCGTGGATCTGATGAATAGAGTCTTTAGAGACTATCTTGATCAGTTTGTGGTAGTCTTTATAGACGATATTGTTGTCTATTCAAAGGGAAAGGAAGAACATGAAGATCACTTGAAAATTATATTGAAGACCCTGAGAAAAGAGAAGCTTTATGCCAAATTTACCAAGTGTGAATTTTGTCTTCAAAAAGTTTCATTTTTGGGTCACATAATCTCAAAAGAGGGGATATCTATAGATACAACAAAATAGAGGTTATCGAAAGATGGTCGAGACCAACAACAGTAACTGAGATCTGAAGTTTTCTTTGTTTGTCTAGATATTATCGAAGTTTTGTGAAAGATTTTTCACGATTATCTAATCCACTCACCAAGTTGACTCGGAAAGGAGTAATGTTTGTCTGGACGGAGGAATGTGAAGAGAATTTCAAGGAGTTGAAAAGAAGGTTATCCAGTGCACCTGTGCTCACACTGCCTTGTAGTGGAGAAAGGTTTGTGATCTACAGTGATGCATCCAAGAAGGGTTTGGGGTGTGTTCTTATGCAAAATGATATGGTGATAGCTTATGCCTCACGACAGTTGAAAATACATGAGAAAAATTACCCAACTCTTGATTTGGAGTTATCTGCGGTAATATTTGCATTAAAGATTTGGAGGCATTATCTTTATGGAGAAAGGTGTGACATTTATACTGATCATAAAAGTTTAAAATATATTTTCACACAAAAGGAGCTGAATATGAGCCAAATAAGATGGTTAGAGCTGATTAAGGATTACGACTGCTCAATCCATTACCACCCTGGGAAAGCAAACAAGGTTACAGTTACATTAAGTAGACAAGACCATGCTAGCTTATCCATGATGAGGATTACAAAAGATCCAATATTTATGGATTTAAAAATGATGGATCTTGGAATTATAATTTAAGGGGAAAAATATTATCTTTCTCAAATGAATGTTCAACCATCTATACATGTGAAGAATAAAGAGGCACAGAAAGAAGATATCGAGTTACAAAAGAAGGTGAGAAATGTTCCTAAATTCAACCATGATTGTGATGGGATAATAAAGTTCAGGAATCAGGTTTGTGTTCCTCCAATCCCCGAATTAATGAAGGAGCTGCTGGATGAGGCTCATAGTTCTTCATTCTCTATTCATCCTGAAGCACCAAAATGTATAGGGACATGAAAGAGTACTTCTGGTGGGATGGAATGAAAAGAGATGTTGCAGAATATGTCTCTCAATGCTTGGTTTTTTAGCAAGTTAAAGCCGAGAGACAGAAGTCTAAGGGGATGTTACAACCATTACCCTTACCCGAATGGAAATAGGAAAACATCACTATGGACTTTGTCCCTGGAATTCCTAAAACATCTAAAGGCAATACTGCTATATGGGTCATAGTTGATCATCATACAAAGTCTACAAACTTCATCGCTATTAGAGAGGATTTCTCAATAGATCACCTTTACAGGATATATATATAATGGAAGTGGTAAGATTGCATGGAGTACCACTTTCTATTATATCTGATTGGGATCTGAGGTCTGCCTCAACGTTCTGGCGAAGTCTTCAGCATACTCTGGATACAGAGTGAAGTTTCAGCACTGCTTATCATCCTTAGATAGACGGTCAGTCTGAGAGAACAATTAAAACTATAGAAGATATGTTGAGAGCTTGTTCTATGGGTTTCAAAGGTGGTTGGGATCAACACCTACCTTTTGTGGAAATTTCTTATAATAATAGCTTTCACTCTAGTATTCATATGACTCCTTATGAAGCTCTCTATGGAAAGAAATGCAGGACTCCAACTTACTAGGATTAAGTAGGGGAAAGAAAGCTATTAGGACCTGATCTCATTGATGAAATGGCAGAAAAAGTTAGATCTATTCAACAACACATAAGAGCATCTCAGAGTCGATAGAAAAGTTATGCCGAAAACCGAAGAAAAGACCTAGAGTTTTAAGTGGGTGATAAAGTATTCTTATAAATATCTCCCTGGAAAAGGGTCATGAGATTTGGAAAGAAGGGGAAGTTGGGCACTAGATATATTGGTCCTTTTGAAATACTGGATTGTGTTGGGAAGGTATCTTACCGATTGGCACTTCCACCGAATCTCTATCATGTTCACGATGTGTTCCATGTATCTCTCCTGAGAAAGTACATACCTGATCCTTCACATGTACTCAGCTCAGAAATTGTAATGATGGAGCAAGATCTTTCTTATGAAGAAAAGCCGATAGAGATTCTGGATCGTAGTGAAAAAGTCCTACGAAACAAGACCACTCGATTGGTGAATGTTTTATGGAGGAACCACCAATTAGAAGAAGCTACATGGGAGCTTGAGGATATGATGAGGGAGAGGTATCCTCACCTGTTTGTTATAAAGTGACGAATTTCGAGGGCGAGATTCATTTTAAGGGGGGTAGAATGTAACACCCAAGACATTTATGTTATATAAATCATCAAAGGAATATTTTTATACAAACAACACTTTCATGGCTTGCTTTACATGAAATCACAACCTTCCTTGATAGCTTGCGTCGTACGCAATACTGTGTTTCACTAAACAACGATATACTATTAAAATATTTTTTAAACTAGCCAATATGAATAGTAATAACCACTTTTTGAAATTTTATAAATTTTATTTTTCAAAATGGACTTCATTTTTGGATTCAGAATATCGAAATTAGCCTAGGGTGAAATTTTGGTATTTTTCTGAAAACATTAAATTTTTGATGAATAGTGAAACCACTAAGTGGTAGTTAAAAAACTAAATTTTTCAAAAAAACATAATTTTACCACTTTTGTGAGTAGAATTTCAAAAATCCGAGAGACACGGTTGATGTCAGTAAGTAAAATGTGGTTCAATGACATGAAAATAATTTTTGGTGAATAGTATCTTTTTAGTTTTATTTACCACGGTTAAAAGTAAATAGGGTAATTAAGGGTAAAAATGATATTATTATTACTCGAACACATGTCCTAATTCTATTGGACAAGTGTAATTCCAACAAAAACAACCTTAGGAATAAAATATGACCATTTAGTCCCACTTGGATTAGATTAGGACATTTATTATTAATTTATTTAAAGAAGGGTTAAAATAGTTAAAATCAATGTTTAATAAGTATATCATTTTTAATATAGGGTTATACATAAGATAAATTCGACTATAAATAGTCATTAAAAAGATCAAAATATTTCCTACATAATGATATTTTATTTGTAATTTTTAGACTTTAAATAAGTTAATTTATTTATGACACAAAGAAGATGAAGTAATTATCTTATTAATGAAATATTGACATAATTGATGTTATAAATACCCAAATAAATGTACTTTGAGTCTTTTTATGAATTCCACTAATTTTATAGGTTAACATGACATGTTATTAGTGATTTAATTAACTTTTTTCGAACTAATAATTCTGTTATGATTTTCACAAAAATCAATTACTAAATAGTGTTAAAATTGGCATAAAATTATTTTTAAAACAAATATTATATTATTAATTGTTATTTTATTCTTAAAAATCGAAGGTTCGGCCAAATGACCTAGATAATGTTATTTATATTAATAATAAACAACTTGGGGTTCTTTTGGATTGTTATAGTCAGTTTATTAACCATATAGTATAAGAACACAAGAAGACACGGTGAAAGTAAAATTATTAAATTAATGATAAATCTAAATGATAAGGTTAAAATAGGAACCTAAACTTGTATAAATTCTATTGGATGAGAGGATTTCGACCCATACAAGCATTATCTTCTAAATAAATCAATTTGGAGCTATTTAAAACCGAACTTGACTTTATAATAAAATAATATTTTTAGTTTTTCCAAAGGAGCCCCTCTCCTCCCTTATAAAAGGGCACATCTTCCCCCTCTTCCTCACACCATGTTGAGCATTCAAGCTCGGCCAACCTCTGCCAATTTCTCCTCTCCACTTCCCTAGAGACATCCTAGAGGTCCTGGTCTTCTTCAAAGACCAATTTTATTTCCCTAAAAGGAGGTCTCAAAGAGGCGTTTCAAAGAAGAGGTAATGTCTGTTACCAATTCTTTCAAATTTATTTCTTCTTCCACTTATTCTTCTTTAGTTGTTTCATTATGAAGTAATAACATCAGTATCAATCATATACTGATATGTTATTATAAGTATGAAACAACCTTATTTCACCATCTATCCATCCTACGGGAAACGAAATCACCGCGCGTGCGTACATACGGAATACCGTCTCGACACCGTGGTGTAATATATTTTGCACCACCACTTTACTTGGATGGGTATATTGGTGTAAATAAGGACTATATATGACTATATTAATGTGATATTGATTCTGAAATAGTATAAATACACTCCAATACAATTCCACGATCATGGGAACAATATCATCGCTCGTGCGTACGTACGGAATACCGTCTCCACGATGTGATACAACTCGTTCTACATGATTTTCATTGCATAATGATTACATAAATGAATTGAGTGAATAAATATGATATATATTACACTGATACCATTATGGAAATGAGGTATTTATAAACTAAAAAGAAAATAAGAATTTATTTGACAAGACACGCATAAGAACAAAAAGTAATAAACACCCGAAAAACAAGAAGTAATGAAATATTACTTATAAGAAGCTAAGAATATGACAATATATGATATCATAAAAATTAGTATGATTCTGGAATAAGTCAATAACATTATTTCAATCATTATACAGGAGGTTCGGACACTTACAAAGCATATCGTACCTAAGGTAAGGGAAATATCACAATCTCATTTTTATCCGAGATTGTTTATACTTTGGTATTTACTGGGGTGTATTTTCTCATCCACATCCATGTTTCCTAAACATGTAATATTATTTCCAACCACCTAAAATTGTTTAAATTAAATTTTACCCTTCGGTGAGTTTTTAGTAAAAGATTTGAATGGAATCTTTGGTCGTTTTTCGTACGAGGTACTTTTTGACTTTTCCGACAAATGTACGAGAAGCATGTTTTTTAACTTATACGACATGAATGGATTTTTAGAACATTATTTCTATGAATCTTCCTTTACAAGTTTTCAATTATATTTTTAATCAACTTCTTTTAGTTCAAAATTATATGACATGTTAAGAAAGAAAAATGTTTTTGACGTTGAAAGGATATTTTTCTCAAGAATGGAATTCAACTGTTTTATCAAAATTATTTTCCATCTAAGATAATATAGGGTCCTGTTTCTATCCCTTTTATTACATTGATTTGATTATGTTGTGATGGAATTATTTTTATGAATTCCTTTATCTTATATGAATTTTTTTATGTTGTCATGTTGTTTAAGAATCCCATTTTTATTACATGGGCTATGCTATGATATATGGTTTATGATTTTGTGGAACACATAAGAATGGTATCATTATGAGATGGGTGGGACCTATATCTCCCTCCAAAGCATTGGGTAATGATTTTATATCTCATGAGATAGACATGGCTGGAACAGCAGGTTAAACCAGTTCAGTGAAACAGGACTGAAATGAGGAGTGAACTCGGTTCAGAAATGGACTTTGTCCACTATGATAGTCTTGGCCATGAGTCTTGACTAATAAGAAATGATTCTCTATGATTATGTGTGTATGCAACAAAGCTTCATGTTTTAAGTTATGATTATTGTGATTACATTTCACTACTATGATTTATCCCATATTATGAAATTATGATCTCTTTTGTAGGTTAAAATTTCCAAAAGTTATGTTCTTATGAATATGATGTGATTGATATTTCTTTTGTTTACCCTTACTGAGCATTTGAGCTCACCCTTTTGTATGTTTTAATCCCCAGGTCAGGAAGAATGTTATTAAGTAAGATATTCCAAAAAAGACTATAGATATGATGAAATAAATGGGAGACAATGTAGACGCTTTATGAACCAGTTGTTTATGTTTCCCAGTTTCTAAAGACACTATACCTATATGGTCCTTTCCATGGTTTTGTTATATGTTGTAATAAGTATGCTTCAATTGTAAAGTATTAACAATGTATGTAAAGTATGGATTGTTATGTGACCATTATTATAATTATTTATTTTTTTGGTATTTCTAAATATATATGCAATTAAAGTATGTTATGTTGTATAAATTTATCATATTACTACACCATAATTCATAAATGTTTATCATTCTTTGTAGTAATTTAATTCATAAATATTATCATGGATTTTTTAGTTTCGTGTTTCATCTATCATAAGATAGAAAAGAATAATTATTTGAATTATAAATAAATATCAAAATATCCATGTTTAATATTTGATATCGTTATTGATATTCAATCATCGTAATTTAATTTCATTAATGAGAGGTAGAGTTTATAATATTTCCAAATTCAATTCCATGTAGTGGAAGATAAATTATAAGATCTAATTGGAAAAACACACACACACACACACATATATATATATATATATGAATACCATTGATGAAGGTCCATATATTAAAATGGAATTACGAATGTTCCTTTCCAATAGGTTAGAGGGAAAATAATAATAATTCTAGATATATTGTATTTTTTATTTCAGCATTGGAGAACATCTGAGAGAAATGTATATATTAACAGGGGAAAATTATTTGAGAATTAATGAATGAGATAAATAGATAATATTTATCTGGAAAACTATGTGATCTTGATAAGGTTAATGTAAAATAACCAAAAAAATGATGAGGTATGGAAAATTCCCTCAATACATTGTAAATAAAGGCAATATTATTACATTTTATTCATGATATTATTCCTATTGGTGAGTATGTAAAAACAATGTAGATTAATTTGAAAATGGGATTATAATTTCATTATATTACTATATTACATAATTTTTTTTAATACTTGGTTGTATTTTTCAATATTTTTAGACTATGATCACATTACCAAATCAGATAACTGAATATAAAAAATGTATTTTTTATCCATGAAGAAAAAAACTGACCTTTAACATATCACATGGTCTTGAAGAAAATAATAATTTATTACAACTATATTTATACATTAATCAAAATTAATATTGATGAATAAAAATAAGTTAATATTCCACAGAAATTCACCTTCATACGATGAAACGTGAAAGTAATGTTCAAAACATAAAAAGTTAACCCCATTATTAAACTCCAATAATATTATAAATAAGTAGCAAAAAATTTTCTCAAAATATTTATGAATAATTTTACATCCAATATTTATAAAATACCAAAATTGTATTTGATATAATGTATTGTAGGAAACATCTAGCATATAAAGAAATATAAAACCATATAACTATATGATTTATTTATTTTCAAGTAAACATAACCTCTTAAACAACATAAATTACCTACAATGATTTGTTTATCTTTTTACACATTAAATGAAGTTTTTTAAATAGATTAAACGCAAAAATGAGTTTTTTTAAAAAAATTAATTTCATGAAATGTCATATTTTACTAAAAAACAGAATATTATTAATATAATTAGTTAATATGATAATTATCAACAACATGATGGGATGAAAGATAAAAATATGTTTAAATTACATATAAAAATACATATTTTACATAGTTTTACAATCAATTTATTTATTATATGCAAAATAAGTATCATTTAATAGGAAAAAGTAATGTTCTCTAAAGAAAATTATTTTATCTGAAAGATTGTTTAGTAACACCACTAAACCGCAATTTAAAATTTATAAACAAATAATTATGATAAAATAAACTTTATTATTAAAATAATATTGTAATTTAATCTTATGGTGATTTTTTTTGGTCTTTTAGAAGATGAATCATTTTTTATTAATAGTGAAAAATTCAATATTTTAAATAGAAACTACTACGTCTTCTAAATAACTTATTATGCTATATTATATATTTAATTGGTTTTAAAATAAATATAGTTATTTAATACTTATATTAATCAAATTTATTTATTTTGATTCCTCTTCAAATTTATTTTATAAATTATTATTTTTTTAAAATTTTGAAAATTATAAATTTAAATAGCCTTTGAAAATCACGTCTGTAATATTGATTATTTTTAAATTAAATTATAATTTTTTTTAAAGAAACTTTTTTCAAATATTAATATATATTTAGAATAACTATAATATATATTATCAAATTAGTTTAAGTTAATTCTTTATGCACTAATTACTGAAAAGTGTTAATGTTTATTAGTATGACTAATGTTAAAATGGTGTTTTTTGATAGTACATGTGTTTATATTAGAATTCTTTTGACATATCAATTTTCATCCATAAATAAATTTTATTTCTTATTTAGTATAACATTTTATAAATTGTCTATTGAAACTCATTTTAACTATTTTCCCAAAGGGTATATAACCTAAGAAAATAAACAGAAAAAAGATACCCTGTAAAAAAATTGAAAAATACACTAATTAAGAAATTCATTAAATAAATGAATCCAAATTGAGTGTTGGAGGTGTGTTTCATATATATATTCCCTCTCATTCATTATTGATATATTTTTTCATATGAGGTAAGGGAGACCCCCCCAAAAGTGAATTCATTTAATTATATAAAAGAACTCCACTCCTCTTTAACTATAAAATTGTACTCAAACTCTTCAAGTCATCAAAATTTTATCCCAATTTTTTCAGCCAAGAAAATCCAAAATAAAATTAAATATCATATAAAATCATCATAAATTGTATTTTATTTTAATAATTCAAAAAAATTTATGGTTTTATAGGAAACCAAAATATGATACTTGAATGGGTGGCAATGCTCTTCAACAAGAATAATCAATTTTAATCATTGCCACAAATCATTAAATTATTATTGAAACATTATTATAAGACATATTCTGTATATTACATAGAAAAAAATTTATATATATTTATGTTATGAATAACAACTTCAAACACAAATAAAAATCGGGTTATAGAATCATCATTCATGTGTATAGGGGACTACCGCCTCACAAACTAATGTCATTCATTCTTCAATTATATTCATTCATGATTTTTATGATGATATGTATAAAATATAATATGTTAATTATGTCATATTTATAAAATAAGAGTCATTAATGTAAATATATATTGTTAACATCCATTTAGTAGGAGATAAAATGATTAAATTTGTTATTATGATGTACTTCAGCATCAATAAGCAATGCGATTTGTATTTCACTAGAATTTTTCATGGATAATTATATGTAATAATTTCAGTTATTGTATGTTAAATAAATTAAAATAAATTATAATATTAATTATATGTTTATAATTATGGAAATATAATTTAAATCATTTTCATTCTTCCCATTTCACTCACAGAATGGGGATAACATCATTCATGCATGTGTGGATTATCACCCTCATGATGTCACGTGGATCTCATTTCATCTTAAAAAAATGGAATATATATAAGTAAAATTAAAAAATTAGTAATTTTATTTTTCCAATATTATTATTCTGACGATATTGAAATAATATAATATGCACAAGAACTAAATCATTCTTCAAATTGGATTAATGAGAAAATAGGGTAATTAAAACATGAAATGAGGAAAATGATAATTTCTAATGAAGAAAAAAGTGATAATAAGTTATAACAAGAAGATATATTCAATGATAAAAATTACTAGTGTTTTATTATAATATTTTGAAATGATTAAAACAATTATACTTGATGTTAATGGGAACTTACCCAAATAAAGTGAAATGTAAGGGATTTTGACTAAATTTAATTTCATTGAGCCTTATTGTAATGTTTTGAAAATAATTTATTTTATTATTATTATATTCATCCACATAGACTTATAATATCATGTAATTTATATTATTAATTTATTTAAGTTTTAATTTGGAATTATTTCTTCTATATATATTTTAAATAAATGTTACCATATATTAATGAATTTTATAACTTAATTTCATTTCATTGTGTTATATTATTCCACTATTGTATTATATAATTTAAAATTACATTTCAATGATTTTATTCTATTTATTGTTATATTTCAACTAGACTTATTTGGTTTTATAATTGATAGAAATAATCTATTCATTGATTAATTCTAAATTTATCACTATGATCATTTGAAAGGTTTATTTCACTATATCATTTTTAGACGAGTTTGTCTTTTATGGAATGCAAATTTAAGGAAATTATTTGATAATTTTATATTAAAACCTTTAAATTTAAATTCATATAGTTATTATTAATATATTTAATTAATATTACAATTATTTTACTCTTTGTTACATAAATTATTTGAGAAAAAGTTATCGAATATAGGTTTTCTTCAAAAACATTATGTTCTAAAAATTTATAATTATTTTTACAATTAATAAAATAATTTATTAAAGTATCCTACCAAATTTTCACTCTATAAAAAACATTGAATGTAATTATATTTCATTTTCAATAAAATTAACACTTAGCTTTAACCTAAAAGGTGAATGGAGTGTTCTTATTTTTTTTATACACAAGGAATTATCCTTATCATTTAGTATTGAAAAAATAATGTTACTTTTAATGTTTATAAAGTATATGTAATTACTTTCCTGAATGATTATCATTTCATTGAAGAATATTTTTTAATAATAATTTATTATTTTTAATTAAAATGGTTTTCAATTTTTTTCAATGAATAAGAATTTTCATAATTTTTTACAAAATAAGAAATTTTATTTTCATAGATATTTTTTAAATTAGTTTATGATATTTCTATTTATCAATAAAAACCCCTTATTGTCCGACCAATGGGTATATATTGATACCATATTTTTTTTCTTCTTGTAGATGATATTTGATTTTTTTTAGAAATAATTTTATTGATATTTATTTTCAACATTCATATAGAAACATCCAATTCGTCTGGATCAATAGACATTAAATTTTCCAAAATTATCCATATAATTTATCATGGATGTTCTTATGGACTGAATCATAACTAATTTCTACATAATTGTTTTTTACCTTTAATGTAATTTTATTAATTGTGGAAATATTGATAAATCCTTATTTATAACTAAATACATATATATTATAATGAAATTTTTTTATTAATTAAATATATTATTTTAAATAAGATTAATGATTTGGAACTAAATACCTAAATGGTTCCTGATTAATGATAAATGAAAAAATCATTAGTAGTCTCATAGGATGAATCAATTATCATGTCATTGTTAAATTGGTTTGTACCCATAATTTTTAAACAGCCTAGAAACATAATTAATGGCAATAAAGGTATCAAGTTGTTGGGAAACATAATGTCCAATAATTTAGCTTTTCCATCATCAAGAGGTCATTTATTTTTCTCATGGAGATATTTACAATGACAACATATTTTAATTTATTTCATTTTCATTTTTTTTTGATTTAATGCACTGTTTCTTTGTTATTAAACTTGAAATATTATTTATGATTTATCTAGTTATTAAAATATAATATGGAATCAATTATAACCTTTATATATTTATTATTAATTTTTTAATTTTATAAATGTTATATTTTTTTTATCATTATATAATGATCAATCATTTTCTAGTTATTTTAATGGCATCTGTGAATAGTTATTTACCTTCTGATGCCAATTTTTCGTATAGATTCATTATATATTCTATTATAAATTAATTTAATAAGCATTTGATCTCACACATATTTTTTCCTTTTCTACATGATTCCATTATTTTACAATGATTGATATATTGGGATACACTATATGTAATAAATATTTTCATGAAAAAATATTTATTTTGTAATTTTTATTTCATACGAATATGGTATTGACTCATGTGTGTAACTGTTTTACTAAAACTAAAAAACTATTTATTTTATCGATATGTATTCATTGAATCGTTGGAAAATGTAATGGTAGTATACAGTAAATCCTTTTTACTAGGGTCATGTCAATATATTTGGTATTCTATTATGTGTAGTGGAATCCTTTGAACTAGATATAGGAAATAATAAATTATGGAAGAAACCCCTTTTATAGAATATTTGGATTAGTATAAGTGAATATCCAAATGTTTTGGACCATAAGGGATTATGTTTTATCAAATTCAAAAAAAATATATCTGGATACTACCTGTGTACATAATTCATTCATTTATGTTACTAGGTATTATAATACTAAAAAGGTTTTTTCATCCTTTACATAAGTGTTACACGGTACATGAATAAGGGCCTTTCTGTGCACCTTGTTTGACACACCAGAATGAAACTCTATAAAAACACAGCTGTTTGTAGGATAATACATTTTCATATCAATTATTATTTATGAATATTATATTAATTTTACATTTAATAGGAATTTTTTTTAAATCATAGTTTTCACACAACAACAGTATTCTCTGAACTCTTACGTTGCCCATAATTTTGAGTTTTGTCGAATAATGATAAAATAATTTTATTATTATTTTAAATGACTGTTAATGTCTAACTGTTATATACCTATGAATTAATAGAATAGTATACAATATAATTACATATTTTTTTAATTGTTTTAAATTTATCCAATAAATTTTAAAGGCTTAAAATGAAAATAAATATGATTTTAATCATGAAATACTCTAATATTTTTAAAATGTTGGTTTTCTACCTTTTAATGGTGAACCATTTTTAAATATTGTTTTATTAACTCTAATATGTTATATTTTCTAAAATAAAATTCGTCTATAGAAGAGGGATATCAATATTTACTTTGGATAAATATTTTGTAATTTTCTAATGGAGTTCATTTTAAATGAATAGTTAAAAATACCTCATTTTAAGTAGAAACTACCTTTTCCTACAATTTATTTTTACTAATATATTGTCCATTAAATTGGTTATAATGTTTAATTGGATCAATATTTTATTATTTAATCCAATTATGCTCATTGGAAGTAAGTTCACATTTTAATTCGATAGAAAAATATGTCAATCTTTTTGTAGTTTTTAGTTATTTAAAACACGATTTTTGGTTTTGAAAAAATGATTTAATTTAAAATTAAAATCTAAAAATTATGTGTTATAATATTGAAAAATAGATTCCATATATTTATTTTTAAGGTCCAAATGTTTTAAAGGGGTACCATTCATTTTGGTCTATTATGAATAGTAATTTCAATAACTAATTTATCTACCACGGTTAAAGGGTATATCTGGTAAATAAGGCTAAAAATAATATTATAATTATAAAAAAACTTTCCTAACATGTTTATTAACTGTATTTTATGATCTACATTCGACCATGGTTGTAATTACCCAAAACATCCTTGTAATTATTTTTAAATATATTGGAATTTTACAAGTCTGTGAAAATTGACAGCACATGATTCTGCAGCCCCGTGTGCCCCAAATGAATTTATGAATTTTTTTTCGGGTACGTTCAGTAAAAATTCGAGCGGATTTTTTTATCTTTTAAACTGGTGCTCGAAATAGAAATCTGAGGACACTGTTGAACTCGCAGCACTTGTATTCAATTAAGGGGACCTTTACCTCGGTCGTAGTAGGTCGACAATGAATGATTGAATTGGGATTTTTCATGAAAGTATAAAATAAAATAAAATTGTGTAACAATTTATTTTCTCTTGAACTCCCACGTATTGGTTGAGAGGTGGGTACCAGTAGAACTAAACCGCCAATGTTATGTTATGGAGGTGGGGACCACTAGAATTAACTTCCCATGTGGGTTATGGTGGTGGGGACCACCGGGGACTAAAACCCCATTTAACTCCACTTTTTATTGGAGAGAAACCTCTTGAAATCCCCTAATATATTTGTTCCATCCCTCTTAATTAATTATACCAAATAAAATAATTAATTAAACCAATTTGAAATTATTCTGAAAAATTCTATAATGTTGGCTAATTCATTTTTGGTGGATTGGGAGAATGTTTTTGGAAAGGGAGAAGGAGAGAGCTTTGGGGAGAATTACACTTCTCCAACGAAGAACATCTTCTGCGAAGAATGCTCCTCCTACAAAGAATTCTGCTCCAACGAAGAACTTCGATTCTCGGCTTCGACTTCTTCCTCAGGACATTCCTCCAACATGGAACATCTTCCATTGATGACTGTTCATCCCTCCTCATAGATGTCCACAAACGAACGAGGTAGGGTGGGGTTTTAATTTGATCAATGATAATTCCATCTCACATTGCATCATCTTCCATGAGAAGTTTGATACCGCCCTAATGTGGATGGTACGGGCCAAAAAAACATGGCCCGATCTGTCCACAAATGTTGTGGATGTTTTTTGTGATCCTCATAATGGTTTCAGTGACTTTTTCCAGCGATTTGCAATGGTGGAACTCGAGAACTACGATGTAGGAGACACGTGAATGGTGGCCGATCAAACCAGCCACCAGCATAGGCACGACGATGCGACACCCCGCGATGCTCCACTGCCATGGGCCTCTGCAAACCCGCTACCTCTGCGCCACTTGAAGATCCACCACCCATGGATCTTGTGGCACCCCACGACATCGCCGACTGTGGCCCCGTCGGGCCGCCCCGCAGCCCCGCTGCGTCGCCCCACAGCTTCGTCTTCCTCGCAGCACCGCAACCTCCACATCGTTGGGATGGGCTGCCCAACACGTGTCGGGCCACAACATGGGTGTGGCTGGACCTAGCGGTTTGGGACTGGTTGACCAAAAATCGAATCAATCCGATCGGGTCAGACTGGACGCAGACCAAGTCTGACCCATTTACGCTGGTTTGGCCATAACATTAGCACTAGATGTCTGTTTGTTGAACTGTCAGCGGAATTGGAAAACATGGGGAGAGACAGTCCCTTGGTTATAATCCACTGGATATTTGGGTAAAGTTTATTATGGTCAGGTTGGATCGAGCACGAATCCAATTGGGCCCTCGGGACAAAAAGTCTAATAACTTACTAACCGGGCGTCTGATTGACACATCGTCTGTTGGATTGAGACCCCTATAACGTAGAAGTCCATTAAGATACATCTTATTTGGACTTCATTGAATTTGGATATTTGACTAGTTTTTTGAGGAGCAGAACCTCCTGGAGACGAGAAATCCTAGTGTGGGAACACAGTAGCTGGTAATGACATGAATAATGATTTGCTATCCTTTATGGGTCAGCACCTAGCGATCATGTGTGGTTCAACACAGAGAGATCCTATGTGGGTCAGCACCGATTGATCCAATGTGGGTTAGCACCGAGCGATCCTGTGTTGGTCAGTACCTAGCGATCCTCTTTGGGTTAGCACTGAATGAACCTGTGTGGGTTAGTTGTAGAGCCTCTTAATAGAGTAAATTTATTCAATAGTTATATATAAACATAACTACTACAATACCTATGTTATAACTACTGTGACATGAGTTTGTACCTTGTGGTACACTCCATCAGGGTAAAACCTTGGTGGTATTCCTCTGTGTGGCATACCTATGTGGTACTTACCTTCGGGGTATTCCATCCTTTGTGTAATGGTTGAGCATTGGGCTTTTGAGTTTCACCCTTTGTTTCCTCAGGATTGAGATGGGTATACTTGATAACTTTGGTGTGTGTATATGCATATACCTAAGTAGGTTGGATAGTTGACTTCATGATTTTTGGTTTATCCATTTTTGATTTTGTAAGACCTTGAGTGTCTTGGGGTCCCTTCTGAGTATCATTATACACACCCATGCAAGAGAAATGCCCGCACCCTATTGTGTTTGGTGAAGACAATGTACTGCAATGACTGAGGATGACAGTACCAAGACTGGAGGTAGTTTATAGGTGGATGTTAGATGAGGAAAGCCATGGAGACGACCATTCATGAGCTGTACCTACCCTTCAGGTATGATTCTTGTTGGAAGATCCAGGGGATGCTTTTCACCCATCAGTCGTCTTATACTTTCCAGATGGTCTTGTATTATGGCCCCTTTTATTATTGTACTCACTCTGTTTATAATTCTATTTACTTTATTCTGTATCTTGTTATGTGCTTGGTTGTGTGTGATATAGGTTATAATGTCAATGCCTTCTCAGTTTTAGGGAATACGCCTTCAGGTCTAGTCTCCAGCACCTGGCCTATGGAAGGTGGGCATGGGGTAGTCATGGAACGGACCCTGGGTGATGGGTCATGACAAATTGGTATCAAAGGATTCAGTTATAACATAGGACATAAGTCTCTGATAATTACTTTTAATTACAAAATTGTTAAGTGTAGGGAGTGTGGTTATCAGTTTAGGGAATCTAGTGTTGGTACAGTGGCCGACGTATCCATAAACCAAGACCCTGACTTATGATTTCTGACTCATTGCATGAAAACACCGATTTCATGTGTGATTTCAAGAGTTTTCATTATGATCTACTTTAGTCAGCTCACCATGTATAACTTATTGACCTTGGCGCACCCAGTTTTCTTTCAGGATGCCTCCATAAAGATATTCAGCTAGGGTTCCAAGAGTAGTACATGCTGATTGCCCACCGAGCGATGAGCCCTCGGTGCAGGGCCCTCTTCCAGTAGAGGTACCAATGTAACCATTACCGGTTGGGCCACCGATGACACCATCTCCAGTAGAAGAGTGTCTACACTGCTTGAGAGCGTTACACGAGTTCCATTGCCAGAGGCCACCAACGTTCAGGGGAGAGATAAACCCACAGGCGGCTGAGGATTGGTATGAGGCCATGGTGATAGTCTTCCGACTTGTTGGGACACCAGCCGATCTCATGGTGATCCTTTCCTCTAGCCTTCTATAGGTAGCATCAGGCAGATGTTGGAGCATGATGCTCTTGGTTCAAGAAGAGGTGATGCTTTTTTGGGCAGTCATTGAGAGCCTATTTCGGGGAGAGTTCATTCTAGTGACTCTTCGCATAGTGCACATATAAGAGATTCTTCATCTTCATCATGGTAGCAAGACTATGGCTCAGTACTCAGTGAGGATCAATGACCTCTCACGTTACTCCACTGATATGGTGCGGGACCCATTCTGCAGGGCCATAACTTTTGAGCAGGGACTAAGATGAGAGATCCAGGCTTCGATGAGTTATCATAGCATCCCAACACAGGAAGGGGTATTAGAGAGACCCCTCTTAGTGGAGAGTTTCCTTGCTGAATAGTAATCAGCAGTGAGACCCACCATCAGTAATCACATAGAGGATTCTTCTACACCTGGCAGCAAATAGATGTCACAGAGGTCCAAGAGGGCTAGACCTATTGGTGGATCACCACAGGATTCCCGGTCGGTTGTGCAGGGAACCTGAGAAAGAGCCCTCCAAGCGAGGATCGGGAAATATTACGCATGCGGGGGGCATGGTCACATGGATCGTGACTATCTGACTTCCATAAAAATGATCAGCAGATAGTCAAAGAACCACCCAGGAAGAGACATAGGTTCGATCGTGGGGGTCCTCATGGAGTTGGAGGACGTGGCAGAGGAGCAGGTCGTGTAGCTGGCGGTGGTAGATGATTTGAGATGTTACCACCACCACCACCTGGTGGTCCACCCCAACCACAGAGAGTAAGAGGACAGAGGTGATCTCAGCTTTAGGATGCTGAGGTCTGTAATCACATCGCTACAGAGATGATATGAGGTACGATCTATGTCTATTCCACCTTAGCTGTAGTACATATAGACACATGTGGTAGCCATTATTTTTTTTCCACTTCCCTCATTCAGAGATCAGAGATTCCGACAGATCCGTTAGTTCGATCCTTATGGCTAGAGACTCTTATGGTAGTAGATTCGATGATTATGAACTTGTGTCGGCAGTGTCAGCTTACTCTTGAAGGTGAGATCTTCGACTGAGATCAACTAGTAGCGGTGTTGAGGCCTTATGATGTCCTCTTCGGTATCGACTTGTTATCTATAGTCCATTCTCAAATTGACTGTATTAGGCCGAAAGTGTAATGTTTCCGCATGGAGGGGACCATGATTACCTTCATTGGTGAGAAGGGATCCTTTGCATCAAAGGATGTACTTAACCGGAGGAGATTACAGACGATCACTCATCAGTTGGATAGCCTTACCCTCAGAGTGGTTGAAGCGGAGAGTCTTAACTATACTTTAGTTGTGGACTCGTAAGTGGATGTCTTTCCTGATGATGTTACGGGTCTACCTCCTTTCATGGAGGTGGAATTTTTTATTAACAAGTACCCCCTGACGATATGGATATCTACACTAGTATATCGGATGTCTCCCATGGAGCTTCATGAGTTGCATGTATAACTGGAGGACTTATAGGGGAAATAGTTTATTCAGACTTGTGATTATCATTTGGTAGCGTAGATTTTGTTCACCAAGACTGTGGATGGGAGCCTGAGACTTCGTGTCATCAATCAGCGCCTGAACCTGGTGACCATGAAGAACAATTACCCACTTTTGAGGATTTACGACATCTTTCATTAGCTGAAGGGGGCACAATGGTTCTCGATGATAGACCTCAGATTGGGCTATAACTAGCTCAGATTAGGAGATGAGGATGTGTAGAAGACAACTATCAGATGTCAGTAAAACCACTACGAGTTCCTGGATATGGCATTCTGTGTTACCAACGCTCCTGGAGTGTTCATGGGACCCATGAATGGGATATTTAAGCCATACCATGATTGTTTTGTATTAGTCCTCATCGACGAAATTCTGATCTACTCGACTGTAGTGGTGGAACATGCCTATCATTTGCGGGTAGTACATGACACACTTTGAGAACACCAGCATTATGGTAAGCTCTCAAAGTGCCACATCTTGATCTGAGAGGTTACCATTCTTGGGCATGTCATATTGGAGGCAGGAGTTACAGTAGATGCAGCGAAGATTGAGGAGGTACTTTTTTGGGAGGCACCCAAAAGTGTGACGGAGGTACGAAGTTTCCTAGGAATGGTCGGATACTACTAGATATTTGTGCCATATTTCACCAGAGTTTCAGCACCACTATCAGCGTTGATGAATAAGTGGTGAACCCTTTGTGTGGTCGGAGGGATGCCCATGCAGTTTTCAGAAGTTGAGGAAGCGACTAACTAGTGACCCATTTGTGAGGCTTCTAGAGGAGCGTGTGGGGTACATACTATATTGTGACACAGGAGGGATCCGACTCAGATGTGTCCTGAAGTAGGAGCAAGCAGTGATCGCATATGGTTTTCGACAGCTGAGTTAACATGAAAAAAACTACACTACCCATGACCTAGATTTAGAAGCAGTGGTATTCACCATGAAGATGTGGTGACATTACTTGATGGGAGATCATTTTAAAGTGTACTATGATCACAAGAGTCTTAGGTATAACTTTTCCCAGAAGAACCTGAACCTGAGATAGTGAAATTGGATTGAGTTCCTCCAATACTATGACTTAAATATTGTCTATACTTCTGGGAAGGGGAATGTTTTAGTAGACGCACTCTGCAAGAGATCTGGTAAATAGTTGCTACGTGAGGCAAAGGAGAAGCTGGATGCATTACAGATATCCTTTGTGGATCAGGATGGTGCAGTTTTCCATCAGTCTCATACAGCCACTCCCCCACTTCATCAGTGAGTTAGGGAGGTGTGGTGTGGGGACATTGACTATGATGCTCGACGTGCTCAGATATCCACATGACATTCACCTAATGGATTTTATGAAGGTGGGTAGGATGTCATCCTCTTCAAAGGATGTATAATGGTACTAGTGTCAATTCTGTAGGAAGTGTTGAAAGAGTTACACACATCGCCTTTAGAGGTACATCTAGGAGTGGCAAAGATGTACTAGGATCTCTTCCGACCGCACTGGTGGATGAGAATTAAGAAATAAGTAGCAGTATTTTTCTATGGATTCCTCAATTGTAAGCAAATGAAAGCAAAGAAATAGGTACCATCAGGCTTGGTTTAGACTATGGAGGTCCCAAAGTGGAAGTGGAATGGGATATTAATGGAATTTGTGGTAGGACCTCCACGTACATCCAGGGGTCATTCCATGATTTGGGTGATCGTTGATTGACAAACCAGGTCGGGCCACTTCCTACCGATAAAAAAGAAGGGTTCAGTAGAGAGATTGGGACACCTCTATGTGCATGATATTGTGTGGCTTCATGGAGTACCCTCGTCAATTGTATCTGATTGTGATTCATGCACGTTTCACATCCAGGCATTGGAAGGGGTTGTAGGAGGATTTCGGGATGGAGCTTCGTTTGAGCACTGCCTTCCATCCTCAGACTGAAGGTTAGACTGAGTGTACCATTCAGACTCTCGAGGAGAACATGTGTGCTTGCGTCCTCGACTTTGGTCGCATCTTGGAGGACAAACTTCCTTTGATGGATTGTTATACAACAACACCTATCACTCCACTATTAGATTAGAACATTTTGATAAATTGTACATGTGACCATTCAGATCACCATTGTGTCGGACTGACCCAGGGGAGTTAGCACTAGTGGGACCAGAGACTGTACGAGATACCACAGAGAAGGTGAAAATCATACAGGAGTGGATGAAGACTGCACAAAGCTGGAATAAGTCGTATTCCTACAAGAGATGAAGAAATCTAGAGTTGGAGGTTTATGACCACGTCTTTCAATGGGCCTCATCCAGACGAGGTGTACAAATATATGGTTGAGGTGGAAAGTTATCTCTGAGGTTCTTAAGACTTCTTCAGGTCCTCAGCAGAGTTGGAGAGGTGGAATATCACATAGCTCTTCCACCTCAGTTCCACTGGGTGCACAATTTCTTCCACGTGTCCGAACTGAAGCATACATGCATGACCCTTCCCACGTCATCGACCACAGAGAGTAGGACGTCGAGGATGGGTTGAAATTTATAGAGGATCCACTTGAGATTGAGGATAAATAGGGGAATTTCTAGTGTGGATGGTCGATACCTCTGGTTTGGGTTCTGTGGCATCACGACAACCTCCAGGAGAGAACATGTGAGCGGGATGATCAAATTCATGCACATTACCCTCACTTGTTTTCATAGTTTTGAGTAATGTCTTATGGGGATGCAAAGAGTTGATGTGCCGAAAATATAAAGACCCAGAAATTCCATGTAATTTTTTTAAGTATATGGGAATTTTATGAGTATGCGAATATTGACGGCGCATGATTCTGGGGCCAGGTGTTCCCGGAATGAACATCATAACATTTTTTTGGGTACATTTAGTAAACGTGCAAGCATTTTTTTGTAACTTTTGAACCGATGCTCAGAATTGAAATATGAGAACAGTGTTGAACTCGTAGAACTGGTATCCACTTAAGAGGACCTTCACCTCGACAGTATCAGGTCGAGGGTGAATGAAAAAATTTGGGTTTTTTGGGAACGAATAAAATAAAATAAAATTGTGTATCATTTTATTTTCATTGAAACTCACATGTGAATGTTAAGAGGTGGGGACCACTATAACTAAACGTCACATGTGATGTTATGGAGGTGGGGACCAACAGAAGTAACATCCCATGTGGTTTTTGGTGGTGGGGACCACATGAGAATATAATCATCTTGAAGTCCTCTCTTCATGGGTGAAAACCTATTGAACTCCCAAACATTATTTGTGCCACACACATTAATTAATTATACCAACTCAATTAATTAACTAATCCAATTTGAAATTATGCTAATATATTCTATAATGATGGATAATTCATTTTTGGATGGATTGGGGGAACTTGTTTTTACAAAGGAGAATGGGAGAGCTTTTGGGAGAATTACATTTCTCCAACGAAGAACATCTTCCTCGAAGAACACTCATACAATGAAGAACGCTCATTCAACGAAGAATGCTAATGCTCGAATTCAACTTCTACCTCGGGACATCCTCTATTGTGGGATTTCTTCAAGTGACGACCGTTCATCCCTCCTCATTGACGTCAACAAAAGAATGGGGTAGGGTTGTGTTTCAATTAGATCAATGATAATTTTTCTCTCACATTGAATCATCTTCCTTGATCCTTATTCTACCTCACTAACGCGGAAGGGTACGGGCCAAAAAAACATGACTCAACCCCTCTGAAAATATTGTCGATCTTTTGTGTGATCTTCATGACTGTGTCGGTGACCGGTGCCGACGGTTGGCATAGTGGAAATTGATAACTGTGATGAAGGTGATGAATGTAGGGTGGCCGGTCAAGTAGGTCTTCAGCAATGACACAACGTCGCGCTGCCCCGCGGCTCTACTCTGCCTGCAGCCTCCACACCCCGAGGCTCTCCCCTGCCTTGCGGCCTCCTTGCCACACGGTGCTCTACTGCCCATGACACCCCGTGCCGCTCCGAGGCTCTACCTCTTCGTGGATCCACAACCCCACAGCCCCACCGTGCCGCCCCGCTGCTCAGACGTCCACAGCCCCGCAACCTCTACACCACTGGGCTAGGCCGCTATGCCTGGCCACCCAGTGCGGGTCGGGCATCCCAGTGGTGACGGGCCGCATCATGGGCCGGGTCGAACTGGACTGGACCCACTACGACCCATTTACACTAGTTTACACAAAACATTGGAACCAGACTTCTATTTGAAAAACCTCCAACGACATTGGAAATAATGGAGAGATACGCTCCCTTTAGTATACCCCACTGGTGATTTGGGTAAAGTTATAGTACGGTCGGGTTTGATCTTTCACGAATCCAATTGGACCCTTGGTACAAAAAGGAAAATAACTTATAGACCGGGCGCCCGATTGACAAACCATCCATTGCATTGAGACCCCAATTATGTGGTGGTACATTGAGATACTTCTTCATGGGGAATCATTAGTAGTTAGTGTATTGACCAGTGGCATGAGGAGTGGAACCTCCCTGAGATGATCAAGCTGAGTGCAGAATGAATTGCAATTCTATGTGGGCTAGTGCCAAGAGAACCTGTGCGGGTCAGCACCTTGCGATCTTGTGTGGGTTAGCACTGATTGATCCTGTGTGGGTCAGCACCGAGCGATCTGGTGTGGGTCATAACTAAGCGATCATGTGTGGGTCACCACATAGCGATCATATGGGGGTCAGCACCAAGTGATCTTGTTTGGGTTAGCAGAAGATCCTCTTAATAGAGTGAGATGATTCAGTAGTTATATCTAATCATCTCTATAACTATACGTAAGTTATACATAGTGTGAGCGAAGTCAGTACCTTGTTGTACTTTCCTTCACTGTAATACCTTGGGGGTATTCTTCTGTGTGGAATACGAATGTGGTACTTACCTTCGTGGTAATCCTTCCATTGTGGAACTGATGAACTTTGGGATTTGGGGTTGGACCCTGTGTTTCCTCATGATTGAGATAGCTATATATGATAACATAGGTATATGTTTGGGCATATACCTAAGTAGGGTTGACAATTTACTACATGATTTTAGTTTATCCTTTATGGATTTTCTGATACATTGAGGGTCTCGGGGTCCCTACTAAGTATCGTCATAATCACCCCTGCACGGGAAAAGCCTGCACCCTATTGTGGTTGGTGCAGATGATAGACATCGTTGAAAGGGGATGAGAGTACTAGGATTAGAGGTAGCTCATAGGTGGACGTTAGACATGGAAATCCACAGAGATGGATGTTCCTGAGTTCTACCTTCCCTTCAGGTAGGATTCGTGGTGGACGATTCAAAAGCTACTTTTCACGTATCAGTCGTCCTATACTTTCCAGTTTTCCTTGTACTTTCTAGTAGGGCTTGTATTCTAGATCCTTTTACATACTATTCTAACTCTATTTACTATTCAGCTTACTTCATTTCATATCTTGTTGTGTGCTTCGTTGAGTGCGTTACAGGTTATAAAGGCAATCCCTTCAATTTTTTAGGTAATACACCTTCGGAACTTGCCGCTAGCCCTTGGCCTATGGACGTTGGGCATGGGATAGTCACAGCATGAGCCCCGGGGGATGGGTCGTGACAATGGTCATCCCTGGGTCAATTTTGGGACCCTATAGAGTTGCATTTGTGGGAAAATTACATTTAATAAGAATTAATATATAGAAAATGGAAATATAACATAAATATGTATCTTTTAGAAAACCAATTTTAATATGGGGTTTTATAAGTGATCTATTCAACTATAGATAGTAATTATTGATATAAAAATATTTCTAACATCATTAGATTTTTATGATAGTTTTTTGATATTAAAGACATAAATTTAATTATGAATCAATGATGACGCAATGATTTCTTCATTAATAAAGGGTTAAAATAAATGATATTATAAATATTATAATAAATTTAATTTTATTATTTTAATGTCATCTATGAATTTTATGGATAACATTGATACATTATCTTTTACTTAATTCCTTTGGTTCAAGGTAATCATGTTTTAATGAATTAGCAAAAACATTAAATATGAATAGTTTCTAAAATTTACATAATTCATAACTTAAAATATAAAATAGTTTATTAAATGTTATTAAAATCATAAAAATATATGATTTAGAAAAATATTTATGGTAATTCAAAATAACTCCTTAATTGCTTTCTGGGGGGTCGTTTTAAAAGATATGGTAATTATATTAACCCACAATGTTTAAAAAACATTATGTCACGATAAAATTATAATGGGCGAAATAAGTGTTAAAAAAATGATTTGGATAAAAAAATTATTCCAAACGTACATAAAAATTATTTTATTATGGTTATTCAATAAAAATTTATATTATTTTTTAATTAAATGAGTTTCTACTATTTTTAATAGAAACATAATTATAATAAATAAATATTTAAAGATTATCCTAAAGTACACCTCCTCTCTCTAATAAAGGTCCACCACATCTACCCACAGACTAACACGTCTCAATCCCCTTGGATCGACAAAATTATAGTTATATAATCTCACAACATCTAAACCTTCATCATAGAAGCCTTACCCATGGTATATTGAAATTCAAGAAATACTTTTGGCGTAAATCAAAATAATTTACCAAATAAAGAGTTAACATGTTCCCTCATGTTCCATTCCATTATTTTCATTCACCACTACATATTATATTCTTTTTCAATGATTATTTAACAAAAACAATATCCTAAATTTAATAATATTTCGTTATGATATGTATTCAAAATACACATACACACACCTTCACCTAATTGATTGGAACATACATTTTCGGTGTAAGACAATGTACTGACTCATGAATAATGGTTGTTCAATTTTCCCCGACAAAAATTAATGGAGTCCATTATGAAGGAACTATATTTATAAATGATATAAATTATATTTATATTTCCTCTATGATTCTATTTTAAATTTAAATGATACCATTATTCTTTAAATAATGTTTAAATATGATAATTTAATTTGAGTAAGTGTGGACTACCACCTTATAAAACGGCTATGACTCATTCATTCCATACATGGAAAATATAAAATATGGTGTTAATGAACTCATGTAACATCTAAAAAATATTAATTTATATTTTAATTATAATATAAATATGTATTATTTTGTTTTTATTCCTTTAAATGTGAAAATGAAATGAAAGTTGCGCTCATGAATACGTACATTTTACTACCTCCATGAAAGGTGCATTTCATTCCATATTTCCAAATGTAATGTGCTATTAGAAATACACACACACACACAGATATATATATATATACTAGATATATATTATATTCATAATTTTATTATCATTCTAGAGATGATGTGCTTTTGACTTCATGGATAGTTAACCTCCAAGCAAGTTCATTTTCGAGTAATGTACCGAATATCAACAAAACAACCGATATTAACAAAAATAATTATGAAATGTATATAACATGTTAACAAAGTTATATAAATGGAATAATAAACATTAAAAATCTTCTAAGTAAAATATAAATTAACTTATTTTTATTATATAGTAAGAACAAGGAGAATATCTGATGAGTCAGAATCAATGTAAGGGAATTCCTCCCAATCTCCTTTCATTTAGGCATATTTTGGTTGAACATGACATGAATTTATATGTTTTATTATTTTCTCATTTTTAATTTAATTTAATTTAATTTTTCCAAAAGTAATATTTATTTTATGAAGAGTTTTACTAAACTACATAAGGAATGATTCTTTTTAACGTTCACGATGACAATGACCTTTCCACCTCCATGAGCATTATTTGATATTTGTATTCCTTAACATGACCTATATTTTTTAAAATGAAAAAATTACATATTCCATTTTTATGAATTTTGGTTTTGATAATGGTTTTGGTAAAGCATTTATTATGTCAATATCTTGAAATAATATATTGTGGTTTAAATGTTGAAATGTTATATTTCATCTATGATTGTTTTATGTGTTCTGATTGTGTTATGGTTCTTGGAAATTATTTATGTATATGGGTGGTTACTTGAAAATTAAGGGAGGGTGAGCCCGAGAAAGCTCTTCAATGCATTAGGTAAAATGACACAGGTAAAGGGTAATGTTTCTCCAAAGATATTTATTAAATATACTATGTTTGGTATTCCAAACGTAACTCCCTATGTAAGTGTGAACGCTTTAATGTATGTCTATTATAGTTTCCACAAGTTACCTTCATGATTTATGATTTCTATGTTTTAATCCTAAGACATATTATTTCATGAGTTATTTTAATGATATTATTATTTATGATTGAAAAGATTTATTTCATTGATTTTTGTGTATTCATATACTATTGTTTTCTTTCAATATATTATATCGCTTATTGATAATTGTATGCTCATCCCATGTTTATGAAATGTTTTTCTGGAGGTATAAGAAGGGTATGTAAATGAATGAATTCAATAATATTTATATTGAGAAAATAAATATTGGATGATTTATGTTGTTTTATTATTTTGAAAAAAAGTCGAGAGAGTAAAAGTGACTACTATGTAATTTTGGAGATTTTATGTAATAGTTATGGACTAATTCACTAAAACACTAAGGATGAAAAGTTATTTAATTTCTAATTCTCTAATTTACTCCAGATTATGTAACGATTACGTTCGGGGCCTTATAGTATTTATCCGAGGTCAGTTTGGATATATTTGGGATTTAGGATATTGTTAAATGAATATGCCTAAATTTTTTTTACTTTCTGGTAAGACTGAAATGATATAGAATTTTAAGATTACCATGATGATTCATCTATGATATGTCTATGTGCAGAATTATTTTATATAGTGGAAACATGGTAGCTCTTATGGGACAACTTCGGGAGGGAAAAAACCATCCAAATCAGTAACATAAGATGGTTGGAATCAGAACTGAACAGTTTTTTTGAGTAATAACATAGTTGACTCAGGCTATAAATAGTGGTGGTATCAAATCACAAGATCAGCTAGATCATCCACAATGGAACATTTTGGTAGTGGAAAATTTCACGAGGACACATCCCCCATCATTTGGAGGTCCATCTGACCATGGTCTAGCATACAGGTCGATTAAAGAAATGTAAATGATATTCGATGTATTGCGATGTTTAGAACATCAAAAGGATAGTCTTGTTATTTACTATTTTGAAGGTTATTTCAATCAGTTTTTGTAAATTGATAAAAAAAATCAGTGATAGTGAAGAGATTTATGCTCATGGCTAGTATTAAATAAATGGTTTTGTTCTTGAGATATATATTTCTAAGACAATTCGACATGGGATGGAAATACAAGTAATGGAATTGAGACACAAGGCTAACTCAGTGGCAGCTTATAAAGAAAAATTCACTCAAGTAGAATAGTATGGTCAAAATTTCATAAGGGATATATATAGTAAAATAAATATTTCATAATTATTATTATATCCAATGTATAAATGGGAATTAACCATTAGTGAGTTCAAAAGTTATGATAAACTAGTTTGATTTGCAGAGAAGGTGGAATTTTTATTTGCTGATGATCATGGGTTATATGAAAAACTATAGATTAAGAGGTTGAGGTGGTAGATGAAAAGGAATAAGTATTCCAGAATTATTTCAGGTAAGAAACATAAGATTAATGTATTTGAAATTTTTGGTAAAAATAACACATGGTAAGGCCTTCTGAATTCTAGTAAGCACATATGATGTGTTAAAATGTGAAATAATGCTCGTAATTTCATTAAAATGATCAGGGTAGTGGTATGATGTAATCAAAATTATAGTCAGTAAATTTATTTATCATCAATTAAATGGGTTATTATGCTAATGAGTGCCAGACAATAAACTCAAATGATGGAAAGAGACGGGACAACACAAAGAAAGGGGTGATGGAATCATTTTCAACTACTTTTAAAAATGTTGGTTCATCAACTTATGTAGTATCAGGTACATTTTTTGTTTATTCATATTTTGATAATGTGTTTATTGATTAAGGGTCAACACATTCTTTTATTTCTATGAAATTTTCGATTAAATTGGTAATTACATCTCAATATGTGAATCTTGAATGTTTGGTAAAAACATTGAGACTAAATGATGAGATAAAATGAAATTATAAGAAAATTCATTTACTTTTTTGTGGAATCAATCTACCTGAAGACCTTATTGTGTTTCTACTAGTAGAGTTTGAGGTTATTATGGGTATATATTGGATTTCCATTTATAATGTTATGATCTACAATTGAGCTAAAGGGGATTCATTTATGAAAGAATTTCATTTTTTGATCAACAATGAACAATTATTTTTTTTAACATATTAGAATTTTGAGAAACTAGTAAATGATGCAAATAAATGTTAATAGACACCAATTATTTTAATCAAAGGAAGTATTTTGATTAATGTTGTTCTCGTGGTCAATGTCTATCCCGATTCTTTTCATGATGTGTTTCTTAGTATAATACTTGATCAGGATGTTGAATTAACAATTGACTTAGTTTCTTATTCTAAGAAAATTTCTAAACCCCGTTATCAAATTGATCAAATTGAATATTTAGAGTTAAAGAAGAAATTAAAAGAGTTATTTGATATAGGTTTCATTAAACATAAAGCATCACCATGGGTAGATCTTGTCATATTTTGTTCAAAATAAAGATGGATCAATGTGAATTTTCATTGATTACATATCCTTGAATAACATAACTATGAATAACAAGTATACTTTGCCTCATATTGATGATTTGTTTTATTATCCCCAGGGAGCTCATAATTTTTCGATGATTTACTTGATGTTGGTGTACCATCAGTTGAAGGTAATGGAATCAGACATTCTAAATAATGTGTTCCATACTAGATATGGACATTATGAATTTCTAGTTATGATTTTTGGGTTAACCAATGCTACTGTTGTATTAATGGATCTGATGAATATAATTTCCCTTGAGTTCATAGATATGTTTATGTTTGTGTTTATTGAGGATATTTTGTTATATTCGAAATGTAAAGAGTATTATGAATGTCATTTAAATTTTATCATGAAAACCATAAAAGAAATAAAATTGTAGGTGAAATTTATAAATGGTGTATTTTGTTTAAAAAAAATTTATGTCCTTGTTCATATTATTTCTAATGATGGAATAACTCTTTTCCTACTAAAACAAATGTTATTTAATAATTTTATAGACCCACAAATAAAACCAATATTCAATGTTTTATTAGTTTTTCATGTTATTACTATAGGATTGTTGGAAATGTTCAATAGTTATCCATCCCACTTATTGCGTTAAATTGAAAATGTGTTATATTCATCTGGAAAAAATAATGTGATGAATGTTTTTCTAAATTTAAAATAAGATTAGTGAATTCTCCAGTTTTGGAACTGCCTTCCGAATTTTTTTAATTTTTTTTTATCTATAATGATTATTCATTGAATGGACTTGTTTGAGTCCTAATGAAAACAGATCATGTAATTGCTTATGATTCACATCAGTTGATAAATCACAAGTTAAATTTCCCTATACTTGATTTGGAATTAGCTAATGTTTTTTTTTCTTTAAAAATTTGGTGGAATAATCTGTATAGAGTAAATTGTGAAATATATACTGACCACAAAATATTGAGGTATATATTAACAAAGATAGAATTTAACTTGATACATTGGTTGTGGCTTGAATTAGTCATGGATTATGATTTAATTATTAACTATCATAAAGAACCAGAAAATAAGGTGTACACAAATTAAGTAGAAAGAGTAATGCAACATTAACAATGCAACATTAGGAATAAGATACTTTGGTTTCTGATATCATGAATTTAGTATCAGAATTTTTTTTATAGGGATTTCCTTTATTTTGATTAAGGTATTAGTACAATCATATATATCAAACAAAATAAAAAAAGCACATAAATAAGATATCGAGTTTCAGAAAAATGTTGAATTGTTTTAGATGGGTATGTTATATAAATTTTACAGTTGTAAATACTGTGTGTTGAGGTTTGGAAATTTATTATGTGTGGCATCTGGTTCACAATTGAAGAAGAATTTATTATGTGATGCTTATAGTTCTTCATTTTCAGTTCATCGTAGACGTAAATTTTTTTTATAGATATCGTAGAGAGTATTACTTGTTGGATGGAATGAAAAGTGATATTTCTGAATTTACTGTTAAGGGATTGACTTTTAAACAGGTTAATGTAGAAAAAATGTTACAAAAAGGGATACATCAGCCTTATCCAATGATAGAGTTGAAATGGGAAAATGATTCCATGTATTTCTTAGTGGGATTTACAAATACTTCTAAAGGTAACAATGCAATATAGGAAATTTTTTATCTATTGTCTAAATATTCTATTTTTCATTCTATTCGAGATACACTCTCTAGATCACCATTCTTTATTGTATATTAATGAGATAATCTTGATACATGGAGTTCCCCTCTCCATTGTATATGATCATGATCTGAAGTTAACTTATAAATTTTTCAAGGGCCATTGGATGTCATTGTGTACTAAAGTAAATATTTGTACAACATTTCATCCACACTCTCATGGGATGCCAAAACAAACAAATTAGAAATTGGATGATATACTACAAGTTTGTTCATTATATTACCAGGGATGTTGGGAACACCATATATCATTGGTTGTGTTTTCTAATAATAACAGTTTTATTCCAGTATACATATGGAACCATTTTAAGCATTATATTTAATGTGCTATTGAACTATAGATTTTTCGGACAATGTAGGTGAAAGGTTTTTTACGGGAACCAAATTCTTTAAAGAGATGGCAGAAATGTTTTAGTTGATTTTGAAGCGAATGAGAATAGATCTGAGTTGGCTTAACGTTCATGTGAACAACCAGAGGAATGATATTTCTTTTGTGCTAGGTGATCATTTATTTTTTCAAATTTTATCCCTAGAAAAGTGTATTGGGTTTTGGTAAAAAGGGAAAGTTGTGTCCGAGTTTCATTGGACCCTATGAAATCATGGATAATGTTGGATAAGTTGCCAATAGAGTTGCTTTAACTCCATTTTTATCACATCTACATAATGTTTTTCATGTTTTGATTTTGAAATAGTATATTACGAATCCATATCATGTTTTTTGTGAATATGTAGTTCAGTTCGAAGAGAATATTTCTTATTAGGAATTGCATGTACAAATTCTGGACTATAGAGAGATGTTTTTGTGGAATTATGTAATTCTTCAAGTAATGATTTTGTGAACAAAACCATATAGCTAAAGATACATCATTGGAATCTAAATGTGCTATGGGGGATAAACAGCCCTATTTATTTGATATCTTATTAGAATTGCGAGGGCGTAATTCCAAAAACTAGGGGAATATATAAAAACCAGAGTATTTATCGAATTATAGTTTTTCATATATATTAATATTTATGGATAATATATTAATATTACATTAAATATGACACCTTTTATGATAGTATATTAGACATGTAACAACAAGTTTCTCTGAAATCCTACATTGAACACAATGTTGAGTTGTTCAAAAATACAATAAAATATTAATATTAATATTTTATATGATTGTTAACTCCTACCATTATTTTGGTAGGAATGGAAATAAGAAGATACAATATTATTATACTTGTATTTTAAATGTTTTAAAATTTATCTACAAAATTTTAAATTCTAAAAATGTGAATGAATCCAATTTCAAGAATGAAATACTCTAATATTTTTAAATGGTAGGTTTACTACATTTTGATGGACATCCCATATAAAATATAGTTTTTTGTAACCTTTATATGTTCTATTTTAGAAAATAATATTTTTAAATAGAATAGGGACATCAATATTTACTTTGGATAAAATTTTGGTTACTTTATGATAATTTTAATTATTAATCAATTGTGAAAAATACCACATTTTATGATAAAATTACATTTTCATCTAATATATTTATATAGTAGGATTATCCTATTATTTAGTTTTAATGTTTAATTAGATTATATATTTATCATTAAATATAATTATTATAATATGAAGTAATTTTTCATTTTAATTGGACATAAACAAATGTCAATGTTTTGATAGTGTTTACTTATAAAAAACTCGCATTTTGGTTTTGACAATTGGATTTAATTTTAAATTATTTTATAAAGATTATATGTTTTGAATTGTAAAAATGGATTCTATAATAGTGTTCAGAAGTTCCAAACTATGTAAAGAGGTACCTTTTATTTTTAAACTTTATGAAGAGTAACATCATTAATTCTTTAAATTATCATGGTTAAAGGGTATATTTGGTATGTAAGGGTAAAATATTATACAATAATAATAGTAAACTACCCTAACACATATCTTAATCCATTTGGAGGAGATATGGCCGACCATGGGCATCGTTGGCTCTATTTTGGGACCCCATGGAGCTACTTGGGTTTGAAAATGACATATTATAAAATTAATATAAAGTAAAGAGAAATAAAACATAAACATTTATCTTTTACTAATCATATATTAATATGAGGTTATATTAGTGATATATTTCATTATAAATAGTCACTAAAAATATAAAAATATATACTATATCATGTTATTTTAGTTAATATTTTTGGACATTATATAAATAAATTAGGTAATGACACAATGATGATGTTGTGACTGTTTCATTAATAAAGAATTCAAATAAATGATATTATAAATATTAAAATAAATTTAATTTGTCTATTTTGATTCTATCTATGAATTTTCTGGATGATATTGGCGTATTATATTATAGTTTATTCCTTTGTTTTGAAGGAATATGGTTTTTATGAATTTATAAAAAAGTCATGTATGAAATGTATCAAAAACTGAAATAAATTTTTACATAAAATATAAAATATTTTATTAACTGTCATTAAATTAATGAAAATATAATAATCTACAAAATGGTAATGATAAGTCCAAATATATCAATAATTAATTTCTTTTTTTTTCTTTTGAGAAGATATAATAATTACATTAACCAACAATTTATTAATAAAATGATATCATTATATTATTATAATGTGTAAAATACAGGTTCAATAAAAAAGATAACGATAAAAAAATATAAAAAACCAATATAATTTTTTTTTCATGATGTGTATTCAATCCAAAAATCATATATTATTAGAAATAAATATTTTTTTGATGCTTTTTAATTGAAATTGATTTTATAATAAATTAAATTTTCTAGACATTCCTAAAAGTCCCCTCCTCTAACTTATAAAAGGCTACCACCTCTACCCACATACTCACTCATCTCATGCTCATTGTATCGACCAACATCTGCTCAAATAATCTCCCAACATCCCTACCTTATTCCTAGAATCCATTATTTGGGAATAATGAAATTTATTAAATAATTTTGGCTCAAATGAAAAGAAGTAACACTATTTTGAGGTAACATATTCTCTCAAGTTCCATTCCATTATTTTCTTTATATTCTCCCTATGATCTTATTATTCATTTATTAGATAAGAAAACCATTATCCACAATATAATAAGAAATTTTTAATAGAATAATTTGATCTATAAATACTCCCAAATCCATCTAATGGATACGAACAAACTATTTCTCTATATGGTGAACTAATGCATCATTAAATGATGATAGTTTAATTTTCCCATTCCACATATAATAGTGGAAATTATAATGTTAAAAAATTTATATATTATATATATTATATTTATAGTGTACATGTACTTCTTTTTTATTTAAATAACACCATTATTGTTTCTATAATGTGTAAATACAATAAATTCATTTGAGGAAGTAAGGACTAGCTCCCCCTCATTGTGATATGAATCATTAATGCCATTCAAAGATCAATTTAAGGATAACATAAATGAAATTTTGTAGTGAATATAAAATCTGATATTATTTTGTAATTAAAATATGCTTATGTATCATTTATTTTTTATTCCTTTAAATTATGATACTGAAATGAAAGTAGTGAACATGTGTATGTAGGACTAACTATCTCCATGAATGATGTATTTCATTTCTTATCTCCAAATATTGTGTACTGTTATCAACACACACCCACACAAACATATATATATATATACTATATATATTTGATATTTAAATCTTGAATATCATTACTATTATGATATACTGTTGACTACGTGGACAATTTACCTGAAATAAAGTTCATATTTGACTAAATTACCATATATCAACAAAATGACTAGTATTAACATAAATATTTAGGTAATTTCTATCTAGATTCATTAGGTGATATAAATGAAATAAAACACTTTTAGAAGGTTCTGAATCATTTATAATTTAACTTAATTATATTTTTCAGGAATAACAAGGAACATATATAATTATATTGACTCAAGGTAAGGGAAATCATCCAAATCTCCTTTCATTGTGGAATATTTTGGATTATACATGACATTATTTTATAATGTGTATAATTATATCATTTTTCATTTAATTTAATTAAATATTTTTCAAAAGGAATCATTCATTTATGAAGAGTTTTACTATCCAAAAAAATTAATGTTTCTTTTTATCATAAATGATGACAATGTCCTTTGAGATGCTGCGAACATTATTTTATATTTGGATCCAATAAAATGTCATAAAATTTATAAAATGAAAAAAACTAACATATATCATTTTTATATATTTTTTTAATGAAAATATTTTTGAGAAATCATTTATTATATTAATATCATGATATAATATATTTTGATTGAAATGTGGAAATGTTATCTTTACATTATTCTTGTTTTATGTGTTATGATAATGTTATGGTTCATAAGAATTATTTACATATATAGGTGGTTTTATCATAAACTGACAGTGGGTGAGCCTGAGATAGTTCTCTTATTCATTAGATAACATGATGTTGGTAAATGTTAATTTTTCTCCTCAAAGATTTCGGCAATACACTATGATGGGTATTCCAAATTTAAATTCATATGTAGCTGTGAAAGCTAAAATTTATGTATGTTATGGATTCCACAAGTTACCTTTATGATTTATTATTTCTATGTTTTACTCATATACATATTTATATAATGATCTTATGAGTTATATTACATGGCATATGTGTTATGATTTAAAAGCATGATTCCATTGATTTGAATCTATTCATGGACTAATGTTTTATTTCATTATTATATATCCCTTAATAGGATTTTTTTGCTTATCCCAAGTTATTGTAATGTTTTTCACCGGTTATATTGATTATTAAAAGAAATGAAGTATTCATGTTGATTAAATTCACGAAAATATTTTTTTATTAAAGTAGTATTTTTTTTGAAAAAAATCGATAGATTATTAGTTTCTATTTTTTAAATTTTTAGATGTAATGTAATACTTATGGAATAATTGTCTAAAACATGATGCTAGTAAATATACTAAATGTAAAATTATTTACTCAACTCCAAATTATGTAATGTTTATGGGTGGGTCCTTATACACTCTTATCATAATTGAGATATTATTTGAGAAATATTATGAAATATTTTAATATATAAGGGAAATGAGTGACCTAGGATAAACAATAAACCATGGATGAAGCTATGTTAAATTGATACAGATGAATTATTTTTATCTATGAATTAGGATTTAAAATTATGAAGTATTTTTCCAATGGTAATTTGGTTATAATATTCTTGAAAAAATTAAATAATGGGAAATAATTAAAAGGAATAAATGTATTCCCTAACATAATATTTTTTGAATCCATATTGAATTTTATGTTTAAGGATCATAAAATAATTAAGTATTAAATATATCCTTAATTATTATAATGTGAGAGTCTACCTAGATAAAATATAGATTGGGAGGAATTTATTCATATGTTATGTTATTTTGAGAAAAATTCTTTCTTCAATAATGCCTTTTAATTTTTCATATATATAGTTATTGGTATTGAAATATAATAGGTTTAATTTTACCATCAATTACATTTTAAATATATTCATATTACATTATTAAATTTTTTTAAAAATTATTTTTTAGAAATCATAGAAAAAAAGACATTATTAAATAATTTTTTTTGCAGGACATGAATCATATTTTTTGGAACCTTTAAAGAAAATATTTTCATATAGTTTAGAAAAATGATAAACCATATGTTGTTTAACAGAATGTATCATCAAACAAGGTGGTGGGACTAGAACCCCTAAATAATGTATCATAAATGGGTTTCACCAATAACTAGCCTAAATTACATCATTTATAATCTATTATTTTATTTAGTAAAATGACCAGAAAATAAATATTTATGTTTATACACCCATTTTAATTATTATATTTATTTATTAATTTACTAGATAAATAGTTATAACCACATGAATTTTTTATAAAAGTTTGGGACAATCATAATGACAAGTTTTATGGATGTTATGGTTTTTTTGTTTATAAATTTTAATGCTATTTCTTTGGATATTTATTTTCTATAATATGAGATGAATTTCAATTTTATGTAATCATTTATAAAGGATGATATTGTACTTATTATGTAGAAACATATCATTTTTGAATATTTCATTATGATCTTCAACCGTAAAATAATTCTCATCATTAAGAAAAAAAATTTGAAAAAAATTATCTCATTACATTCATACATGAGGAATCCTTATTAATTTTAAATCATCAAAGATTTATGTTTTTAATAAACATTACTTTTCATTTACTTTTAACCGGATTTTGATCAATAACATCAATAACTCTCTATAATTATTTACACATTCCCCATCATACATATCATTAGTTTCCACCAATGTTCCATTATATAGAAACCTCACTATATATCATTCGATGTGATGTTGTAACTTCTCATACACTTTTATTAACAGTATTCATTATTAATACATCAGGGATGTTGGTTTTTCATGAATATAGATTCAAATTTCCAAACCCTATATTTACAATATCATGTTAAAATCATTTGTAGGTAATATATTAATCTTACTGAAATGTTCCACCCTAAAATTATAAAAAGTAGAAAATTTTATTTAATAATGTGTAAAACCTAAAACCGAATGTGTATAAGGGAATATAACACCCAGAGGTATTACACTATATTTATTTTTATAATAATTTAATCAATTAAATTGATATCATATCATGAAATATATTGTTTATGTAGAATTACATGCATAACTGCTTTCATCTTGTGTTATACACAATAATGGTGTGAAAAAATGACAATTGAGAAACTGAATAATTCTATGTTCTGGTGGGTCACATGGAATCATGTGTCACTCCCTGAATTCCAATGGTAGTTGATGATCCGTGAGTGTATTATATTATTTAGTGGGGAGACTATACCTCCACAATAAGAATTTTTTGTATAATTAGTAATCATATAAATAAAGAGAAGATGATATAAAATGAATGAACATAAAAATAGAAACTTTTAAGAAATATGAGTAATAATTAATAAATCCAAAGTTAATAATATATACATGAAGAATATATCATGTCTCTATATAAAATTATTGGACATTCATGGAAACTTTTTTAAATAAAAAACATCTATCATATTATCAAAAAGAGAAAAATGGATTATCTTTATATAGTATATAGAGTGTTGCTCAGTCCTTTGATTTGAAACTCTAATGATAAATAAATTATGAAATATAATTTATTCACTATACTTAGTACCTAATTATATCAATGAATTCTATCTTCATACCCAATAGTGGATAGAAATAGAGTGTTTGATAAAAATCAGTAGGGCCCCGCAATTGTGTTTAATCCAAGTCCATTATATGTATATAAGCTGAAGAATTGTGTAATATTTATATAAAAATAAAATTTATTAATAATAAGGTTGGTAATGAATATATGAGATAGGGTGATGCTATCCATCCTAAAAATTAACAATGTAACTGATCATCTATAAACACGCTATAACGATAATGCATGATTAAACATCCACTAGGGCATAGGCCAATTAATGACATGTCACAACCACATTTTCAAAATTTGAGATGTGGTAAATTCCGAGATATACTCAATATATAATTCTGTGTTTCCATGTTTTAGACCTAATTCTAAGATCCCATAAATAGTAATGTTTATGTAATATCATTTATTCTAAATCCATGGATTGAAAATGTTCATGTCATCTAATATAATATTGAATCCATTGGGTATAAATGTGTACTGAAATCAGTACATTTTTAATCCATATGATATAAATGTCCATGGAATTCAATATTGTACCCCAATGAATACCTGGGTATTTAATTATATATTTATTTTACCACTTAAAATATTTCAAAATTCAATTCATAATCATGGGCATACCACGAGTTCATCACACTCATTAAACTGATTCTATTTAATCTATTAATCCTTTTCATGACATGTAAAAAATGGTAATGGAAGTATTAACCATATCATGATATCAAAATTATTCTATTAAGGATAGAAATATTATTTTAATATCGAAAAACACCATAAAAGTGGTATCTCATTGGTAAGATATGTTAAAACACCTCATTGGTGGTTGTGGTTGAGGTTCACAACCTCCTACTGTCCCATGATACTATAAGACAAATATATAACAGTTACAAAAATATGTAAATGAAATGAAAATAATATTATGGGAAATAAAAGAATATATTGTCTATGAAAAATTAGAAAGTAAAAAAAATAATGATAATATGAACTAAGAGACATAGACGACCTATCTTTTGTTCATGGTTGAACAGTCGTCCAATATTATCTCCTAACTCATCCATGATTTTATTAGAATCAAAGAATAGATTAATACCAAAGAAAGATGGAGATTTTGATAATATAAAGATATAACAGTTGACATGAATATAAATGAAAATATTATCATATCCAGTGGATTACAAACCAATTGATACCCAAAGAGATAATCATATCTCAATTCCGGGGCTAGATAGAGAATATACATGATATCATACATTTGTATAGAATAACTCCTACAGGGGGTGGTGAAGATGTCCATTTTAGGAAATAAGAATAATATTTTATCATAATAATGTGATAGTGGAAGTGGTTATTTCTGCATTAAAATATATTTCCCATGATTTGGCCACATGGTTGGAAAAACTATGCACCAACAATACTACTTTCACTATCCATGGAAGGACCTTGTATGGTTCATGTGCATTATTATGGAAACCATGACAAAGGAATGTGATTGTCATATTCTCAAAATTTTATTTGGATCAAATTTGTTTTTGGATCTTATGAAATAAACTCATCATACTGTGCATCCCTGGACATACTCATTATCCACCCAACATGGTTTGAAGAAAATTTGTGTCCTAGGATCTATGGTTTCTACTAATCATGAAACCCCAATTCCTTTTAAAAAATGGGGTTTGTATTAAATCATTCCTCAAACCCCATAAAATCTCTTATAATATAATTATAAATTCATATTATGTCAAAAACAATGAATTAATATTATATTCATATAATTTATCCCTCAAGGAAAATCCATGTTATTTCAATCTCACAACCTTTATAAAACAATTCCATTAGTTAGTCTTCTTCTAGTGGAAATGAATCCCAAAAATATAGGGATACTTATCATTTACATCATATTATTCTTTCAGGTTTCATTGTTTTCATTATTGTGCTACCATATAATGGTTACATAGTTGAAACATCATCCATATAGTTAATTCATCATGAAATAATTGATAAATATTAGATGAAAATCTATGGATTCATCTACCTATATCTCAACCTCATCTAGGTAAGAATATGTGATTGTTTTGAGTAGTAATTATATAGCAGAGATATATTGAAGACATTGATGATGGATCTTCCCTGATGAGGTGGATATCATTGATATGATTTCATCCCTTTTCTGTCTAAAATATTCAGTGGGATAACATATCATGATAATTGATTTTGCTGTATCTGAATCATTATATATCCTAGTTTTGGTGAAATAAGTAAATATTCGTGATCCCTAAACTCAAAATGAATAGGAAATAAATGGGAATCAACATAGTATTTCTCTGTATTATTTATATTACATGTCGACATTTGAATCAGTTTAACATACAATGATATCTCTTACAAGATATACAATCCACGAAGTGTTTCCTCTCCATCATATAACTATCATAATGGGGATCGACATGGAATTCTGTAAAATATCGTCATTTGGTTCCATCGATTTCGTCTCCATATAGCTATTCTTATAGGTGAACTAAACCATGGATATATTCCATAACCAATAACCCCAAAATTGAGGATTCTATATTTAATAATTACCTCTGAAACTTATATATTGTGATCTTACTTTCCATCTGTCAAATGGTGGTATGTCATGTTCAGAAGAACATATATACCCAATTCACTCTTTAGGATATAAGGAAAGCATGATTTAAATATGGAACTCCAATATAACACAATGGTATGATAAACAAGGTCCTGGAACAAAATTTCATCAATATAAATCCACAATGATCAAACACTTATAAGGCCCCCTTGATTGGTATGAAATGGGTGACCCAAATTAGCTTGCTAATAATAACCCATACAACATCCCTACCCCATGTTTACCTTAGTAAACCGGTCATGATACCCATCACAACATCATTCCATTTCAACATTTGTGTAGAAAACTAAATTAAAATCTTAATCGGTTAATAGTGTTCATCTTAAACATGCTGAAAGGTTGAACACCATAGAAAAAATCCATCTACCCCTCATTTCAGACCCATCCTCCAATACTGGGGATGTAAATCATGAGGCATCATACTTACACTGGGATGTACATGCTATGCTATTTTATAAAATTATAGAATTATCTCATCGCACAAGACTTTTGGAACCCGAACGTGACCATGTATGTGAAACAAATCATCCTTACAAATGGTCCAAACTGGTCATTGGGCCTCACATGTAATTTTTTCCCATAGGTAAAATCCTTTATAATCTAATAATTTCCTCCTCTAAACCAAATCCGGAAGAGTGGAAGTAACATCTAAAGATAAGTGATATTTCTGACTAAGCCTGTCTTCCATGTCCAACTACATCTCAACTAATATGTCCATTAATAAAAATTAATTTTTATCCACCTGTACTTCTTATGTTTTTGGCTTTCTAATCCACCCATTAACTACAAAATATCCATTACTAGGCGTGTATTATATATCAAAATCATTGTCCTCATGATACCCAACCCACTATTGATGAATATCATTCAATTCATGTTCTATAAATATTCACATGTGGATTTTTGTGGTCTATTTACACTAAAAACACACTCCATGAATATAGTGCCTCTAACAACGCAAATCTTGAACTATTATATATAGACTGATATCGTGTGTTTAGTATTACCTATTGGGTTGTGCCACCTCGTGAGACCTATATATAATATCCTTATCTACTTGAACCAAGATAAATCCTTGCATGATACATGAGTGAAAACCTTAAATTTAATTCCATGCTCAGGAAGTATATGAATTTGGTGATGTGGTTAGACTCCCATTTTATCCATAAATTATAAATAATATGTATATAACTATACAAACATATCACCCTTATTATTCAATCCCATAACAAGTGCATATGGAAAGATATGTCATGTATGAAATGCCTATAATAACCATGAAATCTCTAGAAACACTAGAGATCATATACAATTTTTTCTTCACCAAATAAATAACCTCACACAGATACAATGTGTCTACATGCCCTCATGAATATAAGATAATGTGGCCAATTAATTTAATATTTTCTGTATATAGAAGAAATATTTTGATCTCTGAATACCAAATATGATCAATCAGTGTACTCAGAACAATGTAATGGCGTATTCCATTATTATTTCAAGAATGAGATTAAACCAATATGTTACCCTTGAAAACCGCCATGATTGAATCCAAATACAAGTTTAAATGAAGAACCACAATGGATGTGAAAATATCTGCTACATTCGAGGAACCAAATAGAATAAATGGATACAAAAAAAGCCAAACCTTCTATTAAATGTCATATAAAGTATTTTTCAATGTCAAAAACATTCCCAATCATATCCTGACTTCAAATAATTTATCAAAAAAACATTGTATCATTATAGACAGTCATATAGATTTTCTATATGAGATATATTATATCAATTATTAGTAATTACCTGTTCCTATTTTCATTAATCCACACATATATAATGTGTTCCACCCTCCTTTTACACCAAATGGAATTGTGATATCCATAGGTAATTATTGTGTAGTTTAAAACCCATTATTTCCAATTCCTCTAAAAATACATTTCACTCTAAATAATCACTAGTATCCATCTAATAAAGTGGAATATATACTTGTGCGGCTCATGATACTAGCTTAATATGGTACATCACATCTCAGTATAGTGGTAAAAAAGTAATGTCATTTTCAAAAGGAATACTGAAATAATCTGCTATAGAAGGTTTATATTTCTACCATATTCCCATATTATGTAGATATATAATACTTGAACTGGGATATCATTCCTCCTAGAATATGATGAAAATTTCTTTTTTAATCATCTAGACATCCCATTACCCATTCTAAATAAAAACCTTGAAATATAGTGATGTGAAGTTTAACATGTGGTGATAGACATAAATGAACAGAAGATAGGAAACCATTTAGTCCCTAATGAGAATGATGTCATACCACATTATCCTAAGAAAAAATTAGGTCCCATGAGATGTGATACCCACTTATCTCAATCAGGACCTCTCTAAACATTAATACATTCTCTCATCTAATTTACAATATATTATTGATTTTAATCACTCTATTATAAAATTGAACATGAAGAAAAATTCAATCCATAAATTTTAAAGATATAAATAAATAATAAGATCCTAATTTTAAATACAATATACTAACATAAAATCTAATAATATCCTACCTACCAATATTGATGGATTGAATGTATGATCAGATGGTTTATGTTGTATTGAATATATCTAGGTAGAACCAATACCCTGAGAAACAATATGACTACATATAGTTATCCCCCCATGTTTTTGAGATTCAATTTGTGTCTACCTCCCATAAATATAACCACTCGCTTGACCATAACGACTAGAAATACCCCAACTCCCATCTTGACATAGATCAATGAAACCTTCTCTTGAAACAATACTCAATTTGGACCTCATCTCACTAGCTGATATAGGGAATATCATATGAAACACTATAGTTGGAGCATTCTAAAATACATTTGGCACTCATGTAGGCCTCTATCATATATATTCCTCATGTTTCCCCACATAACAAACAGAGGATAGACGAATGAACATCTGACACACAGATTGGCTATTATTCTCCACATGATAAACCTCACCACATTGTGTCTTGTCATCTATCACTAAACTACTTTTTCATGAAGCTTTACATCCCCATTATGAGACCCCACCCACTCTCAAATAATGTTTTGTGACCAGTTTATAATTATCTATATCCAAATAACTTTTCAATTGAAACATGTACACATAAGATTGAATAACATGTTTTATAAATTATAAAGTGTATCTCTCTAGACGGGTCATCGGGAAATTAAATTATGGAATGTTCTAAATATCTATAAATAGAAAGAAATAACCCATTACAGTCAGATCCCCCTAATCCATATGTGAAAAATGAAAGGCCCATTTAATATTCAATGTCATATGAATGATGTATTCAAATTTCTTGGATAAAAAATCCCTCTAAACTATATATTATAGTCTATGATCCTAATTTAGTACACCCTACAATTTTATCATGGAACCCAAAGGTATATATGTCACGATACTACCTCTCAAATATCGAGAAGTCTATACTATTTCAATGGTTAAAAAACTATATTAGTCTATAGATTATCATCCAATGGACCTCCATCCCCAAAAAGAATGGGTGGTTGTGGCTGTAAGAACACATGATTTAGCCCTACCATATAAAAGGTAGGATTTGGGGATCCATTTAGAGTCTACATAATTTGTAGGAAACTCTTTCAGAATTGGGAATGAGGTCCCCTATCTAGATTGATGACAAGTGCCCCAAGTGGAAGTAAATGAGGTTTTTTAGTATCAAGAACTATGACCTTCTGACCATCGTCGTTTCATATAGCATTGTGAATTCTATATATAAACATTACACTCCCCTTTTCATTCAAACAATGACATTATTGTCTAATTGGAACAATCATAATTACAACTATAGACTATGCCTACTATCTACTACTTAATTTAGGTATGGATCAAGAAATCAATTTCATTGCATGAGTCCCAGAATATGGATATTCAGTTCTAATTGGAAATTCCATTTATTTAGTACCATTCCATTTTATTCAAATTCTATTAAGGTTCATTTACAATATATTGAAATGTTATTTAAAATTATGAATGATATGGATCACCATTGACAATTCATAAAGGCATATATATCATAATAAGTAAATGTGGAATCTATTTAATCCCAATATAAACAAGTTCCATCTTGGGTGGCCAATAGACCATGTTTCAATGTGCCATAATTGAACTCTTAATGTGTCTAATATTGCCAATATATAAATACATAATTTAGGAAGGAAAATCCACTTTAGGAACAAATTATGTTTCTTCAATTCAATATATAATGTTATTAGTTATCTATTATATCAGACATGTAAATCATTACAATGTCATAAAGTCATGAAAATAAATTATTGCATGGAATATGTTTGGAAAATTAATATTGTATTGTTAATAAGATAATCAATGACTCCTTCTTCCTTTCTATGAAGGTTGAAGTATGAAATTCAATTCATCAATTATAGAAATCATAACATAACCTATCATATGAAAAATCCAATGAGGGAATAAATGATATACAATAAGAAAAAACATAAACATAATGTCCAATCCAAATTAATTTATCTTTTCCCATTTTGTGGGATAACTAATACTAGTAAGATCATAAAAAAATACAAAAGAATCTTATTATCCATTATAATTTCCCTAAAATTAAAAAATAAAATTAATTTTCTATAATACAACTTTTTAATCTCTAATATCGGGAGCCACTAACAGGTTCCCTATATGGTGGGTCACATTGACTCTTGCACGCCTCTCGGTATAGAAGAGGATTCAAAATAGAAGTTATTTTTTGTAATGTTACATTGGGGATTTAATAAAATAATAATTAGGGTGTATCACAATTGTAATAATCATAAAAATAGGTAGAGGAAGAAGTTATAATAATTGAATATTGAGAGAGAAGCATACAGACAACACGAAAAGTAATAAAGAAATCCAAATGAAAATTCATATACATGATTAATATGTCACCTATATATATAAAAACACATGAAAAACCAAAAAAAACAACTACTATTATACAAGTGTTTATGGAAAAAAATTCCAAAATGGATGTTTCACTATATAGAAATATATGCATAGATAACTCACATTTTATCATACTCATATGGACAATTAATTGTGCACTGTGAAGTGAGCACATTTCCTTGAACATACATGCATCCATATTGTCTATCCAGGAAAAAAATAATATCCATAATAGCGTGTGAGATAACAGTCATAATGAGACTACCAAATGTGTCTATTACATGTACATTCAAGGTATATATGCTTAAGGAGTGTAAAATATTTATATAATTTGAAAAATAATGAATATGTAGGGTGTGATGTATATAAGGGATAGCGTGATATTGTGCCGCCTTGCAAGGTTCACTACAGACCAAATTCCATAAACATGGGTAAACACTAGTGAATGATTAAACATTGACTAGGGGATATGTCGAGTAATATTATGTCAAAACCACTAGGAAATAATACGAGGTTTACTAATGTCCACGGAAAACACAATTTCATACTCCATGTAATCAATTATCAAATCCACTATCTAGATCCAAATAGTATTAATGTACAAGGAATCCCATGTACTTTGATTAAAGAGAGTAAAAATATCTATGTAATACGTTATAATCATGAATATATTGGATTTCAAAATATAGGTAATATAACATTGTTATGAATCTAATGAGTATAAATATCTGAGGAATTGAATATATTCATACTATGAAAACAAAAATAACTCTTTGTGTATTACCATCTCCACATAAGAAATTTCATTTTTATTTTTATAAATATACATAATCTACAAGTTAATCCAACTCATTCCTCAGTTTCTATTTAATATATTTATTAAATTTAATAACCAGAAATTACTATGGTGTGGAGGAATTAAAAATCATCAAATTTCTCATTTAAACCCTTAAGGATTCCACTATAATTGATAGCTCAAAGACACACACATAGGTGTGGTAACATGAATATAATATATTTAAACCCAACTAAAGGGTGGTCTAGTTTTAGGATTAAAACCTCTAACCGTCACGTGGTACTAGGTGGGAATCATAAACATGTATTAACAATTTTAAATTAGAAATTTATATAATTTTAGTTGAATCACCAGAACATATGTTGCGTGGAACATATGAAACTAATTATAAAATAGATATAAATTGGGGAAAATATATAAACCACATACTATATAAAATTGGTTGAACACAAATCCTGTATCGGCTCATAACTTATCCCAGTTTGGTTGAAAATTGATGAATTTTCGAATAACCAAGAAATAAGGCATATTAAATTGAACCAGAATTGTATTAATGAGAAATACAACAAAAATGAAAGTATCATATGGTGTGGGGATAATATATGTTTCTATATAATGATATGATATAATCTCAATTATATGGTTGGAACATGAATTGAAACCAAATCCAGGATTAAGTATGATGAAGTCGTCTGGGAGGAGGAGAAGCACTCTATTGAAGGAAATAGGTAGAATGATTTTTGATATTAAAGATCTACGGTAATGTGCAATTTTACCTTCAAAATAGTGTTCAAATAGTTTTTCATCCTAGTTTTGCATCCCAATAAAATGACACACACTGTAAACTATCGCTAGAGGGACCTCACATGTTTCATTCCTAGGGTATGGGAATTCGTGTGTAACCATTTTTATTTTACTCTACTAGAAATAGCCAGTGGTTAAAAAACACAAAAGATCTAACTATATAGATTAATTAATATTTAAAACCAATGACATAGCCCATGATCACACCATTGGATTTTGAAGAACCGTTATGGTGAGTAATCATTATTTCTATTAATTGTGTGGCATAGATTTTTTTTTTCAAAAAACATAGGCTCCAGGCTCCAAACAATCCCCAAACACCCCCTGAATCATTGGTGACCAAATTAGTAATCCACAATAGTCCAATATCAATTAATTAAAACTAAATTAAAAAGAAATGTATCTAATTTAAATAAATGTATCATATAAACATGTTTCTTCAATGTCAGTCGGTATAAGGAACCCCTAGTTTTGCAGAACAATAATATAAGATAAATTTTATTATTTTATATGAAAATTAAAAAAATTTTGTTGGAATAGAGGATATGAACATGTGTAAATATTTTATGAACATATATTATTTAATAAATTATCATCAATATATTTATTATAAATTAAATAAAAATTCATTTATACAAAAAATAGTTTTTTGTAAAAAATGCATTTTCCCAAAAAGATGTATAATTCGGGCCTCGAACACCTAACATAAAATTAATTTTTTAAATATTTAAAAAAAATTATATTATAAACTTCATTTTAAATACATATCAGACTTACCATGTGTTTTTTTATTTTTATATGAAGTTTCATTTTTTGTTCAATTATGAAAATTATTGTATTTTAATTGAAAATAATCATTTCCTGTAAATAATTTATAGTTGTTAATTATATTTTTATTTTGTTACTAAATTAAATGTAGAAAAATTATACATATATATTATTCTATTTTTCGAAATTTTTTATTTTAATGTTTAATTTACATATATATCCTCATTATGTTTTCTACATTTTACATTAAAACCATTTTCTATAGTAACATATTTGATATTAATTTTTAAATAATATCTACCACTATTATTAGTGGAATTTGGTAAAACGGATTATTGAGTTAGTACATGTAAGATTTTTTTTTCAAATATGTTCATATTATTATTTTACTATAATATTTTTTGAAAATAGATTCATTTAATTACCCAGATTAATAATAGAATTGTGTTATTGTGCATAAAAACTTTTTTTATTAAAATTAATTTCTCACATGAATAATATTTTTATTTAATTAATTTCATATAATATTTATAATTATTATTTATATAATATCTATCAAAACTCATAATATTTTTAGTCATTGTGGATTGGTTACCATGGTGATTAAAAATAAAAGGTACATTGGTAAAAACCCAAATGATAAATTTGGGTAAACATAATGATTAAGGAATAATAAGAAAAAATGTATTTATTTAATAATGTGTATGTTTTAATCAAACAGATAATCCCTCCTCTACATTAGAGATCTATTTTTTGAGTAACATAAGGTAAAAAAGAACTCTATATAGTTAATTATAATGAGTAATTACAAGAATTACACCCCTCCTCAATAATTAATTGGAACTCACTTCCATCACATTTTCACACATTAAAGAATCTATGGATCTCCCATGTCCTAGAACTTTTACTTCTGAAATTCCATTACCTCATACTAAAATATTTATATATGTAATACATTCTTCCTACGAATAATTTAGAGAAAAATAAATAATGATACCATAGGGATATTGAATATTCTTCAATAATCATCTTAATTTTATTACATATTCCACAACCATCCATTATTTTCAAAACATGATGATTTAATAATATTAGGGTGTTTAATATACATATATGTTCTTATTTTATCGTCAATACCAAAAATTCACAATCTTCAATGTAATGGGTTTTGAAATAATCATTCTGGTGTACCTCGGACTGCCGCATCGCGAGAAAATGTCCTTCGTTATTCCATTACCACATTTCATTATTTGGTATGATGATGGATATATGATATTTACTACATAAATATACATCCAGATTCATTATATCGTAATTTTGTTTATTATTTATTTCTTAGGGGACCATAAAATGTCGCTCATGTGTACGAAACAATACCTCCTCGTGACTCGATGTGATTTCCATTTCTGTAAAACATTACATTGAAGGAGAAAAGTAATGATGTTAATGATTATATCTAATATAAAAGAAATAAATATTATATTAATGTTATATTTATTATCATAGGTAAATAATTTTCATCATCTTCATTCATTTCATTTCAATAACATAATTGTTATAATAACATTAGTGTACATGTAGAGTACCACATTAACAAAGTGTTGTGTCACTATTTATATTAAAAAATGGATTTAATATAAGTACATATAAATATTTTATTTTTCCTGTAATAATTTTTATTATAGATTTCATGGGACTATAAAATTTAAAAATGAACTAAAATATTAATGAAATAGAATCAATGAGAAAAAAAATGAAAATTAACTCATGAAACAATTAAAATGAGAAATTATTTTCATGAATTGAGTGAAAATATTTTATAAGATGATAGTATATGATATGATTAATGTGATTATTATTTAATTATAAGTTAATAAAATTAATTAAAAAATTAAATAATAGTCTAATGATCAATCACCTTGAAGTAAGTGTAAGGTAAGGTATTTCATTTCAATTTCATTTAATTGAGGCATATAGTAATGTTGTGAACCTTATTAATATTATGCGTTTTATATAATTTCCGTTAGACATTTTATATAACGAATAATTAAATATTTTTATAGTTTTTTGATGTAATCCAATATTATTTAATATATTGGGCTATTAATTAAAACATAAGAAGTGATAAATAATATATATATATATATATATATATATTTCTTTTCATTATGTTATATTAATACATTTTTTTATTGTTATATTAAGAACATGTATTTAATTTTTTTTGAATATACATATTTTTTAAATTTTTATGAGGATATATAGTTTACACACATAATTGATTCGTTAAACAATTATTTCTACAACAATATGATGATTTGAAGTGTTTATTTGACAAAATCATTTTCACTGAGAATGTTTATTCATTAATTTATATTTATGGAGTTTCATTGATCAATCATTGATAAACGCTTCATTTATACTATCCTCTTGGTTTTTCTTATTTTTTCATGTATTAAGAAAATTATCAAATATTGTTTACCTAAATTAATTTTGATTATTGTTTTATAAAAATCATAATTAATATCTTTATTTTGTAGAAATTATATTCTGTTTTGAAAAATATTCCATTATTTTTTCATAAAAAACTTGTTTCTTCGAGTTTAAATATTATTTATTAGAGGATCATTCAAAAATTTTTACGAATCAATTTTTTTTAACGAAATAGTATTTAATTTTCCAAATAATAAAAATTTGGAATTTATAAAAAATATGAAAGTAATATTATTTTTAATTAATAAAAAATAAATAAACCTAAACATTTTTCATTAAAAATTAATGTTCTTTTAATAATTTATAGAATCAATAGTACTACCCTTTGTTATGATAATATTTTCATTGAATTTTCTTTTTCATGGTTACAATATTATTTTTAATGATTTCTTTTTAAATTATATTTTCCATGAAAAAGGATAATCCAATTATTTTTCAAAAAGAAAATTATAATTTCCACAATAATGTTTTTAATTTTTATTTTATGATATTTATATTAATGAGTGACGAAAAAATTACTTATTACTTTATTAGGTATAATTTAATATCATACTTATTCTTCCAAGAGATGGTGTTGGATTGTATAGAGCCTCATTTACATATTTCATCATTAAATATTCAAATCCTATAGATAATTCTAAATTAAATTCATTCTAAATATCAATATTATTTATAATAGATATTCTTATTTCATAAACTGTATCTCATTTATAAATATGATGTTTTACTTTGAATGTTATATGATTGGATATAAAAATAATTATAAAAAATTATTCTTTACTCAATGTAGATATTTTTTTATTAGGAACATTTTTCATTTATTAATTCAATTATGTGATATCTGAGGAATGATTTGTGCATGCCAAAATGGACGTGGCCTAGTTAATTATATCCCCTTGATGAATCTATAGTCTAATAGGATGAATCAGTTGGATAAACTTAGATAAAAGGAATTTTATCCCTGAATCATAAACTATATAGAATTTAGATCATAACCATAAAGGTATCCTCTTATTGGAAAACAAGACGTTTGATAATTAAGATTTTTCTTCATCAAGAGTTTAATAATTATAATCCCTGAAATTTTTACTATGACATGATCTATGGATGAATTTTATTTTTTGTTTTATTATTGAATAGAAAATGTTTTAAATATTGTGTTTTCCAAATCCAATATTTCTTTTTCATTTATTTAAATAGAATTTGTGATCATTTATTTACATTTTCACATTGATTATTCCTTATCTAGATATTCTAATGTAATCCGTTCTTAGATATTTACCTTTAATATTTATTTTTAATAATTACTTTTAAAATGAATGTTTTTTAGTTATTTACCATTAAATATTAAATAGAGTTATTAATTGTTGGTGGGTTAAACTTTACATAACAATAGTAGTTAATTTTTTCAGAAATTTTTTTTTACATTTAATGATTCAATTAATTTTAATATGACTGATATGTTGGGGTACAATAGATGAAATGAATTTCCATTTATAAAATTTTATACAGTAATATTGTGTTTAAAACAAATATGTTAATGAATCATGTATGAATATAGTTTACCACGAATACTAAACTATTAATCACTTAATGATGTGTATCCTTGTATATTTTTTCAATGTAATTTCAGTATGAACTAGCTCTATAATTCTTGGTTTGGGTAATGGCATCTAAAATTAATATTAAAATGTTTGAATGATTAGATCACATATTCTAAAAATATGGATATAAAATTAATCTCAAAATTAAATTATCAATAATAAATACGAACACATGAAATGTATATGTCATTTCCATATATTCTACCAAATATACTAATATGTCCCAATGTGATGTCATAATAAATTCATATATTCATACAAAAGGTAAATGGACTATTATTCTTCTAATAAAACCACATCTTATAAAATTATATTTCTATTTTCCTTAATAATAAAATTACCCAAAAATATTGATATTATTCAAACATAACATTATTCAAAATTTATTTAAATAGGGAAATAAATTTTTTTGGTTTTCTGTACAATAAATCATATATTCCCAAACTTTAATAACACAATTATCCCAATTATCGAAAATTAACACAATAACAATGATTAACATAATCATAAATGTTTCTAATACCATAAATAATTAGTCCATAATATATAAAAGAACTCATCCTCATAAAACCTTTTAATTAATATGCATACATAACCAATGGTTTGTTTGACCAAATAAATCTCCCATAACACAGTATATCATCTGAAAATAAAAATCATAAAAATCATAAAATTGGTTTCTATTCATTTGGACAATTGATCTTATTTACACTAATTTAACCATGATTTTATAAAAATCATATATGTTATCTGAAAATTAAATTTTACCAATATCAAAGGGTGAAAAACCTATTCTATGAAACTAACTCTAATGTCCAATAACATGAACACTCTGATATGATGTCAAAAAATCATTTTTATTTAATTATTTTTTCTTGATAAACATGATTCAATTTTATCCATTTAAGGCATGTAAAAAAATGGTATGTTTGATCACATTTATATATAAAAGGAGTTTATTTTTAGATTATTTTCAATTTATGAGGAAAATAACAAGACAATATACATGTATTTATGTTTTATATTTTCTTATAAAACCAATTATTTCTTATTTCACAATAAATATTATATATAGCCAATAATTTTAGTCACACATTAATCCCTAAAGAATTATAAATAATTTAAAATTATTCTTCTCATCAGGGAAAATAGAAACATAAAAACTGTGAGCTATAATTCTATCAAAGGATAAATATTAGAACTGATAATTTAATTTAATTATTGAAAAATGGATGATAATAAGAGTATGATGAAAAAATATTGAATGACCATATCGTAAGAGAAATAATTCTAATAAATACATAGATTATAAAACATGAAACAAGGTATAAAAATTTATCATACGACATGATTCATTTAATTAAATATTTATGGGAAATGTAAGAATAATCCTTGACCAATTCTTCTAAGAAAAAATAACAGGTGGCATCGAAAAAAAACTTGAACCATGGAGCATTATTATCCAATCAATGTAGTAATCACATATACAATTGGAATAACTAATCTAGATGAATCAATAAATCTCATTGTAGAATACAATAAGTGGTTATTCTAAAATAATATATTTTGTATACATTATTATCTATAAACAAATATCAATGTTTCCTCATGAGTTTTTATTGATATTTATTCTATATTATATTCGTATATTTATAGATTCAAATATGACTATCCCAAATATTTATTTCATTCATATATATTATGAAATATAATTTGAATACCATTTGAGGGAAAATTTTATATCCCATTAAATAACTGAGATATTTCTTATGCTTATACCTAATATATGATTCCCTTATATGGAACACATTTCCAAGTACATGTTATAATGGGGTTTCCTCAATATCAATCCAATTCATATAGTGCTGTTTATATATCATGATATTATATTTAAGGAATTTGAGTGTGAAAAATTTCATTAATTTGTATTTATCAACTATGTTATATTATCTAAGAAGATATCATTTTATTAGTCTTATGTAATAATATAATTCAATTCAATATTTATATATTTTAATGATATTTTGGTGAAGTATTATTTATGTCATCATCCTATATTCATATTCATGATCTTTTTTATGATTTAATATTATTTTATTTGACACCTCTATTTTGCATTGTTATTATCATGAATTTTGTGATGTACATAAGATATCACTTATTTTATGTTTCTACATAATAGGTTAATTAATTACATTTTAGATGTTGAAAATGAATTAGGTTCCCAATATGTATATCAAAATAGTGTTTTTTTATTATAGTTCAATGTCGTGGTAGTGTGATAATAGTCTTAGAAAAACACTATTCCATAAGAACCCCAAATCTTAGATTGGGAATTTTTATATGAAAAATCATGTAATTATGATTGTAAGAGTCATTTATAATTATAGTTAATATCAATGTTTATTCGAGATGTTTCTATTTATTATTATGAAAATAATCCATTCTTAACAACCAATGGGATTTGATAATGTATTTGAAAACACATTTAATTTTTCATGATGTTTTGAGAAAGTGACATTATAGCCTTAGACACATTAATCAAATTTGATATGACATCATTGTTCTGGTGTACGGAAGACTACAACCTTACGAACCTGTGCCATTCATTTTTCCATTACCACATATCATTGATTGTTATGATGACTGAACTAAAATATATATGATATAAATTACATAATTATACCCCTTGGAAAACTATATAATATATATTTTCAATTACATTCAATGGAATATATGATAATTTCTCTCGTGTGTACGACAAACTACCTCCTACGAAGCGATGTGATTTGTCATTCACTAAAACATAAAATGTATGTTGATAATTATAATGTATATTATATTAATATATAAGAAATAAATAATAATTATTTAATTAATTATTTATAATTTATTAAATATAATATATATATATATTTCATTTTCTTCCATTCTTTTTCAATCGCATAAAGATGATGGCATCATTTCTGTACATGTGGATTATCGGCTTAATGAAGCAATGTTACTATGATTTAATCATTACACCACATGGATGAAATATATAAGTACATAATATGGTATTATTTTTATTATTATAAATCATAAAACATGAAATATAACTAACCCAATTTCAATAATGATTTGGGAGAAAATTAATAATAATACATGTGTACGCCTGATGTACAGTTTTTATTATCGTAACATACTTAATTTTTAATAAGAATAAATAATTATTAGGTCTAAAAATATTGTTAACATATATATATATATCAAAATTATTTAAATATTTTTATTCATTCCACGATTCAACTCGATAATATGTTTATGAAATGGATCATTAAATAAAAAACAAGCATAAGAAAACAATAAAATTAATAACCAAAACATTGAAAAAAAGAATTATTAATTATGAATAGTTGATATGATGTCAATAGAAGAAAATTTATGTTATTCTAAATATTAATATGGTTCTATTTTAGGTTAATTAAATAATTAAAACAATTATACATGAGGATATATTTCATTCAGAAAAAAAGAATGTGTGAGGTATGGGATTTTATCTCTAATTACATTATATTTATTCTTATTTTGGTTTATTAAGAAATTCACATTTTTATTATGTATATACAAAATATTTGAAATTTTATATCATTATTACTTCATAATTATATGTATTTTTAGTTTCACATTGAAATATCCCAACTAATGTTATTTTACATTATAATATCCAAATGGTAAAACATCTTTGACATTCTCAATTCATTAGGTGATGCTTAACATTCTCTTGAATTAATCAATTTGATGTAATCAATTTAAATTAGAAATTAAATTACATTTATATATTCATGTAATTATTTTCTTTAATATTAATATTTACAAACACAAATACAATAGTGAAATATGGTGTTCACATTGAATGTTATTTGATTATCTAGGGAAATATTTATAAACATGTATCATTTACACTATTATGATATTAACGATAATAAAAAATTTCTATGAAATAAATATATTATTATACATATGAGTAATGATTTTTAAATTCAATACCCATGTTGGGAACTAGTTTATATAATCCTCTCGATTCATTGATAGTCACACATGACAGTTGGTGGTGGATTAATTGTGTTTCTTACAATAGTAATTAAAATTAAACAGTTAGAGGTGGATTATTCTGTTAATGTTTAGGTGTTACAATACACTGTTTGATAAATAATTTAGTTAAAATTTTAAAAATAAGAGATATGAATTTTTTGGATTATCATGGAAAAAATATTTTTTTTATTAAATCCCATGATAAATACATTAGGTAACTTATAGTAAAACAATTATTTATAAGATTTTAAATTAAAATTCCATTTATTTATCATAATAATAAGTATAATATTCCTTGTAAAAGTACATTTATATAAAATAAATAATCATAAATATGATGGTTTAATGTAGTGAGATGAAATTTTATTATGGTTTCACCATAGATATGGTGGATAAAATCATATCTAATACACCCATTAAATGATTATATTCAACACATGAGAATTTTTTGGGGAGTTCATTCACTCATACATTATTTATGTGTTCACTATACATTTTTCCACATTACCTTACTTTAAAATTTTCTCAAATGGTGGAGAATATTTTGTTTTTTATTGTAATAATTTTAAGGATAACCTCACATGTTTTATGTGGGTAAATAAGTGGAGATTCATATTGTATATGTTTTATTGTTGTTGGATATGTGAACTGTTGAAAAATATATGTTTTAAAGAATTAATATTTTTTAATGGGTTTTGGTGTTATATGTTCATCAATTATAAAGAGGGATATTGATGTCCCCATACATTTTCATGATCATAAATAATGTAATTGACATTAATGGACATGTAATGAACACATTATATTGATTTACTATAATATAATAATTCATTGTTACTCTCATTAATGAATTTGTTTTTAGATTTTAATGTCCCCCTGAAAAAATCCAAGATGTTTCTAAGAATCATATTCCATTATTTCCATATTATTTATGGTCCAAAAAATTTTTCAATTGTATTTATAAATTCATTTAAATACATAATTATAATATATTGTCTCATTTTGATATCATTTTTTAGGTAATGGATTCAAACAACAATGAATGTGTTTATAATGAATTTATATAGTATATTATAAAAATTATTCTAATAAAAAATTATCTAGAAATATTTATTATCATAACCATTAAAATATATATGATTTTAGAGTGTAATTCTATTGAGTATGGTATTGAGAATTACTTAAAGCAAAATGAGGTTGCATGAGAATGGAAATAAATATCATCATTCATAATTATTATAATTTTGTTGTTTCTATAACATATTCAAAATTTCATGTTATTTCTTTTTCTATTATAACTAGATAATTAGAATGAATCATGAACAATAAAATCAAATAAAATTTATATGTAGAATTACCCATTAAAAAAAGGATGGCAAGTTCACATTATAATCAATAAATTTTTCTATTGTCCATTCTTTTTATATTCATTTTAAAATTAATATATTTTAAATTATACTCCAATGGAATTATTTTATAGTGAAATATAAATAAATTACTATGATTTTGTCTATATAGGTAACAAATGTTTAACCCCTTGTTTCAGTAATTATTCTCAAAATATCAAGGCATCATTATTCTGATAAATCAAATTTTGTATCTCCACATTTACAGTTTTTATAAATTTCCAATAACTATAGTTTGAATGTATGGAAATAAATATAAAATATCAAATATGTGAAAAATGATATAGTGTTCACATCAGTTTTTGTCATCAAGAATAAAACATATACTTCTCATAATTATTAATCTTTCAATTAAAAAAATCTAGTAAAAGCTATATATTTTTTAATTTCATTAAAATTTTATTTTTTATGATATATGATTCTTCCATATATAGTAAAATATATATTTTTTCTATAAATTTAATATTATTTAATATCACTTTTAATAATTTATGATTAAAAATATATATTTTTATCCCTATAGAACTATTTATCTCTCAGTGTGACTAACAATATTGGGAAGCCAAACACCCCAAAAAAATTTAAATTATTGTCAAAATGTTAAATATAAATTTAATAAAAATAATTTTTTTAATAATATTATTATATATTATGATTGTTTGACATTATCAAAACTTGTTGTTTTCATTAATATGAATCAATCCATATGAATAATGTAAATCTATTATGTTACTTTTAAATTGAAAATCAATTAAACAAAAATTGATATAAAAATTCTAATAATATATAACTTTATTTAATATATATTTTCAATACTATTATATTTTCATTACCAATGATTGTATTTTATAAAAAATATTATATGTATTACATGACTACATATCGTAATGAATTCAATGAAATTATTTAAAATACAATTGAATTTTGTTTAACCTGAGATATGCCTACATGACTCACACTAATTATTTAAACTAGGACACAAGTTTTAGGTGATCATATCACAGAAAATTAATATGAATGAAGTCAAATAATATATAATCACTAGAAATTTAGTGCATGTACCAACATATTTGATGAAAGGTAGACATATCATCATATAGAAATGTGATTTTGGTTTTGTTGATTTTATTTTTCAAAAAATATTTCTATTGTTGATATTTATATCTGCCTCACATCACCAAATCAATGATTAGATGTTGAGTTAGTAATGATAACTCTTAATTGTATTATGATAACATCTCATGTTTATTATTCCTATCTTATTTATGTTTTTGGGATGGTGATTACATATAATCATCTAATTCATACCCTAGATAAATTTTAGCTGGTTTTGAAAATAGATTGTGGATCTCATTATTTCTTTCATTAATATTTTGATGAAAGGGAAGTTAAATTCAAAATATTGAATCAAACTGTTGTGTTATATTTGTTTTATGAAGGACTATAATATATTATTGAAATTACATCCATCATATATATTATTTAACCTATTGATACTTTATTTTTATTGCTGATGGTTTTGGATATAATAAATATTAATGAGATTACTATTTATGGGTGTTTGATATTGAATTTATAGTATATTGGATTAGTCTTCCCCTAAAGAATTATGTTTTCATTAAAATAAAAATCATATCTAGTGATATAAATATATCATGTACTCTATATAGATTCTCCATAAATGAGTTACAATTATCCAAGAAGAATGTCCAAGAGAATATAGATAAGGGATTAATTTAGCCTAGGGATTCACCATGAATTGTTCCAGTTATTTTTTTATGAATAAATATGGGTCAATTTGTATTTTCATTGATTATCTAGAACATTTTTCCACTTCACCATAATGATCAAATGTTTTATAAATTATAAGGACATTAATATATTCTATGTATTGAACATTAATATGGAAGACATAACTTATGGGAAATGAAAGTAGATATATCCAAGTTAAATTTATATTTGAGTTTTAGTAATTGTGAAATTATATTTATTGAATTTTGAAATTAATATTGTCATCATATATTCATGGATTTTTTAATTGATACTTTATAGATTTCATTGATAAAATCTAGTAGACATTATGTATCATAATTATAAATACTAAAATTGTTGATATTATAATGAGGATGGATTGAGGGTTCTATTGAGGAATATAATAAAGGAGAAGCTATAATGAAAACTTACCATGTTAGTATTTGGGATAAAAATGTCATTCATTGTTTATATAATTTTTAGCGAGGTTATATCAATGAACCATTCAAAGAAAAAAAATTATTCAGTAATGAACTAGACCGACCATATGAACTAACATCATTAGATTTATTGGGATGAATGGTAATTACTAAGGCATTGTTAGATATTTTAGACTAATATCTATTACACTCAATGTGTTTAATTGGAAAGCGATTATTTTCTTTTCAAAAATATGAGTTTGGGTATAATATTAATGAACTATATTGAATTTTTTACTGCAACTATATATAAAAAACACTGTAGTGGATTAGTGGTTTTTATATATAGTGATGCTTAGAATAAGGGACTGGGAAGTGTAATTATTCTAAATGATATGGTGAAGTCTTATTCCAAAAAAAACTAATTATTGATCCAAATTACTAGAACATATTTTCTTAAGGTAGTGTTGATTCAATAATTTATGTTATAGTGTCTTTTTGAATATGGAGAAAGGTGTGATATATACAATAATCATATATTATTCTGTATATATTCTTATATAATGAGTTTAATATTCTCCATGGAATGTAATTTAAGTAGATCAATGAGTATGACTAATCAATAATTTTACATCATGATAATTAGAACATGTTTGATGATTCTCTATGCTCCAATGACCATGATAGTTTTCCCAATAAAATATTTAGACAGATATGATATTTATATATATTATGTAGTTCTATCATGAAATATGGATTTATGTTGACCAATCATAACATTCCCAAATAAATCATAAACCTTGCATCAATTATTATATTTTGTAGTCATATAATGAAAATATTGAAATAGATAAAAAGGTGAGGAGTGTCACTAAGTTAAACTACTATTAGGATGATATGATATAGTTTATAAACCAAAAATGTCATCCTTAAATACTAGAATTGATGAATGTTTAGTTGGATTATTTTCAAAATCATTATTCCCTATTCATCATAGTAGTATGAAAATGTATAAAGACAAAAAAGATTATTTTTGATGGTATGACATAAAAATATATATTAGAATGTATGTATATCAATGACTACTACGTTACCATGTAATACGAAATAGGTTTGATTTTAAGGGGATTTTACAACTATTACCCATATTAGAATGGGAATTGGAAAATATTAAATTAGTTTTCATCATAAGACCAACCAAAAAATCAAAATGAACAATTCAATTTTTTTTTCATTCGACTGCCTTTTGAAATATGTTAATTTTTTCTATATTGGAAAATATTTTTATCTTTATCACCTCACTCAGTTATATAGTTGGACATAGGGATATTTCCAGAATTACTACTCTCATCCATATATGTGTAGTCTTAAATTATTAACTAAATGTTCTGGGGAATACTTTCTTATCCTTAGGATATATTGTTGAAATTATAAACAATTTTACTTCAATATAAATATAGTATATTAGAATGGACTATTCACAATCTTGATTATATGTTATGATCTATCTGTATGTATTTCCATGGTGGTAACTGGAAATAACATACTCAATTATAATAGACAAACAAAAATAAATTTAAATTATGGATTTTGATGGATACTTATGAATACCTAATTTAATGGAACACTTAGACTCAAATGATATTGGACAATGTTGGTGAAATACATCTATTAAGAAAAAATCAAGAAATGGTAAAGGATAAGTCCGTATCTTCCATTCTAAAAAATAGTATTGTATATTATATTTTAAATCAAATGTTATGATGATAATAATTAGTGAAATATTAATTTGAAGTTGGTGTAAAGGTCCTCTTATGTGTAACATACTGAGTTTTATGAATGAAACACTATGTTCAAAAGCATACTTGATATGCTACATCGAGTATAAATGAACCACTATATATTATTATTTTAATGTTACAATTATAACAATGTTTTTGTTTTAGAATGAATTAACATAATTTTCTATATTATCATTAAACATGTTTTAATTTTTTTTACCTTCATCCAATAAATTTTAGAGGCTTGATATAAGATTAAATCAATTTTAAAGTTCAAAATCCTCTAATATTTTTAATATATAGTTTTACATCCTTTTGATAAATAACCCAATTTAAATTTAGTTTTTAATACCATTATATATACTACATGAAAAAATAATTTCCCTCAATAGATTTAGGAAACACAAATTTAATTTTGTCTAATTTTGGAATTTTTTAGATAAAATTTATTTTGTAATTAAGAGTTAAAAATACTAAATTTTAATTTAGAACTTCTAATTCACCTACTTTTTTTATATAGATATATTTCCCTATTAATTGGTATTAAAGATTATTTGGATTTTGATATTATAATTTAATCAAATTATGCTAACTGGATGTAATTTCATTTTCAAATTAGATATAAAAAACATCATTATTTTGATGGTTTTAATTCTTAAAAACGTGTTTTATCATTTTGACAATAAGAATTAATTTTATATTAATTACTATAACCTATTTTTTTTGGAATTATTAAAAAGAAATTCAATATATGGAATCCAAGGGTCCAAATTATATAAATTTGTCCCGTTTATTTTTTGAAATTCAGAATAGTAACATTAGTAATTATTTTTATTTACCATAGTTAATGGGTAAATACGGTAAACAAGAGTAAAATAATATTATTTTAATATATAACTTCCTTAATGCATGTCCTAGTCCTATCGGATGAAATATAGATGAAAATACAACCCTTGGGGTGAATATTTTTCCTTTGAAAGCCACATGGGTGTGATTATGACACTTATATCTTTTAATTTACTGTATAGGAAAATATGTTATAAATATCAATATTCAAAAAAAAATTAAATATTGGTCTCTATAAGTGATATATTAGACTGTAAATTGTTATCAAAATCATAACAATATTTCATACTTCATGTTTATTTACTTATAAATTTTAGGAATTAAATAATTTAATTTAATTATGATACAATGATGATGGAATAATAGATTTATTAAAAGAAGAATCAATGAAATGATATTAATTATAATGAAATAAATATTATATAAAAAGTATGATTCAATTAACAATTTTTTTGGATTATAATGAGATTTTTTGATTGATTTAATGTAATTTTTTCGTAGTAATCATGTAGTTATAAATTTTTTTAAAAGGCTTGTATGGATACTATCAAAATTGACATAATTCATAACATAAAATATAAAATAGTTTATTAAAATATATTAAATTCCTAAAAATATATTATTTGACCAAATGGAATATATATGTGCAAATATATCCTAAATGAAATTTTTTTATCAATTTACATGTTATTGTAATAAAATTATCACACAATGTGTAAATAACATAATATCATAGTAATATTAATAAGGCTAAAATATAGGATTAACTAAAATGATATGGATTAAAAAATAATAAAAACATGTATAAATTTTATCGAATGATAGATATATGACTCAAAATTATATTATATTTGATATAAATGATTTTTGGTCCATTCGAAACTGAAATCAAATTTATAATAAATTAATATTTCAAAAATATCTACAATGTTTCCCTCACCTCTCCTATAAAAGGGAAATCCTCATTATATTTTATTCAAGACCCCATTCCTTTTGGGTTGTCCAATCTCTTTAAAAAATACTTCCTTTTGTCCCTCCGCTCATTGTTGAGGCCTTATTTTAGGCATAACAACATTCGTAGAGGTGTTAATGTGTTTATCAAAGGCGATCAACCGAAGATGAGGTATCATTTTCTATAAGTGTATCTATATTTTTTCATCATCCACATCCCTCAAATATCAACCATCCATGGTGATATAATGAATCATATATCCTAAAAATACTTATATTTAATTATGTTAATTTCATACCCTAAATTCATATATATTTACATCAAATGGGAATGGAATTAATCATTCAGGAAAATATGTGAGTTATCACCTCCAAGAAAGGATTTAGTTCATTTCCATTTTCATCTCTCAAGATAGTTTATATGGATGGAATTAATATTCATATGGGATATTAATGAAATATTTTTCAGTTTACCTGATTAATATTTCAATGTTGTTCTTACCTTCTATGGACATGAAAAAACAATTTCGGTATTGTGAACATTTGAACTATCACTTCCACAAAGTGTTTTGAACCATTTTTATTCACCACATCACTTATATTATATATTGAAGAATAATTTAATGATTATTATTATTTTAAAAATATAATGATAATTCTGGAAATAATAAATTATAATTACCATTTCTCAATACTGATTAATGAAAAATGGAAATGTTACTCATGCTTACGTATAACCTACCACCTCCATGAAAAAAACATTGTTAATTTTTCATGACAATAACTAATGGTTTAATTTAAATTTTTTTATATATAAATATGATTGTAATGTATTAATAATAATCATTATATGAAGTAATTATTACTCCATAGAATAATGAAATAAAAAACATATTCATTTTCGACTCATGTATAAAATATTTTTGAGAACATATTATATGAACATACATAATTATGTAATCATAATAACATGTTAATAATTTAAATAAATGGAATAATAATCATTAAAAATGATCTCAATCCAGTATAGATTATCGTATATTTTATTTTGAGGAATATAACAATTATTCAAGGAAATTAAGACTAATTTTAACAAAAATATTTACTCAATATACACTCATTAATATTTGTATCCATGTCATTGGTTTTGTTTTTCAAAAAATATGTGTTAATGTACTCTGATTACTTTACACTTAATATCATATTATACAGTGTGTATTTTTATTTTTCATAGATAAATATTTTATTTATTTATCTATAGTGTAGTGATATGATCTTTTTAAGGGACTTTATCTCAGTATCATTTCATTAAGGAATGTTTGGATAATATAAACAAACTTATATCTTATGGTGTATAATTTACAACTTTGACTTTTTAATATCATTCAATATTTTTTGAAAGTAATATATTTCTATGAAGTGTTTCACTAAATGAAAAAAATGATTATTTTGACATATTCTGTGAGAATGACCTTTATTCCATTTTGACCAATATTTGTTATTCAGATTCATCTAAAATATATATTAGTGATAAAAGAAAACTAAATACCATATTCTAATTTTTAGTTTTTTAATTGGAAATTGATTTGAGAATATATTTATTATATGAAATTCCTGAATTAATATCTTATGAGTACAATGTAGAAAATTTGTTTTTATTGTATGCATGGTTTAGGTGGTATGGTTATTGGAAATTGATTATGTTTACATGTGGTTATATAGATAAAAGTTGGTGGGTGTGCCCTTAATAGCTATCTAATTCCTTGGGTTACAAGACAGAGGTAAATGAGAATGTTCCTCTTATGTGATTTGGGTAATATATTATGATAGGTATTCAAAACATAACCATGAAGGTTATTCCCTATGTATCTATTAAATATATAATTTCAGAATGATATGGATTCCACAAGTTATTTTTATGATTTTTTATTTTTGATATGATTTTGAAGAATCATATTATTCCAGAAGGTATGTTTAAGATTAAATTTTTAATGGCTGTAAAATATGATATTGTGAACATGGGTTCATGATTTTTAAATATTCAAGGATTAATGGTTCCATTACTTATTTTATATCCCTTAATGAGATATTTATTCTCATCCCATGTTTTTGAAATGTTTTCCACAGGGTATTAAAATGTGTAATAAGAAAGAAGAAGTAAATATTATTTTGATGAAATTTTTTATCGAGAAAAAGAATTTATTTTTATTACAATATGTTTTAGATTATGAAAAATGGATAGCATGTATACATCTCTACATTTTAATTTTTGAAATGTTATACTATAGTATTAAACTATTATCTAAAACATGAAACTTGAAATGATCATTGATGTGAGTTAAAGTCAAATTATAGACCTATCACAAGATTATGTACAATTTTATTGCTGGTTCCTTATAGTTGGTATCAATGGATGATTTAGGAAACATTGGAGACATTGATGTTTTCTTAATAATTATTGATATCGCCAAGCGATCATATGATTATGGTTGATCTTGAGTTTAATTTCTTAGAAATTTTTTTGAAACTTATGTTATAGAATTTTAAGGTGATTGACAATATTTTTTGATGTATATATTTTTTAGATAGTAATGTGTTATTACTTTTTGGGATGAAAAATGAAAGGTATTGAATAAGCCCTGAGTTTAATTCACGTTTTTTTATTTTCGGAAATTTATCTCATTTTTGGCTACGTTATAAAAATTATATAGTTTTTTATAAAGTAAAACACACATACCATGTGACAACTCGTCACGTTTGACAAGGAAGGATGAATATAACCCACTACTAGAGTTTTACATGCCTTTATTTCATAACACTAACCTATGTGAGGTCCCTTGTTAGTGTGTTGTTTTTTCTTTTTTGTTAAATGTTTTTTTGTAATAAGAATAAATTGTTTTCCGAAACATATATATTATAAAATAGATATCATTGGTTTCAGAATTTGAATAAGGGATTAAAAGAAAAAATTTATTTTTGAAGACATTAACTATTTTGGGAACCCATTATGCCTATTATTGATAGAATACTATGGGATTTTTTTGGAGTGATGGTTGAATTTATATTTTGAAGAATATATGACTTTATATAGTACTTATGGAGACATAGGTTATTAATTGATGTGATTTACATATCTTAAAGAAATTTTTATATGTTAAATTTATTTTTTGTATGATACATAATGAGTGATCGATTTTATTTAGAGATACATGTTAAAATTTATCTAGGAAAACTATGTGATCAAATTAATTTATGTTTTCTATTTCAATTATAGTTGGATTATTTTGTGGAATTTTAAGGAAATTACATTGATGGATTGTGTATATAGAAAAATGGTCCAATTTATAATTTTTGATATTAAAAATAATTCATATCCTTATATAGGATTATACCTTTTTTAATTATTTGATTCACTATGTGTTGATTCTAGTGCTTCAAGTGTGACCATGTCATCTTGAATACTCATCGTTTGGGGGAAGAGATGAGTTTTTTATAAAAATTTATTAAAGGATGAATATCTAAATGACAAGTAAGTATGTTTCCTGTTTTTATTTATTCTATTAAATAATTAATCATCGTTATGAGAAGGATCTACAATTAAAAAAAATTATGTATACTTTTCTTACATTGAAATGAAATACCGTTTATCCCAACACTATTTTTGGGGTTTTTGATTGCTAAATTTCTCCTATTCATGTTTCATATCACTCTCCATTAGAAGAATACACATTGTTTTTAATCAATATATATGTTTTCCAAAATGGAATCCTGGAATGTTTTATCTGGGGTAACCTTTGTACATGTATTTCTTTCTTTTAATGTGGAGGTTTTATTAACCCTTTTTTCGTTGCAATTTTTTAATAATTTATTTTTAAAATTAATACCCTAATTACTATCCCAAAATTGAAATTTTGAAGATGAAATTTATTAAAGGGGGGTATGTAACATCATACGATTTAATAATGAAATAAAATGTTTAATAGTGTATATGATATACTATATTAAGCTTATATAAATAACTAAATCATAATTTTTAAAATGATAATGTAATTTCATAGATGTTGTTTGGAAAAGAATGATCAAAACTAACTATATTATGTATACATAATTTTTCCAATTTTTTTAATAATCCAATAAATTTTTTAGGCTTAAAATAAGAAAAAATCCAATTTTTAGCATAAAATACTGTAATATTTTTAAAATTTAGTGTTTCATCCTTTTGACGGTGTACCAATTTTAAATTTAGTTTTCCAAACCAATATATGTTTTATTTGATGAAATAAAATTATTCATATGAATAATGTAATCAAAATGTAATTTTGTTTAATTTATGGTATTTTTATAATAAAATTCATTTTGATGAATAGTGAAAAATAGTTCTTTTTACATAAAAATGCCTTTTCGTCTAATATTTTTATTTTATAATATTTGTATTTTTATTGGTTTTAATGATTAATTTTATTTAGTTTTCATAATTTGACCCAATTATGGTCATTTTATGTAATTTTTCATAGAAATTAGATACAAATTCATGTTAATTTTTTGAATGTTTTTACTTTTTAGAAACACATTTTATCCTTTTGGCATTGGGAATTAATTTTAAATAAAGTAAGGTAAATTATTTGTTTTGAGTTTTTCAAAATTTATTCCATATTTGGAATCATAAGGTCCAAATTATTTTAATTGGCCATTTTTTTATATTATGAATAGTAAATTTAGTAATTATTTTAATTTACCCCAATTAAAGTGAAAATAAGGTAAATAAGAGTAAAATTTATATTAAAATAACTTTAAACTACAATAATATATGTCCTAATCCAATTTAATGAAATAAATATGACCAATTAAACACATGGGACAAATATTTGTCCACTTCAAGGGTCTTGGGTGTTATTATGATAATTATATCTTTTAATTTAAAATGATAGAAAATTTGTTATAAACATGAATATTCATAATATGACAATTGTAGTATGGGTTCATATAAGTTATATATTCAAAAATAAATAGTATTATAAATAATAAAAAATTTCATACATCCTGGTAATTTTTTTAAAAAAAATTGGAAGTAAATTATTAAATTTAATTATGACACATTGATGATGTAATAATTTATTTTCTTATAGAATAATAAAATAAATGACATTTATAATATTAAAAAATTTAATATAAAATATTTTATTCCATCCATGTGTTTTATTGATTATTATGAATATTTTATATTGATTTAATGAATTTTTGTCTAATTAAACATGTTGTTACTAAATTTTGAAAAAGACGTATATGAATAGTGTCAAAATTTGAAAAATTCCTAAAAAAAATGTAAATTTTTTTATAACATGTAATTAAATTCCTAAAAATATAATAATTGAAAAAATTGTTAGGAAATGTAAAAATATTTCATAAATGATACATTTTTTGTTCTTTTGATATGTTATGGTAATTAAATTAACAGACAATGTGTAAAAAACCTAGTATCATAGAATGATTAAAAATGGGAATTTTTTTTATCTTTCATTCACACTTCAAAAGACACTTGTTTGGAAAAATCATGGTAAACACCCATTAGAGAATCCTTCCTTATCTTCTTGAGGCCTTATTTGAGGAATAATACATTTTTTGGAGGTTTTATAGTGTTCTTCAATGGAGATCAATCGAATAATATGTATTGTTTTATTTGGTCATTTATATTTTATTCCTTCTTACACTTCCTTAAAATTTCCTCCATCCATGATGATTTAATAAATCAAATATCCTAAAATTTTCAATTTTTTTTGTAAATATCATTTACTAAATTCATCTCTACTTTCATCAAATCATAAAAGAATTAATCTTTAGTGTGTACATGTGAATTATCACCTCCATGAACAGATTTAGTTCATTTATTATTATTGTACGTTACTAACATCTGTAATAAGGGAATTAATATAAATATACGAAATTCATGGAGTATTTATCATTTTAAATTATTAATATTTCAATTATGTTCTTTTCTTCCAAGAACATAAAAAAAATTGCATCGTTTATCCGTATATGTGAACTATCTCCTCCACGATGTGATGTGAATAAAGATGATTCACCTCATCACATAAAAGATATATATAATTATGACATATTTATTACTATTATATTAATAATTTCATGAACATTATTGAAAGATAATATTTTAATTACCTTATTTTCATAATGATCAATGAAAAATAGAAATGTTAATCAAAAATATGTACGACCTACCATCACAAAGATTATAACATTGTTCATTTTTTAAAACATTAAATAATTTATTTATTTATAAATACAGACTATGTATGAGAGTGAATATTTTGTTCAAAATACAAATATGAAGATGAAGGAATTATCAACATAAGGACTAGTTTCATTAAAATAATGTTCATTTCGACTCATGTACCGAATATTAACAAATTGTTAAATACGATCATATATAATTATGTAATTTTTTCCATGCAAGTAAATGATATAAAAAGAAATAATAAACATGAAAAACGTTCTCTAGCATAAAAAATTAACATTTCAATATTATTCAGGAATATAAAAATTTTATGTGACTATTTGACTCAAGGTGAGGGAAATATTAAATCAATATCCATTCGTTGAGTTTAATATGCATGTAATTGGATTTTTTTATTCATCTATATTATTGAATGACCTATGATTATATTACACAAAATATCTACTTATATTTGCATTATTATTATTTTTCACAGATAAATATTTTTTTGATTAATCTTTAATCTAATTATATGATCGTTTTATGGGACTTCATCACAATTTTCTTTCATTGAGGAATGGTTTCCTAATATACACTACCTTATTTTATATTGTATATAATAAACCCCCTTTGAATTTTAATTTCATTTAGCAGTTTTCAATATGAATATTTTTCTATGAATCATTTTCTTAAATGACAAAAAGTGATGTTTTTTTGGCATATGTGGAGACAACGACCATTATACTGTTTGTACCGTTATTTGGTATTTGGATTCCAATAAAATACATAGTAGTTTTAAAAGAAAAGTAAATATCATATTCCCCTTCTCTGTAATTTGGTATTGAAAATGGTTTTGAGAATTGATTGATTATATCAATATCATGAAATTAAATATTATAATTGCAATATAGAAATGATAGTTTTTTGTTATAAATTGTTTATGTAATATATTTCCTGGGATTTTCTTAAGTCTATAGGTGGTATTGTGAAAAAAAGAGGTAGGGTGAGACCATGACAACTCTTCAATGAATTACGTAATGAGACAGAGGTAATCATTAAATTTTATCGTATGAGATTTAGGTAATATACTTTGATGGGTATTCCAAATGTAACGATGAAGGTTGCACCATATTTAGATATGAATGCTACAATGTACATATGATATCGATGAAAAAATTTACCTTTATGGTATTTTATTTCAATGTAGATTTCTCGAATAGTTAGGATTTCATAACATATGTTGAAATGTTAATTTTTTAGTGTAAATTATGATTTTGTGGAAAAAATCATGATTTTTAAATATTTATGGATTAATGGATTCATTATTTATTTTATATACCATACATATCATTTTTTCTTCATCCTATGGTTTTGAAATTCTTTCCACATGGTATAAAGATGGGTAGGATGAAAGAAGGAATCAAGAAGATTTTTATGAATATTTTTATCAAGAGAATGAATTCATGTTTTATTTTAAAATGTTTTATATTATGAAAAAATGGATAGCATATAGACATGTTTATTTTGTAATATTTAGGATGATATATAATTCATATGGCCTAATTATATAATTCTCTATAACTAAAATGTTTTTATATCTTTGTTGAAGACAAATTATTGACATTTCCTTACATAATGAAATTTTTTAGGTTGGGGCTTGTACTGTGAATATCTCCAAGGAATATTGTAAGAATATTTGAAAATAAATCCGACCAGATACAACTATATATAATTTTTAGATTGATATGCATGATCTTAACTTTGATATATATTATTAATTGGGGATTCTACTAAATATAACTCAAGTACACAACGTCTTTCATGTTTCTCCACAGATAATGTGCATAAATAGTCCGTCACATGTGAATAACCCATAAACAATAACACTAGAAAATTATTGATGTCGTGATGTATAATATGTGGAAATCATGTATCATACATGGAATGTTATTTTTTAGAAGACAACTAATGCGGCCAATGATTTTTAGTGAAAAAAAAATAATGAGGAAAAATTTTCATAACCATAGGATGTTATGAGGTATAAGTATCCAAAATATTTTTCATCATCATGTTGTTATTTTGATAGATAAGGACTTATAAAAGGTAGAATGTAACACAATGATATTTAATGATACGTTTCCTTACAAATAATTATACCTTTTTCATGTATTGTTTGACAAGAAAATTAATTTTTAAAAAACCATGAAAAAATATTTAAATATTATTCTCTGAAAATATTATAATAATTATAATGGATTATCATAATTATATTATATTGAAATTCTGGGATTTTTCTAAAAATATGAATGTTTTTGTGGATATTAGAAAATAGATTTCTTTTTTTAAAAAATATATTTTATTTTCATTGAAAATTATGATTATGATTTTAATTCAATCAAAATTGGAAATTAGTTTTTATTTGAAATAATTAATAGATTAGTTACATCTCTATCACTATTTTACAAGATTTTTATTTAAGTGATTTTAATGATTAAAAATGAATTTCTCATGGAAGACCAGTTTTGGACACATATTTTAAGTTCATTTTTAATTATATTTATTATAAATAATTTATTTGAATTGAAAAAATAAAATTAAATTCGGAACTCAAAAGTTAAAATATATTCGTTGGTAAATTTTTTATATTTTCTTAAGATTTTTGTTTTATGTTGATTGGAATTAAATAAATCATTCTTGATATAATGTAAAATTAATGATATATCTATATAAAATATATGATATGAAAAATTAAAAATAATATCAAATTCATCATTTATGAATATATATATATATATATATATATATAATTATGAAATTTCCAAACATATATATTTTAATATATTTCATGATAAATATTGAAATCATTTTATGTATAGGAAAAATGTTTCTGCATCACTAAAAAAGTTAAATTATTCGTCTGAAAGATAATATTTCATAAGTATATAGCTATTTATATAATAAGTAAAAACATATAATTTAATATATATAATTTTATTTTAGAGATAAATTTTTTTGAGTTATATAACATGTGAAATATCAAAATCCTTATGAAATAAAATAAAAGTTAAAATAATATATTCTTTTAGCTATCATACAATATATGTTAGTATATATACATATTTTATGCAAATAAAAAAATTCTTGAATTTAACTTATTAATTTTTTTGATATATAATAATTTCTAATTTTTTTCTATGATGTTATTTCGTTAAATGTATATGAACCCCTGGTAGGGATCATACACAAACAATAAAAAAAATTTATATAATTCTAAAAACATTAAAACCAATGATTTTTAGATGATTTACGGTTACTAAAGACATCTTTTTCTTACTAATTTTTTATTTATTTATTGTGAAGATGATTTTATTTTACTCAAATATTTATCTTGAAGAATTTAATTTCAAATGAAATGAATATTGTCAAAAATCGTTTTAATGTAATTTAATGGAAAATAATTTGTTACTACCATATTTAAAAATTATAAAAATTATAAAAAATGAAAAATAAGAATATAGATGGTTGAAAATGTTATTTTATATCCATTTATGAGAATATTTTCAACTTATTTATAAAATTATTTCCATTTATGGTTAAAAAATGTCATTATTGTGGAGAAGGATAAAATTATATAATTTAGTGGTTAATAAAAAAATTATGTGTTTAAATATCACATAAATTTGTGAAATACTATTGAATTCATTTTAATATTATAATATCAATATTATCAATTATGGCTACATGGTTCATCTTGTAAATGAAAATTTAATTGTTTTTTAAATCATTTTATTAATTTCATGTGTGTACATTCAGTTACTATAAAATAAACCACCACCTATCTCATCTATACATCACAGTGAACCAGTTATATCAACCATCACCTGAAAATAAATTTCAATAACATTAATAACAATTTTTTTAATTCCTTGAAAATAGAAATGCTTTCCCACTTTAGAGGAGCTCTTGATTAGATCATTTAATGAATATGAGATCTTATTCATAGAGCACTTTCATTATTATTATTATTATTTTTACCACCGTAAAATATGTAATAACAATTCAAATACAATAATGATTTAGTATCCCATAATATATTCTTTTATTATGAATATTCCATAATATTTTACTACATCATTCTCAAAAAAATCGTGCAAAAATCCATCACTCATGTGTAAAATAGACTAGCTCAAAATGAAACAATGTATATATTTTAGTTTACAACATAAAATTTATTCTTGTAATGAAAAATATAAGTAATATATATGATTATTAAAATGTAATAATAGTTTTGGTATAATATATATTATCTACTCACTTTCCCTTTAATCAATTAAAAATTAAAAAAATTAGAAATGCATATGTGTGGTCGACCGTCACCATAAAGTAATGTTTTCAATTTCTCATGTCTATTTATCATGGATAAATTTAAATAATTTTATAACGTAAATGTGGGATTTTTATATCATATTTAGAATTCATTATATGATATATCCAAGATCATGATATTATGACATTATATTTAGAATCAAAAATTATATTAAAATTAAAGAACAGAATAATGGAAAACGAAAATAATGAATGGTTATTAACAAATACAATTTAATATTTTATAAATGGGTCATATATGATATAATATATTTTTATATGTTTATGTTTTGTATTTTTTACAATAATAATTTTATAATACATGATTATTAAAGGACTTATGATACAATATGAAAATATGATAATAGATTTCATCTAAACAAAAAATCTATTGAGAAATATTTTTTATTATGACCCAATTTCGTTTTGTATGGTTTATATAAATCCCATTTGAGTTATATAACATGAATAAACATTTATGTTTTATAATTAATGTTTAATAATTCTTGTGGATTCATTTTAAAGGGTACAAAGAGGTAAGATTTTAATTTAAAATATCATTTTTTGAGATTTCTATTATTTTGTTTGAATGAAAACTATAATATATCTTTCATAGAAACCATCTATTTTATAATCCAAAATATTTATATGGAGAATATGTGGTTTATTTGGAGTCAAAATGTGTTTCAACATTCCCATCCATCGTTTATTTTGGAAACCAAAAATCATACATATCGAAATCACATATACAAATTATCATGTATGTGGTTTTACAATCATAATAACTCACAATTCTTTTCATATATGATGTATTGTTGTCATAATCATGTGTTTTTTACAATGTAACATGATATATTGTTTCAGAATCATAATCACATGTATCATAACCCGATTATGCATCGTAATAACTTGTATTGTAACAAGGTTATACATCGTAATCACATGCATTATAATCATCTGTATAGAAACTAGGTCATGCATCATAATCACTTATATCATAACAACGTTATGCATCGTGACCACATGAATCATAATCACCTATATTGTAACCCGGTTATGCATCGTAATCACATGAATCATAATCATGAATCATACCTAGGTTAAGTATTGAATCATAATCACACATCATAACCATAATATATATCACACAATGTAAACATAATATAAATCGTAAGTGATATGCATCTGATCTATGTTATCCATTGTAATAATGTCATATATCATAACCTCTGTATGCATTATAATCATGAAAATCATTATGAACATATTATTAATATTACTCATGTAATATATTGAACTCGAGTATTACATCAATACTGATTACATACTTTTCATGCCCCCTATTTCATAACTTTTCACATACTATTTTCTACCTAAAAATATATTTTTGAGTTATTTATTCACCTATAAAAAAGATTTCATATATTCTGGTTTATTACCAGTGTAATTCTTGGTTTCCATGCCCCTTCATGTTTTTCGATGAAATATGACCGTTGGAGGAAATATGATTGTTGGAACCTGGGGAATTAAATATGAGGTCATTTAAACAATAATAAACAACATTTTCCTCTATCATGTTCTAGAGAGACATACTGTGAATTCTCTCTTACTTTATGTGAAATCCTTGAAGATACAGGAAGTGAACATCTTATTCACGGTTCATTTATTTCTATAAGTGATTAGTTTTTCTTTGTGTGTATGATAAGTGTGATAATGATAGGGTGGTTCACGGGATATAAAGACGTGCGTACGATCATCGTATTGAGGTATTTCAAGTGTTTTAAATAATGTGGTACTGATTGACATCTTATTCGAGGAATATTGGGGATTGGAAGATTGTATTTCTGATCATTGTATAGGGGGATTACAAGGGAGTTTGTATGACATGATTTTATCCTAGGTGAATGGATTCCTTACTCATTGGGATAAAATAATTGTAATTCCCTAACATTTCTGCTGCATTCTGTAGTATAATGGGAATCAATTTGTTTCTTCAATCTATTCCCATTCATTTACTATTTTAATTGTTTCATTTACAATTATTTAATTACAAATTTTATTAAGAGATGTTATAATTTGTATTGTAGAATAATTTTCATTTGTATTACACTAATAATCCTATTAAATTTGAATTCAATTTTTTTTCATTACATGTATTGTTACATCATATAATATCCATGATATGCATGACCTATATGGTCATTTTTCTTGGTTTCGTGTTATATTAATTTGAGAAGACATAAAATAACATCATTCTAATGTGTTTAAATTAAATTATTATTAAACCAAAAATTCACCCCTATTGTATTGTTCCATCTAATATACATATAAAACTGTATTACGATACAAAAATAGGTATTAGAAACAGTTTCCATTAATTTTTTTCAATTTATTTATTTATTCTTATCTTAATTTTATTTCAATTACAAATACTTTGTTTATAAATACTTACTTCACTAACATGTGGACTAGAAAGGTATTATTTCGAAAGACGAAAGGAGTGAATATTGGATCAATTGACCCCCTAAATCCATATATAACACCTATTTCTGACAGGAATGATAATGAGTACTGGAGAGATCGAATGAAGAAATTTATTGTTAATAACTGACTGGAAAATGATTCCATGATTAAAAGAGATTAAAAAATTCCAGACGAGGAATTAAGAACATTCAGAAACCAAGAAAAACAAGAATATTAATTAAACAAAATGGTACAGAATACATTTTTTTCCCATGAAAAGGAATATATAGTGATATATAGTCAAGTGAAGAATTACAATTTTATATAGAAGAAATTGGATGCCACACATTTTGGAAGATCTTATGATATTGAATCAAGAAGATCCATGCTCTAATATGAATATCATGGGTTTTATTTTTTTTTGTGGAGAACAAGTATACAGGGTGAAATGATGATTTCTGTCAACCATCAATAGTCTACAATCTATTGGTGAAAAGGTTCTTTATGATGAAGAACTTATTTATAATATATATGATATAACTCTTAATGAGTGAGAATCCAAAAGGGAATCTATTGATGAGAAAAAAACTTGCTCAAATCACAATTGATGTGTTATTTTGAACACCTATTTAGCATGAGACATGAATTAATGGAGATGATAAATTTAATAAAAATAAGAATGGTAATGGGAGAGTTTCTTTTACAACTTCCCCTAATTCCAAGTCACCGTAATGGGTAATAATATCTAAATCTATGAAAACTATTGTTATATTTGTATTAAGTGATTTTGAACAATCTAAGAATGAAAAATTCAATCTTGATCGATGAATAATAAATATTTTGAAAAATAAAGATTTGAAACATAGGTTAAAAAAGAATGATAAAAAAGAAAATAATTATTCTCAGGTTTCTAGTTATGAATTAAAATGGGATGGACACAATATGCCAGATTTTCCATTTCATAAAGGAAAAGTTAGGAAGGAGAAACAATCTGAATGATAAAGGAAAAAAGTATTTCAATTCATTGACAAAGAATGCATTGAGGCCAACTGATAAATGAGTGCATGTGGTGGTAGATCATTAGATGATTCTTCAGAATATGTATATGCCGGACAGAAGAATAACATAATCATAGCCACACTACCTGTTGAAAATCATTTTTTCATGGCTAATGTGCACAATGATGAGTCACTTACAAATGTTTCATTAAATTCTAATTTCCCTGATTGAAAAGATTATTACTCGTTGGATGATAATCTTCCTCAGTAGAGGAAAATTTACATTAATTTGAAGAAGTATTCAGATCTTCAAGATTACTTGGAATAGAGAATTCTAAACTGAGTAAATAGATTAATAATTATAATTCTAGAATATATATTCTAACAATATAAGTATCAAATCTGTAAAAAGATCATTAACATAAAACTCATGATTTGGAATACATTTCATAAAAACTGGTGAAGTAAATTATGAAAAATATAAACATTATATGGATTGTAAAAATGTTTTTTGGATGAAATTTTTTAGAGGATAACTTGAATTGTTAGAATAATGAATATGGGGATAAGAATTTAGTCATAAAAATAAAATCTGAAATATTTTACTTAAAGAATCATTTATTGAAATTTACCTTAGGGGGAGAAATTCTGATTCAATTTATTCCCTAATTCATCATATTATAAATAGTTCTAGAATTGGTCATACTCATTCAAACATATTATTTAGACATAACTATTTTGTTCCCGAAATTTTACAATTTTTTACTAAATGTCAATGTGGTGGAAAATGGGAATGAAATTGATCTATTAACAAAACACAATCATAAGTATTTCGTAAGGATGTTGGTCTAAAAGATACATTGAATCTTAAAAAAAATTAATTAGTATTTCCGGATCCAAGTTTTTTTTTTGTTTGGAAAACCTAAATTTTTTTCAGGAAATCAAGATGTGTACCAACGACAAGATTATTTGTGACATGGATTGTGGTTGTTCTAAACACATGATTGGAATCAAATATTTAATTGAAAAGATTAATTTAATTAATAGTGGAAGAGTGAACTTTAGAGATAATGCATAGGGAAAGATTATTGGTATATGTAATATTGTAATTTTAGGAAATGTCTTAATTTGAAATGTTTTATTTTTCAAATGTCTTAAGAAAATCATTATTATCATAAGTCAATTATTTGATGAATGTTACCTTGTGAATTTTATAAATGATATATGTTTAGTTCACAATTCCCAGGATGATTTCATTCTTTCTGCCCATAAGCATGAGAATACTTACACACTAAACATTTAATACCTTAGGATCCAATACGAACATTGCTTATGTTCAATGGAAGACCAATATTGGTTATGGAATATATGATTAGGACATTTTCATCATAGGAATACTGGAATACTCTTAAAGAAATGATATATTAAGGATCAACCAGAAATCATGTATGATTCTTCAAATGTTTTTCATCATTTTCAATATAGAAATAACTATTAAATTATTATTAAATTAATCAATTAAGTTTCAATATATGATGAATTGTAGTTAGGGAACATGGATCTTTTTTTTTTGTACTCAAAATGGAATCATTGGAGGAATGTACTATGTATTTGTTTTAGATGATGACTACACCAGATTCACATGGGTCTACTTCCAAAAAATTAAATATGAAGAATTTTTCTATTTCAAAACATTTAGTGACCATGTTAAAAATCTGAAAAACAACCCACTTATATATATTCATAAAAATCATGGTGATGATTTTAAAAATTACAATTTTGAAACATTTTCTATAAGGAATGGTATTAATGAAAACCTTCCATATCTAAGAACCCCAAAAAAATGGTTTTGCTGGAATAATAAATCATTTTATTTTTGAAATAACAAAAACCATGTTGAGTGATTAATAAATTTCGATGCATTTCTATGTTGAAGCTGTTAGTTCTGGAAGTAATAATTTAAATTGTGTTTTAAATATACATTTTCTTAATCAAACAACTTACGAATTGTGGATAGTATAAATCCCAATGACTCATACATCATTGTATTAGGAAGCAAAGTATTCATATTGAATAAGAATGAAAATTTATATCAATTTCATCCCAAATAAGATGAAGGAATATTTCTCGTTTATTCACCAACTTCTAAGGATTATAGATTTTTTAAAATAAACTCATGTACTCTTGAGAAAACTGTGCATGGTATGTTTGATGAAACCGGCCCCTTTTTTTCAGAAACACAATACCCACATCAAATGATGTTTTTTCACAAACGGATTATCATCATTTGAATGAAACCTCTTCTGAAAAGGGAAATAATAAATAAAATGATTCTGAAACATTTACCTCAGATAAATTTCTTTCTTATGATGATGAAAAGGTTGTAAAAAATCCTAAAAAATGCTTAATTGAAATCATCTATGTTATCATATCATTGGTGATGTAAATCAACCTGTATGAATTAGAAATACATTTAAAAATAAAATAGAACATCTTGATTTTCTATCACAATTTGATATGAAAACATCGAATGTGGCCTTAGGTGATGAATATTGGATTAGAGCAATGAAAGATGAACTAAATGTATTTTAAGGGAATCATGTATGGACCTTTTTTGAAAGACCTAATGAAATAACAATAATTGTTGTAGAATGGTTTTTCAAAAGAAAATGTGATTATAATAAATTAATCACAATAATTAAAGAAATACTTGTTTCTAAGGTCTATAATAAAAAAGTGGTAATAGACTATGAATAATCCTTTTCTCTTGTATCTAGACATGAATCTATTCATATTCTTTTATCCATTATAGTATAATACAATTTCAAAAAAAATTCAATGGGTGTAAAATGTGATTTTCATAATGGTTTTTTACAAGAATATTGTTTAGCACAATAACCGCATATTTTTATAGATCCAAAACATCTTGATTATGTTTTTTATCTTAAAAAATCATTATATTGACTTTAAGAAGCTCCCATATCATGGTGTGATTGACTAAGAAGATTTATTTTACCAATAAAATATGATAAAGGTATGAAATAAACCACTCTTTTTATAAAAATGGAAAAAAATGTTTTGATTTTTCAAATCTGAGTTGATATCATTGTATTGGTATCAACTGAGTAATCCATAAATAATTATTTTGAGAATTTAATGTAATATGAATATGAAATCAGTATGATTGGTGAGATAACATTAATTTTAGGTTTCAAAATAAACCAAAAACCATAAGGAACCTATATATCCCAACCTAAGTATTTCAAAGAAAATGTTAATAAGTATGGAAGTGACCACACTAAAAGTATTAAGACTACAATAGGCATCTCGAATACATTATTGACCTTGGTGAAGCAGGGAAACCAGTGGATTAGACTAAATTTTGAGGTATCATAGGATGATTTCTATAATTAATAGCTAGTTGTCTAGACATAATTTTTTCATTATGCTTATGTGAAATATACCAATATAATCCAAAATAATCTCATATAAGATCAGTGAAAATAATTTTAAGCTAATTAAACGGAACAATAGATTTATAACTTTTCTATTCTTCTGTAAATGATTTTGTTTTAAAAAGATATTTAGATGCTAACTTCGGTGTTGTAGAATGAATAGAAAAAGTACATATGGAACTTGTCATTACATAAGATATTCATTGGTTTATTTTTATTGCAAGATGAAACATTCCATAGCACTTTCCACTTCTGATGTTGATTATGTAGCAGCTGGATGTTTTTATGCTTTGGTGTTGTGGACTCAACACACACTCACAAACTATGGCATGAGTTTTTTCAAAACAAAAATACAATGTGACAATACTAGTTCTATTTCTCATTGTAAAAATCCTTCACATTACCTATTTTCATAACATATAGATATTAGGCATCTCTTTCTTATGGATCACACAAAAAAATATATTATTCTATAGTTCAATATAATACCAAAAAAACTTGCTAATTTTTTTCACTAAACCATTATCTTTTAATAGATTTGGATACATTAAACAGAAGCTATGAATTATTACTGTAAAGTGATTATTAACATAAATTTATTATTCTACCCTCTCCTTAAATTAAGTTACTCCTTTTCAAAGTGAGAGTATACACAATTTTATCCATTTCACCATTCACTTTTATATTTATAAGTTTTACCCTATATGTTTTTCAATCATATGTCAATCGGTTTCATTACAATCAGTTTCACTATAATCAGTGCTAATTATTAATTTTTAATGTTTATCGGTTTCACTTATGTGTTTTATATTTTCACTGTTTCACTATAATCATTATTGGTTTACTTTTTATTGGTTTCATGATTAGATTTATATTTTTATAAGAATCGTGTTTCCTCTTCATAATTATCAGTACTAGATAAGACTATTCGTATGAGAATACATTATCAGTACTCAAATATCAGTATAGGATTAGTATATCAATTCTGAAATATCAATATTTTATTACTTTTTCGGTACTAGACAACTTCTTTTAATTTATTATTTCAGTACTAAATTACCAATACCAGCCTATTTTATTTTATCGGTTTTATAATTCTTATTGGTTTATAATTTTTATTGTTTGTACAGTTTTCATATGAATAATATATTAAAAACTATACATCTATCTTGATACATCAAAATGGAAAATTTTCTAATGCCTTATTTTGTTTCTTAATTAGTTATTTTTAAATTATTTCTTTTATTCCCTAATCATTTTCAATATGAATATGATTTTCATATAAATATAACATCAAGTGTTCAAAATCATTTTCTACCATAAAATATTTTAGATCAAATCTTTAATTTCCATTCCATGTTAAAAGAACATATCCCACATTTAACTCATCCATATTTCTCTAAATAGTAGTTTCTCTATCGATAGTCAACATTATTCACAATAGTTTCATAACTTTGTTTTCATAATCTAAGATCTATTCAGTTTTCTAAATTAGGAGGATCATTCAGGTGCACGTTATTCTATCAATATTAGCTCTACTGTTTCATCTCCAAATGAATTGTCTGCAATTGAAATCTCCTCTATGACATTTCAGGGTGAATGTTTAGTCTCCCGAGATTTTTAGGAGATTTTTTATTAGTCTTTAAAAAGGATTATAAGTTTTCACGGGAGGGAATCCATTTTTGTGGAACGACCGAATTCAAATTGGGATTATCTGTATCATGATGTGGTGATACAATTTTATGAATGAGTTGTGATAAAGAGGGATGTTAATATTTAATTTATGATGTTTGATAAGAAGTATACAACCAACATAAAATAATAACTTATGTTTCCATGTGTTCTATATGTGGGTGATGCACTATGACTTCATCATATATTATCATAAACTGATGGAAATTTTTATATGTCTAAAGATGAGGAAACACATTTTTATTTTCATTAATATAAGAGGAATGTGAGTCATTTTTTATGAGATAATAGAATCATACCCCTCTAGATTCTAGGGATTTTTGTGCTGAGAAATGGTGATAGGGAAACAATGAATGTTTCAGATGTGTATGTCATTGATTATTTGGTAATCATTAGAATGTTCAGTCTTATGGGATTCAAATTCTTGAAAATTAAAAACATTAAATCCAGTGTGATAAAATCTTAGTTGATTATGTGTCCCTCTTTTATCATTAAATTTTTGAATGAAATCTTGACCTTGTGTATTTTTTAAATTTAGTTAGATATGAATTCATTGAATGTGATCTTAATGAGTATAGATTTGATAAGGGGCCTCACAAAATGATTCAATACTGAATCGAAAAAGTTTGAGAACAATCAATATGTTGAGAATGAAAATGATGTAGATAGAGGAAGTGAGAAACCTTTTATGAAATCCAATACATCTTCTAATAATGAAATTTAGTTAATAATAAAACTCATAATTCATAAAAGAAAAAAAAATTAGTAACTGATGAGGTTTCTTCTGAATGGTGAAAAAAATACGGATTTGAAAGAAGGGGATCCAATGTTTGGTTTGGATACATGTAATGATTTTCCATTTAAAATAAGATCAGTAAAGGGTTTTAAAGAAGTTGAAATGAATATGAGGATGAAGAAGATATATGATCAAGCTATTGGAATTGATAATCTACTCAAAATAGTTGATCAAGAAAACTCTAACATTTTAATGTGGGAGAAACCAGTTCAGAATGAATCAATTCTAGTAGTAAAATGCAAGAAGAAACATGCTTTTAAACAATCAGCTACCCAATCTATTTTTCAATAATATGAAGATGATGAAGAAGAATAATAATAACAAGAAGAATATGGTAATGAAGAAAAATACTAGGAAGAATACTGGGAATAAGAACATGGGAATGTTTAAATAGATGTGGAATTGAAAGAAGATGCAAATAGGTGAAGTCATAACACAAAATCCATAGATGTTCCATCATTTAATTTTCCTTTCATGGATACTCAGACATCCAAGAAAATTTTTCCAAAGGATTCCTATAAGAATGTTATAATGATTTATGATATGGATGAAGATGACGAGGAGGAAGAATATGATAATAATCTAAATCAAGAAGATCAAATGATCAGCATTGAGACACATTTTGGTGATATACCAAAATACATTGAAGACACAAATTCATAAATAACAATCTATATGAATGGAATTCAGTACATTGAAAAACCCTTGAATATATTGGAGAAGATGAAACTATTTCGTCGAAATATTGAATCATGTTTATTAATACTTATAGATTATCTCAAGGATTGAATGGAATCTCTCAAGGTTCTGATGGATAGGATTCTGCATATTAAAAATAATTTCATGATTTCCAAATAACACGCAGCTATGAATAGTAAGGGTTGCCATAAAGTTGTTAACTGGCCATACAATGTTGATAATAACCTCAAGATTCATCTTTTAAAACATGATGAATTGGTACATCGGGTAAATGTTCTAAATTATATGTATCAAATGATGGAAGTTGAGTTGAATAAAAAAAATGAAGTCTGTCAATGATTTAGTACCTATCATAGAATAGTCTCTTACGATCTTGTTGGTATAAATGAAAAGTTGGAAAATGAGAGTGATGAGGTTGTTTCACTCTCAAATAGATTAGATATCCTATAAATGGACAACAAACTTAGGTTTGATGATTTCAATCACAATTATTCAAGGTTCAAAACCCATGAATTAAATCTTAATGATAAATAATAAATCTATTGGATTATATAACAATGGATCTAAAAGAAATAAATGGTTATTTATGAAAAATATGAGAATATGAAGGCTCAGAAAGAAGCTCTTCAAAAATTATTGGAGGACAGAAAGGATAACCAAAAGATGAACCATATAATGTTAAATATTTTCAAAAAACAAAAGGGGATTTAATGATATTTTAACTCTTATTATAATGAAATTTCTTTCAAGTAACAAATATTTTTTCGTAAATTGTTTCTCAAACAGTTTATATGAAAATATAATTTCCCTTATTCATTTTGAAAATCACAACTTTTGAGAATAGTTTTGAAAATAAGAGTTTCATTAATATCAAAATAAGAGGAGAACACTCATGTAAAAGTTAAAGTAATACGATCCATTTTGAATTTTTTTTAAAAGGTTTGAATTAGTCATATTCACTATTTCTTTTAGAAGAGTTATTAAACTCTAGGGGAGATATGGTTTTGATGTTTTTTTAATTGTTTTTGTGATTTCAATGATGAATGAGACTTTTGAGTCAAAACATGTTTCAACTATCCCATCAATCATTTCATTTTGAAATCACAAATCACACATATCAAAATCACATATATTGTTTATAATGTATCAATTTTTTCAATTTTCATCATTCACATTGTTTTTCATATATGATCTATTTTTTTCATTGTTATGTTTGTTTATTATAATGTTACTAGATATGCTGTTTCAAAATCCTAATAAATTATATCATAACCAAGTCATGCATCGTAATCACTTGTATCATAACCATGTTATACATCGTAACCACATGCATCGTAAATATCTATATTGAAACCAGGTCATGCATCACAATCACCTATATCATCAATAGGTTTTTCATTGTAACCACTTGAACCATAATCCCCTATATCGAAACTAGGTTATGCATCGTAACCACATGAATCGTATTCAAGAATTGTAACCTAATTAAGTATTGAATTGTAATCATACATCATAAAAATATTATATATCAATGATTCTAACCACAATGTAAATTGTAACTGATATGAAGCTTATACATGTTTAGCGTTATAACCATGTGATGTTTCTTAACAACTATATAAATTATATCCATGAAATGAATTATGGACATATTATAATTCATACTCATTTAATATATAGAATTCATATCTTACATCAATTATGATTACATGCTTTTAATACACCTTGTTTCATACGTTTTCACATTATATTTTTCTAACTAAAATGGTGTCGTTGGGTTGACAATTCACCAATCTAAATGATTTTTTATATTTAGATTATTTTTTCCATTTTAATGCAAGGTGACCGGTTCTCTATGTGTTTTTCCGATAAATATGACCGTTGGATGAAATATCACAATTGAAACCTGATTCCTAAAATTAATATTTCATTAGAACCATAATACACAACAATTTCTTTTATTAAGTTCTATTGTTAGATGGTTTGACTTCTCTCTTGTTTCATGTGAAATTCTTGATGAAACAAGAAGTGAAGAGCTTGTTATATGTTCCTGTATTTCTATAGGTGTGTTGTTTTGATTTGTGCATCCGATGATTGGGATAACGATTGAGGGCATATGAGGATAAGAATACATGTTAACGATCATTGTATCGAGGTATTTCAAGTGTTTGAAAATAATAGGTTTCTATTACCTTCATACTCGAGTAATTCCGGGGATATAAAGAAATTTGTGACTATCATCGTTTCGAGGGCTTACCATGGTGGTGGTAAGAAAGACCCTTTATCCAAGTTGAAAAGATACCCTAATCTTCGGGATAAAAGATGTTTAATACCATTACATTTCTAATGTATTCTGTAATAGAAAGGGAATAACTTTTTTTCTTCATTATATACATATTCTTTTACAATTTTTATTGTTTCAATTATTTTTATTTCATTACATATTTTTTAAGATATTTTATACATTTCATGGTAGAATCATTTTCATTTTTATTAATATGATCATGGGAATCTATTCGAATACAATTTTTTTCATTACTTTTAAAACTACATCCCATTGTATCTATCTGATCCATGAACTATATGTTCATTTGTATTGGATGAGAATTGTATTAGTTTCTGATCACTTAAACTATATCATTTCTTATATGTGTATATACAACGTTTTTTAATCCTACAATCCACACCCTCTTGTATTAATCCACATAATATACATATACATCTATATTATAATCAAACATTTTACTCTATATTTTCATCTCACATGATATTGAATCAAGAATATAAATTTTTTAATTATATGATGATTGAAACCCTATATTAATCAAATATAATTTCCTTCCATGTCCATTTTTGGAAAAAAGTTATCTTCTTTTTAGGTCACTAAAATATATTATTATTGAAAATTAATTTTATCCTTTAATGTTTACATGGATAGAACATAATAAATATATTTTTCGTTATGTTCATTTTTATCTAATATCAACAGTTATTTGTTCTTCATTTATATGGATATGATAAATGATTTTATAAATAATATATATAATGTGAGAATGCACCTTAAAAAATTTATTTTTACATTAAATATGTAACATGGTAATCAATTGTGTATATATTTCATAATAAGTAATAAACAAATTGATCATTTGTGAGGTGATATTTTGTATCTTTTTCTACTATCATGATGTATATAATTACTATAGTTTACTAGAGTTCATGCTGTTGAAATATTACCTATAGAAAAACAACAATTTAGTTGGATGAATTTAATAATAAAGACCATGATAATATTGATTATTGTACTGTATTCCTAAATTCATCCCAATATGGTGCAAGTATTAATTTTTTCTAAAAATAAAGGTATATCAGGAGGATATTCAATAAATATAAATAACAAAACATCGTAACAATAATTAAATTTTGATCAATACACTATATTTGTGACTATTAAAATTAACTATGCATGATATATGATTTCTAAATTATTTATTTTCACTCTGGATACCATCCTTTATTTTCGATATATTTTAAATAATCTTGAGTGAATTTAATAGAATACATTAATGAATGAAATTAATACTAAATAAATTTGAATATAAAAATTCCCCTACTAGTATCATAGATTATATAAATTATATCTTTATAGTTAATGATGATTGATATATGGGAGTATTGATTAATATTATTATAATATATTAAATTATAATGGAGGACCATGAATAAATTTTTTTAATAAAATAATTAATATTGTTAAATGTGAAAATGTATACAAAAATTAACAAGGTATAATTCAAGTTATAGGTTGTATCATTGTCCTCTACATCGATCTAAATATTAGGTATATTTTTAGGTTACTTAGTGATATAGGTTAATAAAAAATTTAATGTACTATATATTGTAATTAAGATGATTGTTTCATGGATTTGTTGGATGTAAACAATAAATTACGAGATATTTTCTTGATTTTATGATTTAAATCCCAGGATAAATAAGATGGGAGTTTTGTTCATATGTTTTTAAAATTGTGAGTAGAATATTAAAGATCTTCAGAAAAATTGGGTGAGATAATAGTACACAAAGTATCTTATAATGGACATGGTTTTTATATAAATTGATACATTAATGAACATATTATTGTATGTTTTCCAGAAAAAATATAGAGTGGTATCATATACATCAACATTACTAAAGGATCAATGGAAAACTAATCTGATACTTGACTAGGATATACAATTTATAATAATTTAATTTTAATAATATAAATTATATCCACACATTTTTTTTGTGAAATATATATTGATGATATTATTTTAATTTCTATGTTCATAGAAATAGAATAAATAATTCACATTATGTGATTGTTGATGTTTATCCTGGACACCTCCTTCCTAATACATTACCACCATTAAAAGGATAAAATGGTTTATTGTTCTCCTAGTATGATGTATCCTTTCACCTTATCCATGTCACATATTAATATAGACACAATAATCATGAATTTATAATGTATTGATCGTGAAATAATTACATAAAAGAAGTAATCATATATCATTAAAATAAATTCTCAAATATTCATCAATGTGAATTCTAAAGTGATTAAAAAGGTTAATACAAGGATATAGAATATGTAAATGAATTTTCCATATTTCAATATATAAAATTATATAATAATGTTATTTAAAAAATGTGTATTTGTTTTATCAATACATGAAATCACGAAGGAGCAGCTTGAGGAGGCACACATATTCTCATAAACAATTAATACATGATTCTCATTGAAGTTTTGAAATATAAATAAAAATTTTTGTTGAGAAAATAAAAGGAGGGATATCATAGAGTATATATCGCCATAATTTATTTTAAAATATGATAATGTTGAACAACATAGGTCTAATTGGATGTTTCTAATACTAATCAAAGCACATTAGATATTGGATAACATCAATAAGGAATTAATTGTATGTATTCCATTGTAATATAATACAATAATACCACTTGGGTTTCAGTTTATTTTCTTGGGAAATATATTAAATTTTTAATATTATATAACATTTATAACTTGACCAACCTTCAATGATTTAAATAAGAGATCTTGTAAGGATTAATGAATTGCCACATATCATTTATTGTTATGGAGTTCTGAGTTCTACATGTTGTTCTGGATATGAATTATACAGTTATTTTATATTAAAATGATTATATTCATTATTTTTCATTGTCACACAAATGTTTTAACAAATTGAAAAATTAAAATCATATAATATACATTGACATTATATTTATTGGACATAAAATGAAAATGGGAAAAAGTCTATTTTGTAGAATAAATCTAACATGAAAACATATTCATATGATTCACTTAAAACGAACCACATATGGATCTATATGGGAAGAGATATCGAAAAATATTATTTTGGAACAAAAAATGGAGAAAATAAGCATTTTGGGCTAGATCTCACCCAAAAGATGTATTTGAAATTTCAAACCATTATTTTGTATTTTAAATATTAAAAAATACTACGAAATCGGCGAAAATAACAATTAATAATATTTTATGTTATATTTTATAGATATGTTATTTCAATGAATATAACTATAGAATATGTGTTTTGATTTGAAAATTAGGGAATTTTAATTCAAATATAAAAATCGTAATTTAGAATTCCTTAATCATTTACGGGCAACTTCATATCATCCGACACTCCTACTAAAACGCTCCGTATAGAACACAGTGATTGAACAGATTGAACAAGTTTAATCATACAATAAATATTGAATTTATTAATTCTAGTATTATAATAATTCTTAATAACATTATATCACTTATTTAGAAATGTTATCATATGTAATCATGTATTATATGTATAGATATAGGTTATGGATGATGTAATGATTGAAAACTCAAATTATAATAATTTATTACGTTGAATAATTTTCTCGAATGGAATTATTTTTATGGGTAGAGTATAATAGAAAATGATTACATTTGTTTTACCATTTTAATAAATCATAAATTTTTTTAGAATTGTAAAATAAAATTAATTATGTAAAATAAAAATCAATATATTTTATTAAGACAAACTTGTACATTGTCAGAGAAATATTAGTCAATTGTGAATGATTAATGTGAAATTTCATAATGAAAAAATTTATAAATGAAAATAACAGTGTATAAAAATAAAAGGATGATTAAATACTCATCTTCATGGATTTAAAAAATGATCATATCAGTGATTATTACTATTTATGTATCGAAAAACATTAGGAATAGAATATGACATTTATAATAAAAAAAATTAATTGAATTTTTATTATTGTTATATATGGGTGGATATATATATATATATATGAACATAAGTCACTCATTATATATGGTTGATAACATATAGTCATCAAATATATGGAAGATATACATTTCACCATCATATATATGTTGGTTATATATGATGTTGTCCAAAACGAATATTAATATTCTCTAAATTTTTTAATAAAATAAACGAAATAAAAATCAAAAATATTAAATATTTAGTGAATAAATAAAAAATCATTATAAAAAGAAGGATTCTTATAAGATATATAATATTATTATAATTAATGATTTATTTTGTTATTTATAAAATTCATTAATAATATTATACATAATTTTATAAAATTAAATTAAATGAAGGTAACTAATCCATTTCTATTCAATAAGTTTAATGTTATTTAATGTTAAAAATCAATTACTCTCAAAAATGTTTTTTAAGTGTTTTTTATTTATATCTTAAGAAATTAAATTTATATATTCTAAGAATAATTTTCTATAATAATATTTATTTTAATATATTTATTGATTTCATTTAAATATTAAATTTCTAAATAATATTTATTAAATATTATTATATTGATAACTAAAAATTATTCCTCATTTTAATATTTAGTGTGGTGGTCAATTTCATTGTTTTAATAAAAATAATGTATTGAGGTAATTTTTAAATTAAAAAGGTAAATGTAAATTGAGGTTATTGTTTTTGAAGGGTAAATAAATTAATAGAAATAAATATCATTGAAATTATTTTTATACGTCGTAGTTAGATAATTATTTCATTATATTCTTTCAATTTATAATATTTTTTTCCAACTATACATTTTAATTTTTAATTTTTCAGTATTATATATTATGAAATGTGTATAAATAAAAATTACACATAAATCATAGATTTATATATTAACAATTTCTACCAAAATATTAAATAAATTAAAATAAATCATCTATTGAATCATATCACACATTTCCACTCATAAATTTTTATTACACATTGGGTTTCTTCTTCTCCATTTAAGGAGGAATAAATCCTCCATTAAAAAGTATCCCTAGTTGAGAAGTAGTGAATTTGGTAAATTTGCAGTGTACTTGTAGAAAAAAAATCCCATGAATCTTTTTATCTAATATATTTTTACCATTATTATTTATTTAAATTTTTTAATATTTGAATATTTAATCTTATACAAAATTGATATTTTTATTATAAAACTATAAAATAATAATCACTCAGTAGTGTATTATGTTCTTATTTGGGAACGATTGTCCTACTTCATGAATGAAATTATCCCCAAAACGTCATTAAATAATGAAAATGTATAGTGGGACTACATCTAAAAAATATGATATTAAAAAATAATTATATTCATGTATAATGTTTTTAAGGATCAAAAAAATTAATTTCATTAAAATTTCTAGTTTATTACTTGGAAATTAACTAAAAACTTATAATAATATATATCAATTTAGGAAATAATTAACATTGCATCATTTAAATAAACAAGGTAATACATAAATAAATGAATTTAATGAATCAGTAAACAATAAAAAATTTATGAAAAATAAAAATATTTTCAATTTATGAGGATCAATATTTTCATTATTAAAAACATAAGTATTTATAAAAAGTACAAGAATTAATTGAAAACAAATCCAATTACTGAATAATATATTTTTAATGAATGGTCACAGTTTAAGAGTTTAAATTATAATACATATTAATATTTTTACAAAATATTTTTTTAATATGATTCTAATTATTCTAATTGGCCTCAGTATCATCTCATGGAAGATTTCACTAAACAATTGAGTTCATTTTACCATCTCACAATAAAAATAAGTTTGATTCAGTCTAAACATTAATTTTTTGAAATTAAATTTTCATTCATTAACAATTCCATATATTTTAATCTCCATTTTTTGGTTTTATATAAAATTTTAAAGTGACATATCCCGATGGATTTTAATTCAATATAATATATGTTTGTAATTGGTGCAGCAAAATTCTATTTTTTTTAGAATCCATTATCCTCTATATGAATATTAATTATATTATAATATTTATGATTATATCTATAAATTCATCAATGCTTATCATGATTTAGTTGTTATATTCTATACTGATACCATCCACAAGAACTATTTATATGTCTTATGATAATAACTTTTTGAGATTTTCCTAGGATATGTTTCATACCCATGAGATAATTAATCTGATATGGATTTACCATTATTTTCCTACTCATGTAGAACACATATGTATGGGTTTTCTATACCTTATGCTTTTTTATTTTATCATCCTATAATTTATTGGAAATTGATATATATATATCACATGTTTTTTATAGGATATTTGTTGTTAATGAATGTCATAATAGTTAAGGGGAATAATTGTTTTCCAATTTCGAAAACATTATGGGTCACGATTGGTTATGAAAAGTCTAAAATGTTATGCGGAGTAGAATATTAACCCACTATCGCTATGGTATGAACATGTTGTTAGTATTTTCTCTTGGTATATGGAAATCATTATGGTTAACATTTCTAATTTATAAGTATTCTTATGGTTATGTAAATACCTCATCCATATATTATGAAACATAATTCAAAATTGATTATTGATTCTTGTTTTTATTGTCAAATAAGTCAATTATTAAGTAAAAATAGCTATGTAATGAACAATGATTTATTATCTATGGTTTGTGGTTATTTTTATGTTATCATATTTTTGTATACTGTAACATTGTGAGGATACAAATATGTTCATCAAATTCTATCTTATGACCACAATTTTTTTTATATTTTATTGACCGTTACTTATAATCCTAAATTACACAATTTAGTTCGTTCTATTCACCTGGTGTTTGAAGAACATATAATATAATATGACTCGAAGAGGTTTTTTGTGACTATTGATTAATTCTCAATGTATTGTGAAATATTTTTTTATCAAATCAAAATTCATCCTATAGGTTCTATGTTGTGACTAATTGTAATAGGAAATAAATATTAGGTAAAATTACTTATCATTCAAGAATCATAATCAAGGATAAACTCCATCCTCATGAGAACACATTTTTTATACATTTTTTAAAAAATTAATGTTTTTTTGTAATAGACTTTCTAATTATATATTCCCCTTATAGAAGTGGATGTCCATTTGATGGATTTACCAGGGGGAAAACATTTCAATGGTGTCTCCTACACATTTTTATGGACAACTATTTTCCTATCCCATGAAAAATTTTCTTTAGTCCATTTGATTTGGCTTAATTTCCTAGTTTTTGAAATTGGGGTCTAAACACAATTACTCACATACAATTTTAAACCTCTAATATCCTCATGTATCTGATGTAGTTTTTATATTCACTTTTTATTCATGTTCATTAGTTTTATTTTACGTAATATGTTGAAATATAATATAATTAATATATATTTTCGTACCATTTCAGATTATCATGTAAATCTAGTAATAGATCGATATAACATTTTTATTTCATAAGAAATTTAAAAATTGTCAATTTAACATATTATTTTTACCAAAATAATTACATTTATCCACATTTTATTTTTTTCTATGTTTTAACATAAAAATTTATATATATTAAATTTTGTATGCTAGTATATTTTTGATTTTATTATTCAACTATATATTAGATTATAGGTCATCAGGACGAACATTATTATCTATTTCCAAATAATAAAAAACATATTCTGTATCAATCTCATTAGTTACATTATTTAATTAATCAATTATTGGAATTAAAATTTATTTATTATCTTATTATATTTATATATTTTCATATTCATATTATAGAAAATTTTAATATTATTAATTAAATACATTGTTTCAAATAATGTTTTTTACTCATTGCTCGAGGAAAATTTCACTAAACATTGGAGAAATACATCTATTGTACATATTAATAATATATCCTAGAACCCATTGATTTTTATTAAACAACCTTAATAAATTTGAAAACTACAAAATTCATTATAAATTAAAATATATCATTTCTCATTATTGTAATAATTTTATTTAAAGACTGAAAATCACAAGTAACATGTTTCTTATTTTCCATACTAAACAAAACCAATGTACCTAAGTCCGTGAATTCATCCTCTATAAATGATTTTAAAAAATTATATTTGGGATAAATTTTTTTATCACATGTATCAAAAATATATTGTTATATAATCAATAGTAATGAAATTTTCATTATTCAATCAAACATTAATAATATTAGGACTTATCCTTAAACATAACTTATTCTTGTGTTTATAACTAGAATGGAAATTTTTTGTTATTTTAAATATATAGTTTTAGATAATTAATAAAAAGTCTTCCAATGTAGACCGATACATAAAATGTGCACACTTACCCACATTATCCATTTTTCACCACCGGAATCACATTGAATATAATACAACACATAATTTGGAGATAGATTATAAATTTTTTCATCATGCCATATTAATTTTCCATACCAATCTTATGACCTATCTAAAACATTTTAAAACATGGTATGAGAATAAAACGATTAGTAATGTAGTCAAAAATAATGAAACTATCGGCCTTTTTAAAACATGTAAAACTTAAATACATTATCATAATGTAATTACTATTTTAATTATTAATTAGTAAATAGTATCCTTAAAGAAACTCATTGATTACCCTTTTTGAAATAATAAGGTCAATATAAAACCCATAAAATACACATAAAAAATTAAAATAAATCGTTCAAAATAATTATACTTAAATGGAATAAGTATGTGATTGACTTCCATACATGAAACTCATACTAGTGGAATAGTTATATGGACAACTTCCATAATCAAAGTTTGATTGGTTAAAAAGTAACCACCCATACATGTTTTTTCATGGAGGAACCCGATATTTGTTTAACATGTAACCACCAATCATATGTCTTTGTACCATTTCTTAATCATAACACATAAAATATTTAAAACATTTAATAAATTGTATTTTGAATAAAAGTGTCCCATAAAAATTGAAAATTTTCAACGAAATTAAAATTTTAATAAATTCATTCCCATATAAATATATTCATAATAACGATTTTTTAAATGTTGGAATTAAAAATTAGGATTTAGAAGAATAAATATTCAAAGAATTAAAAATGATTTTATAGTTAAAGTGTCCCTTACAACTTGAGAAACACTTGAAAAAAAAATTAAGTAATAAAAATAAAAAACATTATATATCTTGAGAATATACATGATCATGATATAAATTATTAATATTTTTATTATATATACCTTATAGGATAATATATTTTCATTATATCATGACATGCCTCAATTAAATGAGATTGATATGAAGTCCCTAACATTGACTAATAATTATCATGTAAAATATATATCCTCCTAAATATTAATTGTATGTTAAATATTCACATTTTTAAGGAAAAATTTAAGGTTTATTATTTCTTTTGTATGACTATTATCATGTCATAACTTTTACATAATTTTTTACTTTTCACATCGGGCGTTTGGTCAACAATGGTTACATGAGTTGAAAATGAACTTTGTATGATATTAATAGTTCATGTTGTCATATGTACATAAAATAAAAAATAATATAAATTACATAGTAATAATTTATATATATCAATTATACATTTAAATATATTCAATAAAAATGGATATGAAAAATTCATTACGTTATAATCCTTTAGAAGGTAAGTCGTAAGTACGCATGAGTATCGTTTCCAATTTACAATGATCATTTTGAAAAAAAAACTGAGTATTTTTTAATCATTATAGAATTATAATTATTTAATTAAGATCATATAAATCATTTAAATATTATTATATATATTATCCATGGGATGTAGTTTCTAAAAATGAATTATAGCGCTTCTTGGAGGTGATGGTTCACATATACTCATGAACAACACCATCATTTTTATGTTCATGTAAACAAAAACTTATTTGAAATATTATTTTCATATAATGATTAATTTGTCATGAATATTTATTATTATCAATAATTACTTCATTAAAACATGTATTGAGAAATGATTATGGAAAATTATTTCTATCATTTTTTGGAGGTGATAGTTTACACATACGCATAAACTATTAATTATTTTACCATTCAATGTAAGTGGGGATGGTATAAGGTGATGATAATAAAATAATAACATTTAATAAAATTTAATAAATATGATTTAAAATTTCATCAATGATGAATATGATTTTTTGGATGTGGGAGATGAAATAAAATAGATCTCCATAAATGAAAACATTACCTTTCCTTCGGATGGTCACCTTTCATAACACATTACCACTTCAATGGAGGGAGTTCTGCCTAAAAAAGGCCTCTAGAATGTGGTGATAAATTTTTGGAAGGTTTTTAGTATTATATTTCCCAAAAATAATTATGAATTTTAATTAATATAGGGGAATCAGTGCCTCTTATATTGGAGGGGAGGGGAACTATTGGAATTATTAAAAATATTAAATTTACATGAATTAATTTTCTATTCTAGAATGTCCCAAACAGATTTATTTATAATAATAGATTATTTTTAGTTGAATCAAAATTATAAAATTAATGTATGAATGGTTTTTATGTTTTTGATTCAAAAACATTTTTATCCCCTTTTAACTGTTGTCGTTTAATGAAGTAATTTTCATTTGACGGTTAATATAATTAATATTTCCTTTCAAATGACCAATGAATGAGTCATCAATGACATTTCTAGTCATATATCAACATTTTCAAGGCGATCATAGTTTTATAAAAATTATATATCATTTAATTAATTAATTCATATTTCAATATATTAATTATGGCCTTTTTGACACTACTAATTATAGGATATTTTAAAAAAAATTCATAACTATTTGATTCTATAAAAAAGAAAATTTATTCATCACTAAAATTTCAAAGGGATTCATTAAATTCAGTTACAGAATCAAATAATTATGATTATATGTATTTTAATATTAGAACTATAATTTATTTGATTCTTTCTTAATTAATTATATTACATCAACATCATTGTTTCGTATTTTAATTTAATTATTTAATGTCCATGAATTATAAATAACATATCATGATGTATGTTAAAATTTAATCTTTCCAATTACTATTTACAATTGAATTTATATTCAATAATCTAAAATAATATTATAATTATTAACTTTTTAGAAAATATGAGCATGACATTTCTAAAGTATTATCGTATAAAAAAAATCAAATGTCATAATCTGACCCATGTGGCATAAAAGGTTTTTAATTTCATCCTAAAGCTGATTGTAGTTGAGATATACTCATTCATTAAAACTGGGAAAATTTCATGGGAAATTTTATAATATTTTAATATTAAATTTACGCTAATTAACATAATTTACAATTTTACCATGGTAATTAAAATAAAAAATTTTCTATTCAAAAAAAATAAGTCAATACTATTAAATAAAAATTTAATACTTACTACGACCATGAATGCCTATTTTTAAAATTAATTTAACTAAATTGGTTAAATTTGGACTAACACTATTCCGGAAGATATGGCGAGAATGCAGGTAAAACAGACATTCAAATTTGCAATATGTTTTTATAAATAAATTCAATGTAATTTTTTTTGATGTAACAAATATGGATTTTTAATTGTATTATTATTCTATTATAACTAAAAAATATAATCAAATTATATTAATTATTTAGAATAAATGTTAGTCTATATCATTAAGGAATCATTTTTCAGTATTTATAAAAAATTAAATTATTCAAAAAAGTATAGACAATTCATCAAAAAAATTTGATTTCCCACATCCAAAGAAGAAGTGTATTTTTTCATGTTTAACATATAATTGTTTCAAAAATTAACATTAATATATTTTCACCATCAAAAGGTTGTAAAAACTCTTTTTTTTGGAAAAAATACACATTTTATGCCTAAAATTAAATTTCTTATTATATAATATCTAGAAAACATAAATGATGAATTTTAAAAATCATATTGAATTTTAATTTCATTTATAAAATCCAAAACGTATTGATTTTGTTATTTTTTAAATATAATTATTCATAATTAAATATTTTTTCATAATAACACATTATTTATATTCATGTAGTCAATATTTTGATTAATGATTAATTTTATCACTAATGAATCATCATTATATAAAAATATGTAAACCCAATTTTTACAATTCACTAAAAAAATCATTCCCTCTATTCAAATGTCTAGGTAATAACTACCCCATAAAATGATAATATTATAATTTATTATTTTTTTTCTTGAACATATTCTTTCTTGCAACATATGATTTAAAAAAAACCAATTGTTCTGTCTCTGGTATGCTGTCATATACTTCATACCTTTAAGGTAAAATTACTATATATTTCATAAATATTAATAAATTTTAAGTATTCTTACTCGTTAATTACATAAGATGTAATATCCTTCCCCTCTTTGTAAAATATTTCAATTCAATTTTCAATTTTAGTTGGGTTACTAAGGATTCACATTAAAAAATTACTTCATTTAAATCACACATCATAAAAAGGTGAATAAAATGTTCACATTAAAATAATTAAAGGGAAATATTCTTGTCTCTAGATATAACACATACTTGGAGTCTAGGTTGGAAAAATGTACCTAAATGATATAAAAAACTCTCATAGAGTAATAGGGAGTAATATATAACCTATTCCTTAGGATGTAATCCATAAAATAACAATTAATTTGTGATTGGTCAAAAGACCATTGAGAATCGCAAACAGATAAAATTTATGATTTACCATCCATTTAATATATTTAAGTAATTAATTTATATACTAGACTAATAACATAAAGAAAATATAATTACATAAAAGGAAATGATTCATCATTTAATCTAATTAAACCCAAGCTCTTCTTTTCACCAACTTATATTTATTGAAGTTGAATTTTTCATACCTGAAACTATATAATCAACATCATGATAATATGATATCATAAATTATTAACTGTATATTACTAATATATTGAATAATTTACCAAAACCAATATTGTTTGAATAAGATAAAATAGTTCTCTAAATAGAATAAAATGATGGAAGATGACAAACAACTTTTAATCTCAAAAGATCAATTGTATTACCAGTCAATTAACATATACCATTCAAAAAAACAATACATAAATCCCTCACAATTATGCAACTGTGTTTGTAACCAAAAACTCAGATGAATTTGATTGTATTTCCTTCCATGGTAAATTATAACCTTATCCCCAAATAACATCTATCACTCATAATGTCCCATTACAAAATTGAAATTTCAAAAATCACATATTCAATAAGATATGTCAATATTTTTGATAGATAACATGAATCTACCTATTTCCAACATTAAATAATAGATTATTCTAAAATAATGTTCATCCATTACACCTAAAATAAAATCTCATTATATTCTATTTACCATTTTCATATAGGGCTCCCAAAATAGTGAACATCTTCCCAAATAATATTCATCAATTAATCACAAAATCCTATTCCAATGTGAAGGTTATCCATTTGATAAATCATAATTTCAATAAATTTACTTTTTCCAAATACATAAAATCATTTAAATAACAAGAATATGTGTCATTACCCACATCCTTTATGATTATGGAAGGGACAAAAAAGTGCCCTACCCTTTTTTCCCCAAGATGAAAGAGTGATAATCACCTATGAGTACCACCTTTAGTATGCCCCGGAGTTGTTCCTAGAACCAACAGTATAGACTCTCTCAAAAATGGAAGGCATTACCCTTTTATAGGAAAATATAGAATGATAACATGGAAAATCCTAGCTACAACAAGGTATAAATGTAAAAGTAAAGAAAAAAATCCATTACCCGATGCATGTCAAAAAGTAAATCCGATAAAATGTAAAAAATATCACTCAAATTATGTACCAAAGATAATACTAAGAAGAAATAGAAAACTATCATGGGGTCCAAGCATGTATGGTCCAACATGTTCTCCAATGTCCTCCTAGAAACCTGAAAATATTTTTACATACGTAGGGTGAGAATACAAGTACTCATAATAGGGAAAACTAAAGAAACTTGTGTAAAAGTGAGGGAATATACTAATTCCCCTTTGAGAAAACAGTAGAACCTCTTTCACCTACCAAGAGATATAAACTAGAGCAACCTCCCTGAGGAACACTCACCCATGTAACACAAGTAAAGTAAAGTAATAGTATATGGTTGCTGATAATGTGGTTAACCCACACCACAATACCATTGGATTACTATTACTTCCTAACTATTTGACATCAGGACACTACCACTCTTCCCATACACAGTCCCATTGCCGCAACCTGCCCACACAAACATGGGCATCAAACCACACATAACCACAACCATAGACACATGGATCACAATAACCACTGCCAAGACTGAAGACACATGGTCCTCAATGACTACACATCACGTCCAAAGAAACCTTGTACTCATCTAGAATATACATGGGGAATAAATACTTGGCCAACAAACACATAATCCCCTTGTCTAAAAAAACCCTCGATCGAAGAATCCTGGGCTATGGTAAACCTTGAGCCATTACATCCCACCCAATTATGCCTATGGTGTAAGATCTAGAAGAGGGTGCGATGAATATAATCAGTAACCATCCATCCATTCTCCCACCAGGATTTTCGGAATTATACCCCCATGAAATGGAGGTATTTAGAACATAGTTCTATAGAAGGGTGGGGTTCATAGAGAAATCACAAGTAAAAACAATATATATATATATATATATAAAGTCAAACACTCATCCCCATCCTACGCGTTTCACACGATAAGACAACAAACCCACACTAGCACTGATTTTCTTGCGACCCCTACATGGAAAAGAACATGAAAACCACTTCCAAATCATAAACCCAACCTCCTTCCATTCCAATTTCCATTTATTTATTTAAGGGGATTGACATTAAAATTATTCCAACACTATTGGGTAACTATCAGTCATAACAATTCCAAGAAACCAATAAAACTAATCTATATTCCCACTTTAAAACAACACAAAACTAGACTTGCAGTCCTACCACACATCCATGTCAAACTATTGTTAACTATCATACTTAAAAATGAAACATGTCGTTTCTTCTCTCACAACATAGCCATGCATCCTTGCTACCTCAACAAATCACATATGCAGTCGCACTACCTAACGAGTCCACAACCATACCGTAGTCCCATTACTCAATGTCGCTTTGTGACTACGACACAACATAAAGGAAGTTCAGAATCATAAAATTTCATCCATTCCAAAATATATATATCTCTCATACTGAGACAAAAAAACAAAATTGATTGTCACACTGCATTCATGTTTATCCACTCCACAATAAATCAATGTCTTATACCAATCCCACATAACTCATAATCGAACACACAACACATAACCACAACTAAAAATACATGCATATTCAAATTTAACCATTGGGGGTTATTTATTATCAACTTTAATATAAATGGGGTGATCATAGATCATTTTTAATCATATTTCATCACTTTATATATCCAATTGTATGTGATTAACCATATTTCATGTCATATTTTACATCTAAGCATCAAAACATAAATGAACACAACCATTTCCCTATAAAAGTCCCCCAACAACCATGTTTTTTAGTGAATACATCCACAACATTGATAAAAGAATAAATGATAACAAAATTAAACAGTATACAAACATCATACCACTACCTTTACATTATTTATTTACATCTTAATCATATTGAATTTTTTTTAATTATAGTTTCATAAAGAGTACACAGACATTTCATTCAAGTAACCATTAATATACACACCCTGCATGATGAAAAATTAATGGGAGGAAAAAAAATTCCTACATGGATTATATAAGATTGAAGTTCATTCATGCGCCTAGAACTAGGGATGAAACGACATCCATCACTAACTCCAAGGCTGAGTGGGAAGGGTTTTATAACATTCACATGACTCATCTATGGAGGAAGTCTCTTGGTGCATAATGAGCTCCAAAAAAGAAAAAGGATGAGAGGATCTAAACTTAAGAAGAGACCAGAAGCTAATATTAGGGAGGCCATTTCGAAGTATATAATAGTTGGATCAAGATTTGACCCTGTATCTTGGTGATTTCATACATTATAATTAATTCATATTTAATAATTCCACATATAAATTGTGGAGATATTCCATTGGATGAGTGTGAGATGATTAATAAAAATAAAAGGATGAAAACATGTAATAGTGGTGAAACTAGAAAAATTGGATATGAGTCGCCAATGGGTGAGTCCCAGATGTTGTGCTCCCAATGCCACACCCTACCGATGCTCTGACCAACCGATGTGAATCCACCAACACTTTGCTACTGATGGGTGGGAAACTAATGCCACCTACTAAGCCCTTGAACAACAAGAACCCTGACCAACTGAAAATGATCCATCGACACTGATATAACGATGAGTGAGCTACCGATGTGGCCTACTAATGCCTCGACCTACCGATGAATTGACTCACTGATGTTGATGCCCCTTGACTCACTGATGCTGATTCTCCTTTACTCACTGATGCACTGACATTCCGACGCACTAGCATCGCAATGGAAAAACTGGAAATTTGGAAAACACTGAAATGAGAAACTGATAGCTCCTAGAACACCGCAAACCTATATTTTTACAAAGGTATGGCCTGTAAAAAAATAAGGTAATTACATCATATAACACTCATAATATTCTCATCCAAGTGAATTTTATAACTAAACCAGAAGAAAAAGATGTTCGAATAACCTTCCATTAAGATACCTCTCATGAATAAACGAGCATGTGTAGTTCTAAATCTGATGTTAAAACCACAACATCCAAGGATCCCTCCTCGACATATACCTCCTAATAATATGTTAAAAAACTACCACTCCTCTACCTCATGTATCCAAATAAACACTGAAGTCACATAGTCCATATGCATGGATCAAGGAGCTCTTTACTCAATGTCAAGATACTATCCCTTTTGGGAGGAACTTGTAGAGACCCAAACATGATGTACATGGACATTATATTACTTTCATGGAATACTTAATACATAAAAAAAATGTACTCCCAAATATTGTATTATTTTTTTGTTTTTTCAAACATGGAACAAAATCCTCTAATCATGGTGAAAGATCTTCAACATCTCCCATAATGATCTTCCCCTTTTGTTTTCTTACCGAATAACATTCATTATATCCTAAAAAAATTAAACATTAAAAAGGTGAGCACAAATGATCTGTGATGGAAAATATTGAGAATATAAACCCACCCCTAAACATTTAAACGTAAAAACATGAACATAAAACATTAAAAATCATGAGTAATGACATAAATCATGGTAGTACATAAGGCATAAGTCACAAAGGAACATTAATCATGATAAAATATCATGGGAATAAAACATTTAATTGTGTAAAACCGTTAATCACATGTTATTATTTCTATAGTAGCCAAGGCATTACTGCCAAGACAATCATAGTGGAGAAAGTCCATTACTGAATCAGGTTTACTTGTCATTCCAGCCCTGTATTACTGAACACGATTTTACTTGCTAATTCAGCCATGTCTATCTCATGAGATATAAATAATTACCCAATGAATTTTAAGGAGATATAGGTCCCACCCATCTCATAATGAAACCATTCTTATGTGTGCCTCAAAATTATAAATTATACATCCTAGCATAACCCATGTAATAGAATGGAATTCATAAACATCATGCCATCATAACATAATCCATATAATATAAAAGGACTTTATAAAAATAATTCCAACGTAACATAATAAAATAAATGTAATAATAGGGATAGAAACTAACCCTATATCATCTTATATGGAAAATAATTTTGATAAAACACTTGAAATTAATTCTTGAGGAAAGTATCCTTTCTTCTTAGAAATAATTTTCTTTTCACAAAATGCCCTGAAATTTTAAAAAAAATGATAATGATGAAAATAGTCAAGAAATTTAGTAGAGTATGATTCCTGAAAATAAGGCGTTATAAAACCATACAAATCAGTTCATGCTACATAAGTTAAAAAAACATTCTTCTTGTAGTTTTTACAGAAAATTTAAAGAGTACCTTGTACGGTAAACAAAAGAATGATTCCTCCCATACCACATAGTAAAATTCAAAAAGGGGTAAAAATGTATTTAAACATACATGGATGAATAGTATATACATTATGAATTTTTTTCTTAAACATGGAAATGGATAATTATAACCCTAGTAAATACTTACAAATAAACAATCTCGGATAAGAATGAGATGGGAATGATTACCACTTACATTATGTCCAATTTATTCCATATGTGTTTGAGACTCTTGTATAGTGGTTTTAACCATATTATTAATTTGTAACTGAATCATAATAAAATTTATGACAACATATATGATTCACTTACTACATTATATTACACATTTATTTGTCAATTCCATGTTAAAGATGTGTTTGGAGACGGTAGGTCGTACGTACGCAAGAACGCTGTTTTCCTTTCCTTATTGACTTGAATGGATGTAAGTAGATGACTTATATACACACACATAAATACACTAGAATTATTTTGTCATATATTTCATTATTATTCAATATATATAATTTATAACCATTCTTGAATGGTAAACATGAAGAATGAATCTCATCGCATCACAGAGACTGTAATACATATATAAGCATAAGAGATAATAACATTCCCATAATTAATGAATAGGAATGGAGTGGATGATTGAATATCTCCAAATTAGTATCATGTTTTAATAATAATATATAGTAATTTTTTACAACATTATACTCATCCAAGTAATGTGGTGGTGGAAAACAGATTACACCACAGCATGGAGAGTGTATTCCGTACGTACACACGCGCAGTGATTTCATTTTATGTTGGATAGATAGAAGGTGAAATAGCGTTGTTTTATATGTATAATAAAATATCTGTATATTAGTGATACTGATATTATTACTTTTTAGTGAAACAAATAAAAAAGAGTATGTAGAAGTAGAAATAAATTTGAAAGAATCGGTAAAAGATATTACCTATTCTTCGACACGCCACTTCTAAACCTCCTCTCAGGGCACTAATGATTGTCTTTAAAAAAGATAAAGACCTCTAGAATGTTTTTATGGAAGTGGATAAAATAAATGGACAGGGTTTGGATGATATTGAAGGCTCAAAATTTTGTGGAGAGGAGAATGAAGTGGTGCCCTTTTATAAGAGAGGAGAGAGGTACTTTTGGAAACCTCTAAAATATTAATTAATAATAAAAACAAAACCTTCATAAAATCATCCAAAATGACTCAAATTCAGATATTAGGTAAGCTGGGGTTTTAATATCAACAACCAATCAAATTTATATATTTTTTTATTTTATTTTAAACCTTATCATTTTGATTTATTAAATTTAATCTATTTAATTTTATTTGTGGTACTAAAATTCTAAATATTAAATTGTTATTAATACTTACATATTTGTTGTGAATTGTCCAGAATTAGATGCATTATGACATGTTTGACCATATAAATTTCAATTTATAATTTTTAAATATTTTTGTCATTTTAAAACAATTTAATAATATAAAATATCAATAGTGTTAATTTTGACACAATTCATTTGTATGAATTTAAATAATATTCACATAGAAATTATGTTCGAACCAAAATATATAATAGATTCCTAACATGTCATATGAATCAAAAAAATTCATGGAGCACATTAATTGGTTCATTAATCATTTATTTTACTATTTTTCAAACCATTTATTTGATATTTCCCTTAATAAAATAATTACTACTAAATTTTTGTATAATTATTAAATATAATTATTTTTTCCATAAAAATATGAAATAAAATACTATTATATAGATAGATCTAATATCTTCCATAATAATACTTTTACTCGAATTTATCATCATAAAATCTCAACATTAAAATTGTTTTCTTTATTTCAAAATTTATCTCACAACTTTTAAAACAATTAAAATAAAAAAATTTAAGTGTTATAATCGCTTTTATAAGGCTCAAAATAGTCAAATATACTACCCTTGGATTCTTATGGATTATATGTACATGACGAATAAGTTGTAGTCCGGCGTTTGTATAAGGACCCGACCTTAAACAATACATAATCTTGAATTAAATGAATAATTCACATTGGGGATCTTTTCAGGTTTAGAGTTTTAGAGAATTAGGCCATAACTATTACATAACAACTTGAATATTACCAGAAGACAATAATACTCCGTATCCATTTTTTCATAAAATAAAAACTCTTAAAAAGACACATGTCTAGTTCTATGTTTTAGACAACATGTCTTTTCCTTGATCCCATCCTTAAACCTATTCATCATTATGTCTGTGGAAAACATTTCAAAAACATGGGATGAGCATAAAAAGCTCAGTAAGGGTTATAAAATAAGGAAGGAAAACATTATCCCAACAATAAATACAAATCCATGAAACCATACTTTTCAATCATAACATACCTTATGAAATAATAAGATCAATGAATACCATACACAAACCATAAATCATAAAGGTTACTTATGGAATCCATATCAAACGTACACTGTAGCTATAACAGCAACGTAGGGAGTTACACTTGGAATACCCATCATAGTATATCCCCTAAATGTGTTAGGATAAACCTCACGTTTACCTCCGTCATGTTACCCAATGCATTAGAGAGCTATCTTGGGATCACCAGCCCTAGGTTTATCACTGAACCACCCGTATACATAAACAATTCCCAAGAACCATACCATAATCATAACATATAACACATGTATAATGGAAAGATAACATTTCCACATTCCACTATATCAAATCAAGATATTGAAATAAACAATGCTTTATCAAATCATTTTCAAAACCATTTAAAAAGAGATTTTTGAATCAAAGTGTCCCATACCACTTTGAATATTTTTAATGAATTATCATTTGAAAACATTAATGTCCATATAAATAAATCCTAAAACCCATTTTAAATACATGGACATTAAAGAAAATTATTTAGAATAATAAATCCTTAAAACATTTAAAATGATATTTTAGTTAAAGAGTTTTTTTACAAAAAGAGAGAAACATGAATACAAATAATTGAGGAATAATATTTAATCAAAACATTATAATGTCATGAGAATAAATGGATTTATGATATAATATGTCAAAGTATAGTATAAACATCATATAAGAGTGAATTGGTGCATAACAACAATGAAGTCTCAATGGAAATGTAAATTATGATTAAATCCCTTATAAAGATGGTACCCTTAAATTAAGGATAAATAAATCACATAATTATATTTGAAAAATATAAATACACCCAATATAATTGGATATTAAGTGTAAAATAATTTTATTTCATTTACACATATTCATTGGATGACATATTCCATAAGTACAAGTTGAACCCAAAGAATTGAATTTGGGTTAAGAAGTTCCCCTGTAAAAATTTGATATCCTAACGACGTCACATTAAAATTCAAAAAATGAGTTGATAAGATAAAAACGGTATCACATAACATGGACATAAATTTTACATCAATGGGGTTATAAAATAACATATCCCAACATAATAATATGTAAGTTAAAAGACAAAATAAAAATAAGTCTTTTAAATAGAGGAGGGTGAAAGGTTCCCTTACCGATTTGGTAACGTACAAAACATACACCACATGAAGAAGGATCATAAAATGAAGATGTAAATACTAATAAATGAAAGTATATTACCAAAATAGTACAATAATGGGAAGTATATACACCACTAAAAAGGAAATAGTGGAAAATATAGCATGAATCTCACAGGAATAAAAAGTGAGGTAAAAATTCTTACTTCATTGTAATCAAATCGAGTCGTATGACCAACAGTTAATGACCAGAAAATGAATCACATAATTCCATTAATATAAAGATAATGATAATAATATATATCAATGGCAGTACACATTAAATCACATGCAATAAATAAGTGGCGAACAATGGAAATCTCACAGAATTAAAAGTGAGATAAGAAATCCCTTACGAAAATTCTCCAGCCTAACGACGCCACATAAAAAATCCAAAAAGGGATTGATGAGATCAAATAGGGTATCTAATCATATGAAAAAAAATTACAGTATGAGGAAAATAAATGAAAATCCCCTAACATAAGAAAGATGTGCTTATAAGAAGTGACATAAAAGAGATTACTTAAAAGAAAGAGAGAGGTAGGATCCCTTACCTCATCTCCGACTTGACTCGATCATTCTTTAATCTCCTTAATAATAAAATAATGTTAATTTATACCTTCTTGAGAACCATTTTCATGTTTATTATTCCTTTAATATCACATATTACCAAGTTACAAACATTATTTAATCATTTAAATTAATAATGATCGTTTTCTCGATATATGGTACTTGAGACAAAAAAGGACTTCTTATAATTAAATGTAGTTCATGTGGTCAAAGGTTCATTATATACAGAATTATTTTCATGATTTATATATCATATATATCATATATTTCCCGTATATACATGTATTTATAATATTACATTACATTTACGGGTAAGATATGAAATGCACCGTTCATGGAGACGGTAAGTCGTACATATGAATGAACGCTACTTTCATTTCTATTTCTTATTTTAATGTAAATAAAACATAATTATACATAGTAATATTATAAATCCAGTATAATATCATATATAATATCATTAACTCCATCTTTTATACATCCCACATAAGGCATTAACAAATCAAATCACTTTGAGGGGGCGGTAGTCCGCACTTCCTCAAATGAGATTATCGTATTTACCCACTATGGAAACCAATATGTAATAATATAAATGGGAAGTAAAGATGAATAATGAAATCATAAACATAATATATATAATATATAAATAAATTTCCATCATAATGGCCACCATGAGAGGCGGTAAGATGTAATTGAACAATCATCATTTTGTGAGGGGTTAGTTTTCTATCCACGGAAACATTATGTTCTTCATCCATTAGATGGAGGTGTGTGTATAGGTAGTTCTAATACTTATTATAACAACATCCTAGTATATTGATGATACTGGTTTTTTTTACAAAATAAAGAAATAAAAAGAGATTATGTGTTGGAGAAGTAAAATATAAGAAAACTATTTAAGAGAAATTGTTGCCTTTAATTTGGGTAACTCCCTTTGGATTGAACCATTGGTCTTCTTGAAGTGACTTCTGGCTAAGGTAAGGCTTCTAAAAGGAGGAGAGGTATGTTAATAAATTATTTGGGCATAGGTTGGACGAGCCAAATGGCTTGAGAGGTGTGAGAAATTGGATAGAAGTTGTCTCATTTTATAAGGGGGAGGAGGAGATATTTAGGAAAGTGTGAAACTATTATTTTATTATATAATGATATTCGGTTTCTAATGGTCCATAAAATCATTAAAGTCTAAGATAATATGACTTATAATAGAAAAAAAATCATCCAATCAGTATTGGACATGTTTTGGATAATATTGTAATCACTATAATCTTATTTATTTAAATCGTTTATTAATGAGGTAAATACTGCATCATTATTGTGTACTAAAAAATATATTTTTTTGATGTATAAAAATTATAAAAAAATACCATGATATAGGAAAAATTTTAATCATTTAAAATAATAATTATAGTATAAAATAATTCTTATATAACACCATATTAAAATTATTTACTAAAAATGATTTTTTAACATCAATTTTTTCTTTACATTTAATTAATTAATCTAAATTGTCATTTTCACTCCCATGTGGATCAATGGGGTCCCAAAATCGACCCAATGATGCCCATGGTCGTTAATGACTCACCCAATATGGTTTGGACAAGTGTTAAGGTAATTGTGAATTATTATAATATTCTTTTAACCTTGAATTACCTTATTTACCTTTAACTTCTATAAATAAAAGTCAACACTTACTATTCACCTAAAATTATTTTCTTCTTAATTAACCACATTTTACTTCTTGATAACAACCATGTATGTAGGATTTTTTAAATTAAATTCACATAAGTGGTAAAATTTCATTTCGATGAAAAATTCAGTTTTTTAACTACCACCAAGTGGTTTCACTATTCATTAAAAATTGATGTTTTTTAGAAAAATACCACAAATTCTGCCAAAGCTATATTTGATATTCTGAATTAAAAAATTATTTCCATTTTTTCAAATTGAAAACATAGAAGTGGAATTAATTAATTTTAAAATTAATTCCCGTTATCAAAACAAATAGCGTGTTTTTAAGAAACAATATCAATCAAAAGATTGATACTTGTTTATGTCCAATTTCAAAGTTAAATTAATTCCAATGACCAACATTGTATTAAATGGTAAAAATATATTTTAATTTCACTTTAAAAATAATTAAAACGATAATATAACCATATAAATAAATTATATTAAATGACACTTTTGAATTAAAATACAATATGTTTCACTATTCATTAAAAAATGAACTTTATCAGAAAAATACCAAAAAATTACCCAAAGTAAATTTTGATGTCCCCATTCTAAAGAAGTATTTTATTTGGTCAATTATAATGTATTAAAGTGACAAAAACTATATTTAAATATGTTTCTCCATTAAAAGGTAGTAAAATGGCCTTTTAATGTAAATTATGCTTATAGTTAGATTCATTTACATTTTAAACCACTAAAATTTATTAGATAAATGTAATTACATTTAAAAAACATGTATAATAATATTATAGTTAGTTTTTTTCATTACTTCAAATGAAATATCTAGGAGTTAAAAACTATTTAAAATAATAATATTATATTTTTAGTGTGCTACGTAAGATTTCAATGAAATATGTTATTGAGTATCGGGTACGCTATCGAACATAGTAACCCATTTAAAGTAAAATTAATATTTAATTCAAAAATATTAATAAATATGAAATATTTCATATTAATTATTTTCCTGGGATTTTACATCCTTCCCCCCTTTTGGTAATTCCGTCCTCGCAATTTAATAAAAAGGGCACCAAAACATCATTGAAAGTCCCACATCTGAAAAACAGTTAGTAAAACTATCACTTAAAAAGAAATAAAGATAAGCACAAGGGTCACCCAAGTTAACCCATTTTAAGATTAAATGAAAACATGGATATGGAGGAGAAGAAAAAGGGTTATGTTCTGATGGAGAGTGATTGGAAACATGTTTAGGAGAGAGTTAACCACCAAAAAATCACAAACATGAGATGGGTTAAACAGTCTTTGATTACCCGATAGAAAAAGTTAACAGAAACATTTTTGTTTAATGTTACTTTTCATTGAGGAATTTATTTTTGAGCTTAACTAAAAACATAAGGAAACACAATTAATTTTCATTTAGACATTTTACCTTCACTAGATTTCTAACAAATACTTATATTTTCTCCAAACAATGAATATTCAGGATGACTTTTTTCACATTATGAGCACTATAATCAACATCGAGAGAATAAAATAATCCACAAAATATGAAATATTCATTTCCCATGCCTTTAGATATTATCTAAAACCAAAATGTTTATTATAAGATCGGATAATCACAAAAAGGATAATCCTTTATAAAATGGAATATTACACTTAATCAACAAAAATCAACAAAATAACCCAAGGTTCAAGAAAAACCCTTAAATAAACAGTTATCCTTAACATTATTCAAATTAATCTGAACTAATATTGAAACTCAAATCACTTAATTATTTAATCACATAGTCTTCCAAGGTAAATCTTAACATTTATCTCCAAATAACATCAGTTATTCTTAAATTCTCATACTGAAATGTAATTAACCTAATCACATATCCTACATGATAGGTTAATCCTTTCCATAGATAACCCAAAATCAACTTTTTAATGATTAATAAGATCATCTAACTAAAAATAATTAGTCATACAAAACAGGGACTTCATAGTCAAGTGGTTGGAGATTAATACTAGTTGCACTTTGGTTGTGGGTTCGATTCTCACAGCTTCGTCCGACACGACGGGTGGTCACACGGTTTGTGTGTTGTCCCTTTTCTAAAACTACATAATTTAATAACATTCCCAAAAGAAATAAATTCATCAAAAATAACCATGACATATTTTAACCACAAAGGTTATCTAATAAATTTCATTTTGTATCCCAAAATGTATTAACCGTTAATTGCCTCAAATTCAAGGATCATATAAAAACAAATGGTTCTTTACAACTACGAACACAAAAAAAATTATTCCTCGAATAAATTTTTCATATATCAAACTTCAGGGTTACACACACTATAAAGAGTCTTCTAATGTAATCTCATCATCAAAAGAGACTTAATAATTTTAAGCATTTTACCATTCTGAAATCTACCATATCCCTTAAATCACATATATTTTGACCTCTTACTCATTCAACATTCTTCATGATCCATTAACCATTCTTTACCAACTTATTCTGAAATACCTCTTTCCTACATAAAAAATCATGAATCGTATCCTAAGATTTCAATAATAGGAAAACATATGTTCTGAAATAATCCATACCTTTCATTGGTCATTGTCAGCTTCTTCATCCTCAATCAGAATGGAATTAGGTATTGGTAAACAAATATTTGTAAGATCCTAGTGATCCCACTTCCTAATCTTATTCATTGGACATGTGCTTGCATAATTACCATGCTCAACACATTTAAAACATTCAATTGATCCCTCGGAATGTACTTTTTTCCCTTTCATAGTCTCAACTAGATGCTTCCTTTTTCCATGGAAGGTTCTTGCTTTATGACCTTTATTTCCAAATCTATAGCATCTTTCTCTCCCTTTGAAAAATTTTCTTATGTGTTTATTTCCACGTCATTGACAAATAGGTTTTTTAACATACAAACCTTTATTATTATTACCAAAACATCAGTAGGGATTTTTTTGTAACGCCCCGAACCTAGTTGCCTAGAGTCGGTGCGTTATTACATAACATTGGCATGATCACAAGAAAGATCAAATCTCGAAAGACCGATTGGTTTAGTAGCCTTGGAAACACTAGATATATTCATAAGTTTTACATTACATCATATAATGAAAAACTACTACAACAACATAATGTTTCCACAGTCCACACTATAATCCCCTCATAATATCCCTGCAGGTCATTCATAACTTACATCTTCACTTCCTGGGAAAAATAAAACATAGAAAAGGGGTGAGCTCAAATTCCCAGTAAGGATAACAATATAGCGGAAACTTTAATCAATAAGAATAAACATTTAAGGCAATGTATAACTAAAACAAAAGTCTTTTAAACATGAACTTTCAACATGGTATGGCATAAATAAAATGAAATAATGCCATTTACTTATTCACATGGATATTCTACTAATCGAATAATCACATGCAAAAATCAATAACCACTTTCATAATGTTGGAATGCATAATGCCAGACTATCATAACCACATAGCCAAGGCCTCGTGCCAAGACTACAAATAAGATTTTGTCAAGGCCTTGTGCCAAGACACTAGTTTGTCTCATGAGACCTACCGATGCATCGAGGAGCTATAGCGGGCTCCACCCGTCACATATTAAGTCCAATGCATTCCCATATGAAAAGGTTTAAACATAACATAAACATTCGTATTAAAACTAGCATACGAAATGTCAATACTTTCACCATAAACTATGAATGGTATAAAAATAGCACATCCACAGTCAAAATTTTCACAAAACCTTCAATACAATATAGAAGTTTTGTATCATAATAAATCATCTTCAAATAAGATTAAAATCCATCAAAGGATGTTGACATAGATGAAATCAAAACTATTTGAGAGAAATATCTCCTTTTTTGAAATCATTTAAAAGTCACACATTTATAAAGGAAGTAATTAATATGAGATTTTTGAATCAAAGAGTCCCATACCACTTTGAAACTTTTGAAAGGAATTAAATTTTTCAAAAAACATTCATGTCCATATAGATAAATCCTTAAAAAACCATTTTGAAGACATTAATTAAAAAGATTTATAAAGATAAATCTTTAAAACATTTAAAATTCTGATTTTGATAAAGAGTACCTTTCTGAAATTCCGAAATTATTTATTTTGAAATCATTTAAAAGGCACATAATTATAAAATAAAACATTTAATTTGAAAATATCCTTGTAAGCTTGTAAGGGAAGCTTTGAAGATTTTATAACGGCGTAAAATAACCGCACCCGCCGTATAAGTAAAAAAAACATTCTTACCTTAATTCTGTCGAAAAGGTTAAAAAGGACCTTGTTTTGAAAACGACCGAAAGATTCCTTTATAAACCACTTATAAAAGTCAAAAAGGGTTTAAATGACTTTAACTAATATTCTAGTAAATAGTAAAAATGTTTTGAAATACATTTTTAAGAAACATGGATGTGGATGATAAATAGATCCAAGTAGATTATTACGTATAAACAACCTTGGATAATGAAGAGGTTGTAAAGTAAACCCTTACCTTGTACTTTTCCTTTTTTGGGGTAGGTTAACCTCCTGTATAATGGTGAAATAATTTTTATTAAATTATACAAGATTCATATATATTAATATGATATCATATATGATCTTTTAACATTGATTTGTTAATAATATCTTAGAATTATCGTCGTTTCGGGTGTTAACTTACTCATTTTATTTATATGTTTTGTTACATAAGCCATGGTTGTTGTATCTTATTCTTATCCAGAATGATATCTAGTCCTTAAAAATCATTTTTAAATCATCAAATGATAATTATACTTGAATGGTTACGATGGAGAATGAATCTCATCGCGTCTGTGGAGACGGTAGTCCGTACGTACGCACGAGCGACAATATCATTCTTTTGATATTAAAATAATATATAAATGAATGGTATATCATATATACAGAATCATTAACATGTTATATTTATTATTTACATGAGTTACACATCATTATTATACCCATCCAAATAATATTATATTGAATAACAATTACACCACGACGTGAAGACGGTAAGCCGTACGTACGCACGTATGGTGACATGTTATTCAAAGGGTGGATAGAATACTGAATATGGTTGTACCATACTTATAATAACATCACAGTATATGTGAGATACTGGAGTTATTATTTTAGAATGGTAAGAACAAAGGAAGAAGAAGTGGAAGAAGAAATGAAGATAGAAAAGGGTGGTGAAATCATTACCTCTTCTTCGGGTTCTTCCTTTTGATTTGATCAAAAGGGCTCCTTAGGTTGGCTTTCTGATCAAATTAAGGCCTCTAGGTTGTAGTGAGGGATGTTGGGAGAGTATTTGGGCAGAGTTTGGCCGAACCAAAAGGCTTTGAAGGTGTGAAGAAATGAGAAGGATGAGTGCCCTTTTATAAGAGGGGTGAGGGGCACCTTTGGAAAAGCTAGAAATATTAATTTATAATAAATTCATATTCGGTTTCTAATGGCTCCAAAGTTGATTATTCAAAGGTTAAGGTGGGGATAGGTCGAAAACCACTCAACCAATAGAATTTAGACAGGTTTGGGTACTTATATTAACCTTATCTTTAAGTATTAACTCTAGGTTAATTAGTTTCACTTTTACAATGTCTCTTTGTATTTTTATATAATATGGTTAATAAACTTACTATATACATCCAAGTGACCCCCAAGTGGTACATTAATGATGAACCTATCATGATATATGTCTCTTGGCCGAACCTTAGATTTTTAGGAATTTAATATCAATTAATAATATAATATTTGTTTAAGAACTCTTTTATGTCAATTTTGACACTATTCAATAGTTCATTTTTGTGAAACTCATAACAGATTGATTACTTCGAAAAAAGTCAATTAAATAAATCCTAATATATCATATTATCCTAGAAAATTAGTTTAATTCATTAAAAGTTTCATATTATATTTATTTGGGTATTTATAATAACAATTATTTTAATTTTTCACTATTATAGTAATTACTGCATCATCATTGTGTCATATATAAAATAAATTATTTAATTTCTAAAAATTATAAATAAAATATCATTATGTAGGAAATCTTTTTATATTTCTAATGAATATTTATAATCTAAAATCCAACATATATAACCCTATGTAACAATTGTTGTTCTAAAAGATATATGCTTGTGTCATTTTTGTATTCATTTTAACTAAATTAAAATAATGTGTCATTATCACTTACAAGTGGATACATGGGGTCCCAAAATAGACCCAATGATGCTCATGGTCGACCATGTATCAACCAATAGGTTAAAGACACGTTTTAGGGTAATTTAGTATTATTATAATATTTTTTTTAACCCTTATTTACCGGATTTACCCTTAACCATGGTAAATAAAATATTTACCGCAGTAATTATTCAAAATGTCTAAAAATAAAAGTTACCTATTTACACAATTTGAACATCCTGATTACAAATATGGAATCCATTTTCCTAAATTCAAAACACAGAAGTGGTAGAAATTAATTTAAAATTAATTCCCACTGTCAAAACAAAAAGCGTGTTTTTAAGAGATAATAACTATCAAAAGATTGACACTTGTTTATGTTCGGTTTAATTGTAAAATTATGTCCAATGACCAAAATTATATTAAATAGTAAAAATATATTCTAAATATACTTTAAAACCACTCAAATTCATAATTTATCACTATTAATTATTTTGATTAAAAAAGTTGTTTTTAATTAAAATTTAGTAATTTTCACTGTTCATCAAAATATGAAAGTTATCCGAAAAGTACCAAAATTTCACCTTAGGCTAAATTAGATATTCCGAATCCAAAAATGAAGTCCATTTTTTAATATAAAATATATATAATTTTAAAAAGTAGGTATTACTATTCATAACGGCTAGTTTGATCGGTTGTGGTGTGTGTTAAAACTCGAAGTTGCGTACAACACACGCTACTGTTTTATTCAAAGGAAAGCGTATCGTGGAAGCTCGGGATGTTTCATTTTAAATTTTTGATGTCCCCATTTAGTCAAAAAGTTTAAAATATTGTATTTAAAAAGGGTTCAATATTAAAAGTTGATAAAAGTGCAATACTGAAAATGAATTTGTTCTTGCATTATGTCTAAGATACATATAATATGGAAAAATTATAAGGATTATATAAAGTTTAAAATTTAGTTAATACTATTCATAACCTATTTTGAATGTATTTTTGGTAAGTCATGGTGCAATTGAACTCGGTGTTGTGTGTAATGCATGTTATTGAATTATTTTGAAGAAATAACACACTATGAAATCTTGGGGTGTTACATTCTCCCCTCCCTCAATAAATTGCGTCCTCGCAATTTGAAATTGTTCTTCAAAAATAAAAGGTTGAAAGTAGAAAATATATTTGTGGGAAAACCCACATCGGAAATTGGGTTACTAAAATTTAGTCTTAATATGAGGAAAAGAGAATTCAAAGGGTCACCACCAAATTATGATCTCAATTAGGAGAACATTGGTGGAAATTAGAGACATATAATCGGACGAAAAACGTAAATATTTATAGGTAGTGATTGAGTTCATCAATCACAAACAAGTATAAAATTGAGGTCCTTAAACTCATCAATCTATGATGATTTGAAGTACCATCGGTTCAACAAAATATAGGGTATTGGGACAACACATTTTTGACATTTAAAAATATCTTAGTTGAAATCCCACATCGAAAAATGAATTAATGAGGCCTCTATTTAAAATAAAGAGTGGAAAGTATGAAGATTACCGAAAATAACACATACTAGGGTTCCATGTAGGAAAATATGGATATGGGAGAGAAATCTATCCATCAATTATCTGATGGAGAGTGGTAGAGAACATGGCTATGAAAAGGCAAACAATCCCAAAGCCATAAATTTGTGATGATTTAAGGTACCATCTAGGACAACATTTTTGTTCTAAGTTTATATTCTTAATGTTGAGGAATTTATTTATGAGATTGGCTAAGATAATAAGGAGATATACTTACTTTATAATTAGAATTTTACCCATTAATAAATTTCTACCACAAACTCATATTTCACTCTAGAACGTAATTTTTTTTTCTATTTATACTATTCATACAGGGTTCCAATATAAATGAATTTATAATTCATCTACCAGATCTTTTAAAAAAAACTACATTATTTAATTCAGGAAATCTCGTGGGACAGTGGTAGGTGATACACCCTTGTCTCCCTTCGGTTGCGGGTTCAAGTCTCGCAGCCTTGCCGGACGCGACGGATTGCCGCCCGACCTCCGGGTTGTTCTTTTATGGCAATCCAAAATAATCCAAACTAGAACTATCCAAAATACTTCTGTCTAAACTCACAGTCCAACATTTATAAGGAAGGTAAACATAATATAGATCCTTTTTACCCCGTAATAGAATATGAATACCTTCATCATGTATTACCATATTCCTTATTGATTACATTCATGCTCCCTTATTCCATATAGAATGCTGGATATACTTCATTATTCCAAAAATGTTTTAAACCCCAACAATGATGGAATATACAAATCATTAATCAGCTTCAAGGTAGTCAATAATATCCAATATAATTTATCCAAATCAATCATGTATTATTCTAAAATCACCACCTCGGTATCTGAGCCATATTATGGTTTATCTTTCTCTCGACCATATATTTTCCAAACATTTAACCTACTACTGAGTCACTTTTCTTTGTTCCACACCATCTCAAGTCCTTAATGAAACAGTACTGCAGTACAATCCTTATATACTCCATAATTATTATAACAAGTACATTGTTGATACAACACTCAATTGATATAATCAACATAAGAACTCTAATCATTCCTCTTCATCTGTGGTAGTATCATAACTTGATTATTATCCAATAGCATCATTTGAGGCATAGTCTGATGACTGGGACATAGGTTTGCGTAGTGTCCAAACTCCTTGCAAATGAAGCATTGTACATTTGAAACCATTTTCGTACCCTTGTAGTCATGTACTTTGTTCCCTTTTCCTCCACACTTATAACAAACTCCCATTTCTTTCAGGCAAGTTCCAGGGTGTTTCTTTCCACAGTTACCACATATGGGAAAATTTTTCTTTTCCCTCTTCCCTTTATCCATCTTTCTCTCTTCTATCCTTTTCTTCTCTTGCTTCCCTTCAAAGCCATAGGACTCAGTAAACTCTTTACTTATCTTATCAACACATGATATTATTTCTTCATATGATGATAATACATGGGAGACTATTTCTCTTGTAAATTTTGGCTTAAGACCATAAAATATATGATCCTTCTTTCTCTTTGTATCATGTGCATTGATAGAGTTCTCATTCCTTCTACTTGGCACCATTTCTAAACAATGGCATACACTAGATCGGTTTATGAATCAAAATACATAATCCCATACTTATAAAACACTTAACATAAATTGAACTATTTATGGATATAATCCATAATCATAAGAATGTTTTCTTTGAGGAAGTATATACTCATAATCCCTTCAAAATGATTTTTAAAGAAAATGAGAGTTATCCTAAGCATATCCCCCGGGAGTGTCGTAACCAAGAGTGCAGCAAGGCCAGTTGTCGTGCACCAGTTCCCGTTCGAGTCTAGCTCAAAGCGGTGTTTTCGGGTTTTACCCCTAGGTACATCTGTGCCAGAGCCGCCTCTACCTGCTCGTATACAGACAGGGATGTATTGCTCGGAAAACTCACAAAATCTCTACAATACCAAAATTCTAGGAAGTTCTTCTATACTAATCCTCAAAGTTCATCTTAGGTCTACGTGCTCTAATCAGAGTTTATCTAAATCTAGTTTCCAAGGTTTGTACTAAACTTCCTCTGATACCAACTGTAACGCCCCGACCCTAGTTGCCTAGAGTCAGTGCATTATTACATAACATTGGCATGATCACAAGAAAGATCAAATCTCGAAAGACCGATTGGTTTAGTAGCCTTGGAAACACTAGATATATTCATAAGTTTTACATTACATCATAAAATGAAAAACTACTACAACAACATAATGTTTCCACAGTCCACACTATAATCCCCTCATAATATCCCTGCAGGTCATTCATAACTTACATCTTCACTTCCTGGGAAAAATAAAACATAGAAAAGGGGTGAGCTCAAATGCCCAGTAAGGATAACAATATAGCGGAAACTTTCATCATTAAGAATAAACATTTAAGGCAATGTATAACTAAAACAAAAGCCTTTTAAACATGAACTTTCAACATGGTATAGCATAAATAAAATGAAATAATTCCATTTACATATTCACATGGATATTCTACTAATCGAATAATCACAGGCAAAAATCAATAACCACTTTCATAATGTTGGAATGCATAATGCCAGACTATCATAACCACATAGCCAAGGCCTCGTGCCAAGACTACAAATAAGATTTTGTCAAGGCCTTGTGCCAAGACACTAGTTTGTCTCATGAGACCTACCGATGCATCGAGGAGCTATAGCGGGCTCCACCCGTCACATATTAAGTCCAATGCATTCCCATATGAAAAGTTTTAAACATAACATAAACATTCGTATTAAAACTAGCATACGAAATGTCAATACTTTCACCATAAACTGTGAATGGTATAAAAATAGCACATCCACAGTCAAAATTGTCACAAAACCTTCAATACAATATAGAAGTTTTGTATCATAATAAATCATCTTCAAATAAGCATAAAATCCATCAAAGGATGTTGAAATAGATGAAATCAAAACTATTTGAGAGAAATATCTCCTTTTTTGAAATCATTTAAAAGTCACACATTTATAAAGGAAGTAATTAAAAAGAGATTTTTGAATCAAAGAGTCCCATACCACTTTGAAACTTTTGAAAGGAATTAAATTTTTTAAAAAACATTCATGTCCATATAAATAAATCCTTAAAAAACCATTTTGAAGACATTAATTAAAAAGATTTATAAAGATAAATCTTTAAAACATTTAAAATTCTGATTTTGATAAAGAGTACCTTTCTGAAATTCTTAAATTATTTATTTTGAAATCATTTAAAAGTCACATAATTATAAAATAAAACATTTACATTGAAAATATCCTTGTAAGCTTGTAACGGAAGCTTTGAAGATTCTATAACGGCGTAAAATAACCGCACCAGCCGTATAAGTAAAAAAAACATTCTTACCTTAATTCTGTCGAAAAGGTTAAAAAGGACCTTGTTTTGAAAACGACCGAAAGATTCCTTTATAAACCACTTATAAAAGTCAAAAAGGGTATAAATGACTTTAACTCATATTCTAGTAAATAGTAAAAATGTTTTGAAATACATTTTTAAGAAACATGGATGTGGATGATAAAGAGATCCCAGTAGATTATTACGTATAAACAACCTTGGATAATGAAGAGGTTGTAAAGTAAACCCTTACCTTGTACTTTTCCTTTGTTGGGGTAGGTTAACCTCCTGTATAATGGTGAAATAATTGTTGTTAAATTATACAAGAATCATATATATTAATATGATATCATATATGATCTTTTAACATTGATTTGTTAATAATATCTTAGAATTATCGTCGTTTCGGGTGTTAACTTACTCATTTTATTTATATGTTTTGTTACATAAGCCATGGTTGTTGTATCTTATTCTTATCCAGAATGATATCTAGTCCTTAAAAATCATTTTTAAATCATCAAATGATAATTATATTTGAATGGTTACGATGGAGAATGAATCTTATCGCGTTTGTGGAGACGGTAGTCCGTACGTACGCACGAGCGACAATATCATTCTTTTGATATTAAAATAATATATAAATGAATGGTATATCATATATACAGAATCATTAACATGATATATTTATTATTTACATGAGTTACACATCATTATTATACCCATCCAAATAATATTATATTGAATAACAATTACACCACGACGTGGAGACGGTAAGCCGTACGTACGCACGTATGGTGACATGTTATTCAAAGGGTGGATAGAATACTGAATATGGTTGTACCATACTTATAATAACATCACAGTATATGTTAGATACTGGAGTTATTATTTTATAATGGTAAGAACAAAGGAAGAAGAAGTGGAAGAAGAAATGAACTTAGAAAAGGGTGGTGAAATCATTACCTCTTCTTTGGGTTCTTCCTTTTGATTTGATCAAAAGGGCTCCTTAGGTTGGCTTTATGATAAAAATAAGGCCTCTAGGTTGTATTGAGGGATGTTGGGAGAGTATTTGGGAAGAGTTTGGCCGAACCAAAAGTCTTTGAAGGTGTGAAGAAATGAGAAGGAGGAGTGCCCTTTTATAAGAGGGGTGAGGGGCACCTTTGGAAAAGCTAGAAATATTAATTTATAATAAATTCATATTCGGATCCTAATGGCTCCAAAGTTGATTATTAAAAGGTTAAGGTGGAGATAGGTCGAAAAACACTCAACCAATATTATTTAGACAGGTTTGGGTACTTATATTAACCTTATCTTTAAGTATTAACTCTAGGTTAATTAGTTTCACTTTTACAATGTCTCTTTGTATTTTTATATAATATGGTTAATAAACTTACTATATACATACAAGTGACCCCAAGTGGTACATTAATGATGAACCTATCATGATATAAGTATCTTGGCCGAACCTTAGATTTTTAGGAATTTAATATCAATTAATAATATAATATTTGTTTAAGAACTCTTTTATGTCAATTTTGACACTATTCAATAGTTGATTTTTGTGAAACTCATAACAGATTGATTACTTCGAAAAAAGTCAATTAAATAAATCATAATATATCATATTATCCTAGAAAATTAGTTTAATTCATTAAAAGTTTCATATTATATTTATTTGGGTATTTATAATATCAATTATTTTAATTTTTCACTATTATAGTAATTACTGCATCATCATTGTGTCATATATAAAATAAATTATTTAATTTATAAAAATTATAAATAAAATAACATTATGTAGGAAGTCTTTTTCGCTTTTTAATGAATATTTATAATCTAAAATCCATCATATATAACCCTATGTAACAATTGTTGTTCTAAAAGATATATGCTTGTGTCATTTTTGTATTCATTTTAACTAAATTAAAATAAAGTGTCATTATCACTTACAAGTGGATCCATGGGGTCCCAAAATAGACCCAAAGATGCTCATGGTCGACCATTTATCAACCAATAGGTTTAAGACACGTTTTAGGGAAATTTAGTATTATTATAATATTATTTTTTTAACCCTTATTTACCGGATTTACCCTTAACCAATGTAAATAAAATATTTACCGCAGTAATTATTCAAAATGTCTAAAAATAAAAGTTACCTATTTAAACAATTTGAAAATCCTGATTCCAAATATGGAATCCATTTTCCAAAATTCAAAACATAGAAGTGGCAGAAATTAATTTAAAATTAATTCCCGCTGTCAAAACAAAAAGCGTGTTTTTAAGAGATAATAACTATCAAAAGATTGACACTTGTTTATGTTCGGTTTAATTTTAAAATTATGTCCAATGACCAAAATTAAATTAAATAGTAAAAATATATTCTAAATATACTTTAAAACCACTCAAATTCATAATTTATCACTATTAATTATTTTGATTAAAAAATTTGTTTTTAATTAAAATTTAGTAATTTTCACTATTCATCAAAATATGAAAGTTATCCGAAAAGTACCAAAATTTCACCTTAGGATAAATTAGATATTCCAAATCCAAAAATGAAGTCCATTTTTAAATATAAAATATATATAATTTTAAAAAGTAGGTATTACTATTCATAACGGCTAGTTTGATCGGTTGTGGTGTGTGTTAAAACTCGAAGTTGCGTACAACACACGCTACTGTTTTATTCAAAGGAAAGTGTATCGTGGAAGCTTGGGATGTTTCATTTTAAATTTTTGATGTCCCCATTTAGTCAAAAAGTTTAAAATATTGTATTTAAAAAGGGTTCAATATTAAAAGTTGATAAAAGTGCAATACTGAAAATGAATTTGTTCTTGCATTATGTCTAAGATACTTATAATATGGAAAAATTATAAGGAATATATAAAGTTTAAAATTTAGTTAATACTATTCATAACCTATTTTGAATGGATTTTTGGTAAGTCATGGTGCAATTGAACTCGGTGTTGTGTGTAATGAAAGTTATTGAATTATTTTGAAGAAATAACACACTATGAAATCTTGGGGTGTTACATTTTTCTCGAATATATGATGTCTAATAAGAATCACTATGATTTAGGTGGTCAATCATGACTCCAGGTAGTTGGTTGAGAATAACCACAAGAGTTCTCATTGCAGCTCCCATATCATTCAAATTCTCATTCAGAAAACTGTTATAATTTTCTTCACACCCACTGTAACTTTGGTGCATGCTAGATCCAACCATTTACTATAACCAAAAAGGTCAGTGTGATTATATTAGTAAAATCATCATATAATATCTTATGAGGAGGGTAAACACTAGGATATACTAATTCATGTTAACATAAAATCATTCACATTATCTAAAAAACTATGACTCTTTATGAAATCCTAAACATTATTGTAATGTCACTTATGCTTAAAGAATACCCTAATCTATAAAGTTATCTAAACCGACCTCTAATACCAACTATAAGGACCCAGCCTTAAACATTACATAATCATGAATTAAATGAATAATTCACATTGGGGATCTTTTCAGGTTTAGAGTTTTAGAGAATTAGGCCTTAACTATTGCAAAACAACTTGAATATTTCAAGTAGACTCTACTACTCAGTATCCATTTTTTCATATAATAAAAACGCTTAAAAAGAAACATGTATAGTTTCATGTTTTATAAAGCATGACTTTTCCTAGATCTCATCCTAGAACCTATTCATCTTTATGTCCTGTGGAAAACTATTCAAAAACATGTGATGCAAATAAAAACCTCAGTAAGGGTTATAAAATAAAGAAGGAAAACATTACCCAAACAATAAATACAAATCCATGAAACCATAGTTTTCAATCATAACATACCATATGAAATCATATGATTTATGAATAACACACACAAATCATAATTACTAAATGTTACTTATGGCATCCATATCAAACATACATTGTAGCTATCACAGCTACATAGGGAGTTACACTTGGAATACCCATCACATTATATTCCCTAATTCTCATAGGAGAAACCTCACGTTTACCTCTGTCACGTTACCCAATGCATTGGAGAGCTATCTCGGGCTCACCTACCCTAGGTTTATCACATAACCACCCGTATACATAAAAAATTCCCAATAACCATAACATTATCATAACATATAACACATTTATAAAGTAAAGATAACATTTCCACATTCCACTATATCAAATCAAGATATTGAAATAAAAAATGCTTTATCAAATCATTTTCAAAACCATTTAAAAAGAGATTTTTGAATCAAACTATCCCATAACACTTTGAAGATTTTAAATGAATTATCATTTGAAAACATTAATGTCCATATAAAAAAAATCCTAAAACCCATTTTGAAAACATGGACATTAATGCGAAAAATTTAGAATAATAAATCTTTAAAACATTAAAAATGATATTTTATTTAAAGTGTTTTTTAACAAAAAGAGAGACACTTGAATACAAATAATTGAGGAATAAAATTTAATCAGAAGTTTATAATATCATGAGAATAAATGGATTCAAGATATAATATGTAAATGTATATTATATACACAATATAAGAGTGAATTGGTGCATAACAACTATGAAGTCTCAATGAAATGTAAATTGAGATGAAATCCCTTATAAAGTTGGTATCCTTAAATTAAGGATAAATCAATCACATAATTATGTGTGAAAAATATAAATACTCCCAATATAATTGGATATTAAGTGTAAAACATTTAGAGGTCATTCACACATATTCATTGGATGACATATTCAATAAGTACAAGTTGAACCCAAATAATTGAAATTGGGTTAAGAAGTTCCCTTGTAAAATTTTGACAACCTAACAACGTTACATTAAAATTTAGAAAATGAGTTGATAAGATAAAAAGTTATATCATCACTTGGACATAAATTTTACATCAATGGGGATATTAAATAACATATCCCAACATAATAAGATGTAAGTTAAAAGAAATAATAAAAATAATTCTTTTAAATAGAGGAGGGTGAAAGGTTCCCTTACCGATTTGGTAATGTACAAAACATACGCCACATGAAGAAGTATCATACAATGAAGATGTAAATACTCATAAATTAAATTTAATTACACAAATAGTAAAATCATGGGCAGTATATACACCGCACAAAACGAAATAGTGGAAAATATAGCATAAATCTCACAGGAATAAAAAGTGAGATGAAAAACTCTTACTTTATTGTAATCAAATCGAGTCGTATGACCTAAAGTTAATGAAAAAAAAATAATCACATAATTAAATTAATATAATGATAATAATGATAATATATATCAATGGAATTACACATTAAACCACATGAAATGAATAAGTGGTGATCAATGGAAATCTCACAGAATTAAAAGTGAGATAAGAAATCCCTTACAAAAATTCAGCAGCCTAACAACACCACTTTAAATTTCAAAAATGGATTGATGAGATCGAATAGGGTGTCTCATCATATGAACATAAAAATTATAGTAAGTGTAATATAAAAAAATTCCCCCAACATAAGAAAGAGGTGCATAAAAGAAGTGACATAAAAGAGATTATTTAAAAAAAGAGAGAGGTAGGATCCCTTACCTCGTCTCCGACTATACTCGATTGATATTTAATATCCCGAATAATAAAATAAAGTTAATTTCTACTTGCTTAAGAACCTTTTTTAAATTCATTATTCCTTTTATATCACCTATTTACACGTTATAAACATTATGTAATCATTTATGTTAATAATGTTCGTTTTGTCGATATTTTGTACTTGAGTCAAAAATGGACTACTTATAATTACATGTTGTTCATGTGGTCAAAGGTTAATTATATCCATAATTATATTCATAATTTATATATCATATATATCATATATATCCAGTATATACATGTATTTATAATAGTACATAACATTTAGAGGTAAGAAATGAAATAAACCGTTCATGGAGACGGTAAGCCGTACGAGCGCATGAATTCTACTTTCATTTCTATTTCTTATTTTAATGAAAATAAAACATAATTATACATAGGTATATTATAATTTCAGTATAATATCATATATAATATCATTAACTCCATACTTTATACATCCCATATAAGGCATTAACGAATCAAATCACATTGAGGGGGTGGTAGTCAACACTTCCTCAAATGAGATTATCGTATTTACCCACTATGGAAACCATAAAGGCATAATATAAATGGGAATTACATAAGAATAAATAAATCATAAACATAAGATATATCATATATAAATACAGTTCCATCATAATGGCCACCATTGGAGGCGGTGAGATGTAATTGAACAATCATCGTTTCATGAGGTGTTAGTTTTCCAACCACGGAAAAATTATGTTCTTCATCCATTATATGGAGGTGTGTGTAAGTGTATTTCGAATACCTCTTTTAAAAACATCATAGTATATTTAGGATACTGTTTTTTTACAAATGAACGAAATAAAAAGAGTTTAGGGGTTGGAGATGTAATATAAAAGAAAAACAATTTAAGAGAAACTGTTACCTTTAATTTGGGTAACTCCCTTTGGTTTGAACCAATGGACTTCTTGAAGTTCTATATGCCAAATGTATGGATTCTAAGAGGAGTATAGGGATTTTGAGAGCTTAATTGGGTAGATATTGGATGAGCCAAATTGCTTGAGAGGTGTGAGTAATTGGTTAGAAGTTGTCTCCTTTTATAAGGGGGAGGAGGAGCTCTTTACGAAAGTGTGAAACTATTATTTTATTATATTATGATATTCGGTTTATAATGGTCCAAAAATCATTAAGGTCTAAGATAAGATGATTGATAATCTAAATGAAATCATACAATAAGAATTGGACAAGTTTTGGATTATATTTTAATCATTATAATCTTAATTATTTAAATCATTTATTAATGAGGTAAATACTGCATCATTATTGTGTCATAAATAATTTAATTTATTTGAATTATAAAAATTATAAAAACATACCATGATATAGTAAATATTTTTATATTTCCAAAGAATATTTATAGTCGAAAATAAGACTTATATAACAACATATAAAAATTAATTACTAAAAGAGTTTTGTTAATGTCAATTTTGTCATTACATTAAATTAATTAATCTAAATTGTCATTTTCACTCCCATGTGGATCAATGGGGTCCCAAAATCGACCCAAATATTCCCATGAAAATTAGTGACTCATAAAATAAGGTATGGACTTGTTTTAAGGTAATTTGGAATTATTATAATATTCTTTTAAACTAGAATTACATTATTTACCTTTAACCGCGGTAAATAAAAGTCAAAATTTACTATTCACCAACAATTATTTTCATCTTAATGAACCAAATTTTAATTATTGATAACAACCATGTATGTAATATTTTTTAAATTCAATTCAGAGAAGGGGTAAAATTTAATTTAGATGAAAAATTCAGTTTTTTTAACTACCACTAAGTGATTTCACTATTCATCCAAAATTTATGTTTTTCAGAAAAATACCAAAAATTCAGCCTAAGCTATATTTCATATTCCGAATTCATAAATGATTTTCATTTTTTAAAATTCAAAACATAGAAGTGGAATTAATTAATTTTAAAATTAATTCCCATTATCAAAACAAATAGTGTGGTATTAAGAAACAATAACTATCAAAATATCGATACTTGTTTATGTCCAATTTCAAAGTGAAATTTATTCCAATGATCAAAATTGGATTAAATGGTAAAAATATATTTTAAGTTAAATTTAAAAATATTTAAAAATATAATCTATCCATATAAATAAATTATATGAAAAGGAACTTCTGAATTATAATACCATATTTTTCTCTATTAATTAAAAAATGAACTTTATCAGAAAAATAGAAAAAAATTATCCAAAGTAAATTTTGATGTCACCATTCTAAAGAAGGATTTTATTAGGTCAATTACAATGTATTAAAGTGACCAAAACAATATTTAATGAGGTTCATCCATTAAAAGGTGGTAAATTGACCTTTTAATGTAAATTATGCTTATAATTAGATTCATTTACATTTTAAGACTCTAACATTTATTATATAAATGTAATTACATTTAACAAACATGTATAATCATATTTTAGTTCGTTTTTTTCATTAATTTCAATAAAACAGATAGGAGTTAACTTCCATTTAAAATAATAATATTATATTATTAGTGTGCAACGTAAGATTTCAAAGAAATCTGTTGTTGCGTATCAGTTACGCTATAAAACATAGAAACCCATTTAAAGTAAAATTAATATTTAATTCAAAAATATTAATAAATATGAAAAACAAATTATTCTTATTTTACCTAGGATGTTAGAGTTTGATCCTTTTATGGTCACTGTTAGTTTAATAAAAACTGTATTTTTAATTTTTCTCTAAATAAACAATTTCTGCTTCACTATTGTGTCACCATTAATGATTATTATATAATCCCAAAAAATTTTAAATAAATTCACATGATCTAGATAATTTTATTAGATTTCTGTAACTAGTTATTCTTGATGATTTATTTAGTTTATCACTAAACTCAAATTATTACACTTATAAGATATAAGAGAGTGACATGTTGTCACATTCATTGGTTTTAATAATAATTACATCATTTTGATGGTCAGAAGTCCATGAAATGAATATATTCCATCCATTAGGTGATATTGGTCAACTTTGAATCATCAAATAGTATTTTTTTTCAGTTGTTAAGGTAATTTTATAATATTATTGTAACCCATAATTTCCGGATTTAACTTTAACCGTGGTAAATAAAATTTACCGTAGTAACTCTTCATAATGCCCAAAAAATAAAATGTATCCTATTAACAAAATTTGGACCTACTGATTCGAAATATGGAATCCATTTTTCCAAATTCATGACATAGTAGATGAAATAATTAATAACAAAATTAATCCTGTGGTTGATAAATTGGGTTTTTATTTAAAACAATGCAAAAGATTGAAATTCTTGTACCTACGAATTCAATGAAAAATTAATGATAATAACATAAATTATATTATATGGTAAATATATATTCTCTTTATAGTTTTAAACCATTAAATATTTTAATTTAACCGTATAAATTATTTTGATACAAATAATTTTTAATTAAAATATAGCGTATTTTTACTATTCATCAAAATATGAATGTTATCAGAAAAATATAAAAATATTATCCAACATAAATTTTTATATCCTGATTTACAATAAGAGGATTATTTTATAAAATTGAACTTATTAATTTGTTAACAATTACATTTAAAATGGGTGTGTCATCAAAAGGAGGCAAAAGTGCATTTTTTTAAAAATACTTATTTTACCCTAAAAATTTATTTTTATCTCATACCGTGATATAGAAAAAGTGTAAGATGAATGATAATGTTATAAAATTAAAAAATTTAGTTAAAACTATTCATAAAGTCTAGTTCATAATAATATTATAATATAATCTCATTTAGTGAAACTCAGTATTGCATACAACACACGCTATCGAGGAAGGTCTCTTTTGCGTGAAATGCAAGCCGATTCAGGGCTGTGTTTAGGGAAATATTTTTTTTGTGTTGCATACAATATAGTTCAGTCATACATTGATCAAAATCTATACATGGTGGGGTGTAAAATGAATTTTATTCGAAAGGACTTGAAATTGTGTGCAACACAAGTCAATAATAGTGTTGCATATACTACAAGCTAATACAGTGTTGCCTATAGCACAAGATAATATTGGAGAAGCATACAATCAGATAAATTAAAAAGAATAATTCTCATAATATTTTGGGGTGTTACATTTTACTACCCCCGCTTAAAATGAATTTCGCCTGCGAAATTCATCAAGGTTATAAATGGTTTTTTACATGAAATTTTCCTTCATAGAAACCTACATCATAAAAAGGAATAATAAAAAATCATTTTAAAAAGGAAAGTTAGAAACATAATGGTCAACCAATGTAACTTAGCACTAGGTTTCCACATAAGAGAATATCGGTGAAAATATGGATATGGAGGAGAAATCTAACCATCATGTTCTGATGAAGAGTGGTAGAGAACAAGGCTATGAAAAATACATCAATCACAAGTCCATAAATTGGTGATTATCTAAGGTACCATCTTATTATTTGGATATAAGGATACTAGGAAATTTTTTTTTGTTTTCATGATCATTTCATTAAATTTGATTAATTTTTTCATAAATAGAAATACTTACTTGATTTTATTGTAATATCATCGTTGGTCATTCCATGAACAATTTCTAATTCATCTTTTCTGTAAAGAAATGAAGTTGAATTTTCCCTTCTTCAAATATTGGCAGATCATGTGATAGAATGATAATTTATTCCATCCATCCCAAAAAAAGTTAAAAAAATTTATTAAATATACCTGAGTCCATATATGGTGATATTAACCACATATGATTCCAAAAATGGACTTAGAATTCAACTATCATACCACTTTAAAAAATAAAACTAATTTCTACTAACCTGGGACTTCCTATAGGCTAGTAGTATGAAATAATGGCCTTTTGTACTTCAGTTGTTGGTTCGATTTCCAAAGCCTTGTCTGACACGGCTGGTTGTCACTGGTCATACATGTTGTCCTTTTTATAAAACTAAACCATTATAACATTTCATAAATAATATCGAAAAAACGTTTTATCCTTAAACAATATTATCTGATGTCTAACTGAATCCATTCCAATATTTAGGCTTATAAAAAATACTTCTGTCCAAACTCACAGTATAAATAAATCTATTAATAAAATGGTCATCTACCAAACATGTAAATAACATCATTTATCCTCCATATATCATAAAATATATATTTTTTGTCACATTCCAAGAATGTGAATACCTTAATAATGTATTCTATTGATACATGAATTATCATAGATCCTTAGTGAAAACATTAATGCTATCAAAATTTAATTATTTCCACATTCCAAAATCGCAAAATTTCTATATACTCGAACAATGATTTCACTTTGTCCTTATATTTTTCATGAGCTCATTAATACTATTATTTTCTCTGTATCTCTTCATTATGCGCATATCATCTTCTTTCAAAAAATATTTCAATCACTTTTCATGGTTACCAATATAATACAATTATTGAAAACCAATACATAGATATTCCAATATTCCATAATACTATAAATTAGATTCCACAACAATATTTTTGAATCCCATCACATATACACATAATCATACCAAAACATAGTTTCATATTCAAAATCATATATAGTGAGCGCATGTGACTTCCCATTGGCCTTTACCATTAGAGGATGTTGATGTCGATCATCATTAACCCTTGTATTAGGGAATTGGTTAGAATAATTCCCAATTTCCTTGCACTTGTAGCATTTAAGTGTCGGTGGTGCGTTCCCTGTCACCTTTTCTCAATTCACATCACTAGATACCTTTTTTTCATTACATAGACACTCATCTACTCGATGACATTCTTTTACACTCTTAAAACATTTTCTAGTTCCCTTAAGACATTCTCCACCAAGCTTCTTTCCACACATTGATCATAACGAATCATTCATATTCTTTTCACCATGGTTTAGATTTTTTTATTAGAAATCCAACTTTTGTTTCTTCTCAAAACCATGATAGGAATATATAACACCAACTTTGAGTTCTACCTTGATAGAACAATGCACAATTTATTCATCGCTACAGAAGTCTCTTATAACTAATGCCCTTCAATGACTTGGTTTTAAGACACTGAGGAATAGATCAACATTACTTTCAGGTTGGATGATAAAGCCAGATGCATACCTTGAAAGCCATGTAAAATTATCCTAGTATATAACAATAGATTCATCATCCATTTTCTTATGCTCAAGGAACTCATTTTACATATTTGTTTGAAGAATAAAAGGGAATTACTTTTTGAAAAACATGTTCTTGAACTCCTCCCATTCCATGGATTCAAATTCATCTTGGGGCATTATATTCATAATTAGAGTCCACCACTGGTCCGCTTCACCTTCTAAATGGTAAACAACAAAAATGAAATTTCTCTGTTCTGAGATGCAAATTATTGACAATATCTTTTCAATGGTACTGATCCATTTTTCCACAATGATTTCATCAGAAGACCCACTGAAAGAAGGTTGACATTGCCTCATGAAGGACTCAATAGAATATTGTTCCCTTCTCTCCTCGTTTGGAAGTCCAAAATGATTCATATATTGTGTATGTATAGAAATAATATTTTTCACTCCATTTCCCATAACATTTGGTTGTTCAATAGGACAATAATTGCATTTCCCAGTGCATTTATCATTAACACAGTTCCTTCAGGTTCCATCAATTATCTAAAACCCAAAAAAGATAGTGTGAGAGGAAAAAGTCAGACTAGGAAAATAACATAATCAAGAGGATTAAATTTTGTCTCTCACATCTTAGTTTTAATCCTCAGTTATTCATGATCATTATAAATATTCTAGGAATGTAACCTATACTTATACTTCGCCTTAAGGACATCCCTAGACATACCTTAGTAAAATCTCTAGGGATCTCACTAAATTTTTCACATCCTAGTTTCCAAAGGTTAACTAAACCATCGCTCTAATACAAAATTTAGAGACCCAAGATTGATGTACATAAAAATTACATTACATTTGTGGAATAAATAATACAAAACAAAAACATACACCCAAAGTCTGTATTAGTTTAGTGTCTTTGGAAACTCGGAACAAATTATTCTAATCATGGTGAAAGATCTTCAAAATCTCCCACAAATATATTCCCCTTTTTTTCTTACCTAAATCCATTCTTTATATCATGGGGAAAAGAAAAAATAAAATGTTTGAGCTCAAATGCTCACTAAAGGGATACATTGAGAACATAAAACCCCCCATAAACATCTTAACGTAAAAACGTGAACATAAAACATCAAAATCATGAGTAATGACATAAATCGGGGCTCTAAATAAGGAATAGATCATAAAGGAACATTTATCATGATAAAATAGCATGGAAATAAAACATTTAATTGTGGAAAACCAATAATCACATGTTATGATTTCCATATTAGCCAAGGAATTGCATCCAAGGCTATCATAGTGGACAAAGTCCATTTCTAAACCAGGTTTACTTGCTGTTTCAGCCCTGTATTACTGAACTAAATTTTACATGATGTTCCAGCCATGTCTATCTCATGATATATAAATCTTTACCCAATGCATTGGTGAGATATATAGGTCCCACCCATCTCAAAATGAACACATTCTTATGTGTGCCACAAAATCATAAATCACACATCATAACATACCCCATGTAATAGATTGGGATTATTAAACATCATTTCATAATAACATAATCCATATAAGATAAAAGGACTTTGTAAAATTAATTACATCATAACATAATCAAATAAATGTAATAATATGGATATAAACATAACCCATATCATCTTATATGGAAAATAATATTTATAAAACTCATGAAATGAATTCTTGAGGAAAATATCCTTTATTCTTTAAAATCATTTTATTTTCACAAATGACATGAAATTTTAAAATAAAATGATTTTGATGAAAATAATCATGAAATATTTTATAGAATTCTTCATGAAAATAAGGCAATATAAAACCCTAAAAATCTTTTCCAGCTGTATAAGTTAAAAAACATTCTTCTCGTACTTTGGCTGGAAATGTTAAATAGTACCTTGTATTGTAATAAAAAGAATGATTCCTCCCATAACACATAGTGAAAATAAAAAGGGGGTAAACATGAAATTAAATATACATGGAAGAAAAGTAAATACTTTATGAATTTTTTTTCTAAAACAGGGAAATGGATAACTATAACCCCAGTAAATACTAACGAATAAACAATCTCGGATAAGAATGAGATTGGAATAATTACCACGTTCCATATGTCCATTTTCTTCCATATGTGTATGATAATATTGTATATTGTGTCTAAAAATATTATTAATTTGTAACAAAATCATAATAGTATTTATGATATCATATATGATTCACTAACCACTTTATATTGCCTAATCATTTGTCAATTCCATGTTAAATCAACATTTTGGGTTAAATCATTTCATTAACCATCCGTGTTTTGACTTGTAATTGTTCATATTATTAAATAGATCATGATTACTTACTTCCAGATTGTAAAACATGATTTATATATATTATGAATATAATATATTGATAAATGAAATGAAATACCCATTTCATTGAGACAGTAGGCCGTATGTACGCATGAATACTGTTTTTCTTTCCTTATTTACTTGAATAGAAGTAAGTAGATGACTAATATATATATATAAATAAATACAGTAAAATTATTATGTAATATATTTCATTGATATTCAATATATATACTTTATAATCATTCTTTAATGGTTAACATGAAAAATGAATCACATCACGTCGTGGAGATGGTAATTTGTACGTATGCACGAGAGATGATATTGTTCCCATAATTAATGAATGGTATTGGAGTGGATGATAGAATACCATAGAATAAGTATCATGTTATAATAATCATATATATTTATTCATTACACCATTATACCCATACAAGTAATGTGGTACTGGAAAATAGATTACACCACAGCGTGGAGACAATATTCTGTACGTACGCACGCGCAGTGATTTCGTTTTTCGTAGGATGGATAGAAGGTGAAATATGGTTGTTTCATATTTATATTAAAATATCTCTATATGATTGACACAGATGTTATTACTTAATAATGAAACAGATAAAAAATTGGAAGTAGAAGGAGAAATAAATTTGAAAGAACTGGTAAACGATATTACCTCTTCTTCGACACGCCTCTTCTAAACCTCCTCTTAGGTCACTAAACATGGTCTTTGAAGAATATAAAGACCTAAAGTATGTATCTAGGGATGTGGAGAAAAGAAATGGATAGGGTTTGGTGAAGAATTAAGGCTCAAAATTTTGTGAAGTGGAGAGGGAGGAGGTTCCCTTTTATAATAGAGGAGAGGGGCACTTTTTGAAACCTCTAAAATATTAATTAATAATAAATTCAAACCCCATTAAAAACGTCAAAAGTTACTAAAATTATTATATGAGGTAATATAGGTCTGTAATATCATCATACAATCAAATTTAGACATGTTTTTATTTTATTTTAAACATTGTCGTTTTTATTCATTAAATTTAATATATTTAATATTACTTGTGGTAATAATATTCTAAATTGTAAATTATTATGAATACATACTTATGTGTTGTGAATTGTCCATAATTGGAGACGTTATTACATTTAAGACTGTAAAATTTTCCATTTATAATTTTCAAATATTTTTGTGACTTTAAAAACAATTAATAATATAAAATATCAATAGTGTCAATTTTGACACTATTCATTTGATTGAATTTAAATAAAATCCACACATACGATATGCTCGCAAAAAAATATTTATTATATTACTAACATGTCATATTCATCTAAAAAATTCATGGAGCACATTAATTTTTTAATATAGAATTTATTTCAATTTTTTCAATACCATTTATATGATACTTCACTTAATAAAATAATTACAAAAAAAATTTAAATAATTATTTATATACATATTTGTTGCAAAAGAATTGAAAATAAAATTCTATGATGTAGATACATATACTATCTTCCATAGGAACAATTTTACTCTAATTTATAATCTTAAAATCAAAACATTTAAATTGTTATATTTTTTTTAAATATGAAGGTGACAAATTTGACATCATTTAAAATAAAATAATATAAGTTTCATAATCACTTTTATAAGGCTCCAAATGGTCCAATATTAGACCATTGTATGGTTATGGATTACATGTACCCGAAAAATATGATTTGGACAGATTTTTATGCCTTTGATAGTCACTATTAGTTTAATAAAAATTCTATTTATGATTTTTCACTAAATAAACAATTTCTGCATAACTATTGTGTCACCATTAATGATGATTATTTAATCCCTAAATTTTTTAAATAAATTCACATGATGTATATGATTTTATTATATTTCTTGTGACTTTTTATGTTCTAGGATTTATGAATATTATCACTAAATTAAAATTATTACACTTGTAAGATATAAGAGGGTCACATGTTGTCACATTCATTGGTTTTATTAATAATTACATCTTGTACATGGTCAAAAAACTATGAAATGAATATATTCCGACCCTTATATGATATGGGTCTACTTTTATTAATCCAATAGAATTTTTTGTAGGATTTAGGGTAATTATATAATATTATTGTTACCCTTAATTGCCTGATTTAACTTTAACAGTGGTAAATAAAATTTACCGATGTTACTATTCATAATACCTAAAAATTAAAAGTATCCTATTAAGATAATTTGGTGCTACTTATTCCAAATATGGGATATATTATTCAAATTTCAAGACACAGAAGATTCAATAATTAATTTAAAATTAATCATGTTGTCGAAAAAATGGTGTTTTATTTATTACATTGCAAAAGATTGAAATGTTATTACCTATGAATTCAATGTAAAATTAATGATAATGACATAAATTATGTTAAATGGTAAAAATATATTTTATTTATACTTTAAACCCCTTAAATATTATAATTTTACAATATAAATTATTTTGATGAAAAAAGTTGTTTTCAATTAAAATATAGCATATTTTTACTATTGAACAAAATATGAATGTTATCAGAAAAGTATCAAAACATTATACAACGTAAATTTTTATATCATTATTCTCAATGAGAATTTTATTTTGTAAAATTGAACTTATAAACTTGTTAAAAATTAGATTAAAATGGTTTTTCCATCAAAAGGCGTCAAAACTATATTTTTTGAAAAATATTTATTTTACATGAAAAATTTATTTTGTTCTCATACCATTATCTAGAAAATGTGTTAGATGAATAATAATGTTATAAAATTAAAAATGTAGTTAAAAATCTTCATAATAACTAGTCCATTATAAAATTATAATAATATCTCGTTTAGTGAAACTAGGTATTCCGTACAACACACGCTATCGACGAAGGTCACTCTTGCATGTAATGCAAGCCAAGTCTGGGTTGCGTGTAGGGAAAGATTCTTTTGTTGTTTTATATAATATAGTTCAGTTATACATTTCTCAACATCTATATTTGGTGTTTTGTAAAATTAATTTTATTCGAAGGAACTTGAAATTCTGTGCAACACAAGCCAAGAATAATGTTACGTATACTACTAGCTAATACGATGTTTCCTATAGCGCAATCTAATATTGGTGAAGCGTAAAATCAAAGAAATTAAAAAGAATACCTCTCATAAAATCTCGGGGTGTCAGAAAAATTGTTCACCATTACGGTTTTAATCTTATCCCAATTATTGTGTCTTGATTATAGGTTACGTCCTCCCCTCCCATTAGTCCGGACAATTCACAAAAAATTAGATAACGTGGAAACTTATTATCATAAAACAAGAGAGGTAAATCATTACATCATAATCAAGGAACAAAGACAACATATGATCATCATTCGAAAGTTTGATGGGTATTAGGATCAAATATGTTCCTCCAATTCCCTGGTACTCACCTTGACGCCACCATGCCTCCATTACACACAAACCCTTGGAACGGTCCTTCCACAATGAACCTTCTTCTTACGATCCTCAATTCTCACTGGTCACTCCATGAATGCCACATCATCCTTGATGTACAATTCTCCCCAGTCTATGACAAGGCTGTCATAATGTAGATACTGACAAATCAGAAAGACATAAAAGAGATTTTGGATCCTCTCTAACCGTAGTGGTAACGATTTCTAATATAACACCCTGTTGACTCATCCCAAAACATTGAATGGACCGATGAACCTAGGAGAAAGATTACTCCCCCATACTAACATTTTATATCCATGCCGAGGTGATACCTTCAAGAACACATAGTCTCCTTCCTCTAACTCCAAATTTCTACTCCTATGACTGGTATATTACTTCATCCCATCATGATTTTCCTTCATCCTTTCATGCAGAAGATGATCCTTCTCCATCGTTCTCTTCACGGCCTCTGGTCCATGAACACCTTCATCCCTAACCTCTGTCCAACACACGTTTGAATAACATGGTCATCCATACAAGTCATTGAATGGTTCCATGCCAATGGTATACTGATATCTATTATTGTAGGAAAAATCCACTGTGGGAAAGTTCTGTACCCACAATCCCCTAATGTCTAAGACACATGCCCGCATCATGTCCTCAAATGTTTGGATGGTCCTCTAAATCATACAACCAATATGAACGTGGAATAAAATTATATGGTATAGTTGGGTTCCAAAATCATTTTGTAATCCCTTCCATACTCGTGATTTAATGTAATTATCCCAATCTGAAACGCTGGATCTTGTAACTACTTGTATCCACACCACTTCATCAACGTACCTCTGTGTAATGGAATCCACTATTCTCATCTATTTAACTGCTAAGAAGTGATCTGACTTCTTCAATTAATCCACAAATACCAAGATGGAATCACATTATCCCTTAGCTATGGGTAGTCTTGTGATGAAATCCCTTGAAATTTCATCCCACTTCTAATCAGGAACATCCATGGGATGAAACAGTCCACTGGGAACTTGGTGATCAGCCTTCAGCTAATGACACACAAGGCACCTTACCACAAAATCTTCCATATCCCACATCACTCTGGGCCACCAAAACTAGCCTCCCATTCCTTGGAACATCATGAGGCTCATGTTTGTAACTCTTGGGATGAGTTATGTAACTCAACTAGAACCCCCTAATTCATCACCAGCGGTACAAACATCTTCCCATTGATCAACATTAAATTACAACTATCCTCTAACCATCCCTTAGGAATATCACCCTGGCTAATGTGATCATGCATCACTTCTGCCTACGAGTCTCCCCACTGAGACTCCTCCACCAGTTGTAGAAAGGAATACTACACTGTCATCTAAAATAGACATCCTCTACAGTCCTCCATTATAAACAACATATGTAAGGAAAACTTCTTCTTCTATTACCTTCCAAGAATCTATGGACTCTCGAACTACATCATTATGTAAATTTCTACTGAAGGAATTGGTACCACATGCCCTATTCCAGAGGTGTAGGAGATCATGAAGTCTCAGTCCTGATGAGACTTCATTGAATTACGCTTCTGAAATTTTAGGTACCGATAGAAGAATAAATACCTAATTTCCTTGTGATCTGTGAAGACTATGAATCAATCCCAGATGTGGTAATTCCACCACAACTTCAGTGCAAACAAAACCACAACAAGTTATTATTTGTGGGTATCATAGTTCCATTCATGAGGGTGTAACTTCCTATAACAATAAGATATCACTCCCCACTGTGGAATCAGCACACACCACATGCCTAGAATATAATAATTACAAAACTTTTCTAAATTCACACCTTATACTGGAAGCCTAAGAAATAGGACAGTCACCAAATTCCCCTTCAGGTAGCTGAAAACTATCTGGCACTGTTCAAACCATATGAATGGATCGTCCTTTCTGGTCAAAGCTGTAAATAGAGCGGCAACATGATATAAGTTGGGTACGAACCCCTGGTATTATTCTAATAGACACTTTAAAATACGAACCACTACTACATTCTTGGGATATTCCAGAGAAATAATTGATTCCAACATCGATGTATCCACTACTATTCCCTTCTGGGCCACCACGTGTCTAAGGATTTTCACCTCTTGTGTCCTGAACATTAACTTGGACAACTTCCCATATATCTAGTTGTGTCAGAGGACCTCCAAACATGTCTTTAGATTCTTGGAATGATCCTCATTCGACCTTGAGTATATCATGATGTAGTCGATGAACAAAACCAAAAACTAGTACAGATACTCATGAAAAATAGATTCCATGAGCCCATGAACATATATGGTCCCATCTAAACATCGAACAACATAACCAGGAACTCTATGTGCATATACCTTCATATGAAAGAAATCTTCGGGATGTCACCCTCTTTTACCCTCAATTGGTGATATCTTGACTACATGTTGATTTTCGAGAACCAACCGACTCCTATCAACCAGGAAAAAATTTCACTGATCATCAGGAGGGGGTAACGGTTCTTGACTATCACCTGATTTTTACTATTGTAATCTATGCAGAGCTTGAGACCATCATCTTCATTTTTCAAAAAAAATAATGGACCACCCCATGGTGATAATATTGGTTAGATAAAAAAATTCTTCATCAGGCCATCAACCTGATTCCGCAACTTCTGAAACTCGAAAGGCTTCATATGATATGGAGCCATTGAAATTAGATTGGCACCACATTGTAATTCTATTCTGAAAACAACATTACATCGAGGGGATAGAGTCACAAACTCTATAGTATATATGTACTGGAACACATTGAAAATCCTTGTAACCTCAAAAATATCTGAGACTGTTGATTCCATTGATAGCTCAACTTACATAAAAATAAGGGGCTCCCCGCACCGGCTACCCTCCTGGAAATTCTATTCTACAATGAATGATACATCCTAGCTGTCCATATTTGAAAACCTGACCATTCTTGGTATGTAGTCAATAGCATTATGCATGGATAATATCTAGTCTATGCCATGAATTACATTGTATGGCTGCATCTATCGAAGAAAGAGATCCCCAATGGTCTGAGGCTTCCCCAACAATAGTCTACATTCTTCGAAAACATCAAACATTACGGTCAGACCTCCAACTAGAGTTCTTAACACCAGGGGCACATGAAGTCTATCTACATCTTGACCTAAGAAATGGGATGTATTGGGTGTAAAAAATGAGGCTGAAACTCTTGAATTAAACATGGATCATAATAGAATACTTACAAACTTATAATACCTCGAAATAATTCCGGACCCACTAGAAATGCTACTTCTGCAGCGTGAAACTACCACCAGCCAACACCTATACCCTTTAGTTGTCAACCACCTCCCCGACCACTTCTTGGTCTAGTTCCCTGATCAACAACCATATGTTGGTCTCCTATGGTACCGTCTACCCTTAGTGGTGCAAAAGCTCGCTACCCCTACCACAGGAAGGGCCAAGCTGGAAACTATTGTCATTGAGGTGGGCACTGAACCTGCCCACCCCCACTATACTACACATTATCTTGGCACTAATATAAAAACATATAACTACTAACAATGATAATGAATCTCAGTCCTAGGACAGTGGAAAAAGGGTGAGGACTACGATATTGTAACTAGAACTGTTGAGGCCAACTCCATGAATGCCGAAACCTAGGAGGACTTGATGTTGGAGACCTACTACTAACAACCATTTCCTATGATGAAATCAAGTGGCTCCCCTCCCATGGCACAAAACCTATAATTTTAATCCTCTATACTACTTCATCATTATTGTGAACTTATAGGTAAGTAAATAGAGTAAAGGGAGGAAAAAAATACTAAAATGAATGCCAAGGTGATTCCTCCAGGCTCCTTTCCCTTGACTCCTCATCTGGAATGAGGTTTGGAGAAAAACTATGGAGATACTAGGACATTTTATTTAGTTCCCTCAACAACATACTCCCTTATAAGAGGGAGAGTAGAACCTGCATATTTTTTCCTTTATCATGGAAAAAGGGAATTCCATCCGGAATTCATACTCAATGACAATCCATTAAACGTCATGTTCCTTCTTCTCACAGAGGTAATGCGTCTAAAAATTACGTGCCACTCCCCGTATTTAGATCACTTCCAGAGGAACAAAATAATCTTTTGGAGCATAGAACAAGATGAAAGCGATCACCAACTCCTTGAGCCAGCTCTTCGACTCCATGTACAAGAAGCTTCCCTCATACATTCCCAAAGTTTATCGCTTGAAGGCATGAAGCGTCTTCTACCACTGGTCATCCTACTCATATTGATTGGAACTTCGATGATCTGAATGATCAACATGATGGTTCTAGATTTCATATAACACTCCAGGACAATTTTTGGGTGCCAATGTTGAAAAGGAAAACCAAAAACCCCTATGATTGAAATGTGTGGAAATTTAATTTCCAATTGTTTTTGAAATTTTTATTTATTTTATTTTCAAAAAACCCACAACACATAAGAACAAAATATAATATGATGCATGTACCTTTCCTAGAGTATATACCTTGCAATAAGTGTTGGATAAACTTGTAATTCAGTGTGTCCAGATTCTTTTAATCAGATCAGGGATGCCCTAAAATCCCATGTCTTAACCGATCATCCCAAGACTATTTCATGCACCATGATTTCCTAACGCTGTTTTCATACCATCCCATGAAATAATCACTATTCCTAACACCGAATTCCATCCAATCTATCAACTAACACCTATAATACCATTCTTTCATGATGCTACTTCTTTATGATTAGGGTAGGGAAGGAAAGGTGTAACACCCCTACCCTAGTTACCCAGAGTCAATGCATTATTACATAACATTGTCATGATCACAAAGGATCAAATCCTGAAATACCGATCAGTTTAATATCCATGAAAGTACTAGATAAATTCATTAGTTTAACATTAAAATATAAAAGAAAAAAACATTGTCTCCATTGAACCCATTCATTTCCCTAAGACTATCATTATAGGCCAGTCATAATATACTTCATAGCAACCTGTGAAAAATAAAACATAGAAAGTGATGAGATCAGATGCACATCAAGGATATGAATATAGAAAAAACATTAATAAATATGCATAAACATTTAAGGAAATGTATAAGACAAAAACATAAGCCTTTTAAACATAATCTTCTGCATAATATGGTCAATATAAGCAAATAATTCCATTTAGTTATTCACAAGGATATTATACTAGACAAAAAATCATAAGCAATATCAATATCCAATTTCATAATGATGGAATGCATAATATCAGTCTTCAAAACCACATAGTCAAGGATTTGTGCTCAGACTACAAATATAAGTTTGTAAAGGCCTTGTGCCAGGATTCTATTTTATCCCATGAGACCAATTGATGCATCAATGAGTTATAGCAGGTTCCACCTATCGCTTACTATGTCCAATGAATTTATCAAATGAAAAGGATTATACATAACATAAACATTTGTATTAAAACTAGCATATGAAATGTCAATACTTTATTCATGAACCATTAATGGTATAAAAATAACATATGCACAATCAAACATATCACAAAACCTTCAATACAATATTGATTATTTGTATCCTAATAACCAACATCAAAAAAGCTTAAAATCCAACAAAGGATTTTGAAACAGATTAAATCAAATCATTTTGTAGAGAAAAATATATTTCAATTTTGTAATCATTTAAAAGTCATATAATTATAAAATAAAAAATTAATTTTTATAATATTCTTATAAGCTTGTATGGAAATCATTGACAATGTTATAACGGTGGAAAATAGCCTCACATGCCATATAAGTTAAAAAATGACATTATTACCATAATTATGTCGAAAAGGTCAAAAACTACCTTTTTTGGAAAACAATAAAAAGATTCCATTAAAAACATAAATGGTCAAATAATGATAAAAATTCATTTAACCCATAGTCTGGAAAATTGTAAAAATGATTCAAATTATATTTTTAAGAAAACACAGATTTGTGTGATAATGATATCCCAAAAGATTTTTACGTATTAATAACCTCAGATAAGTAAAGAGATCATAGAATTAAAAATTACATGGTACTTTTCCTTAGTAGATGGTTTGTTAGAATCCAATAAAATAGTTAAAACATTGTTATTAATGTATACAAGAACTATATACAAAAATATGTTTTCATATATGATACTCTTATATTGTTAGGTTAATAATATTTAATTTTTATCATCGTTTCTGTTGTTAACTGATTCATTTTCCTTTTAATGCTTGGTTACATATGCCATGTTTTTTATGGATTTAATTTATTTCATTCATATAATTAATTATATTATTTTCATAAAAGTTATTTTTAATCATAAAATAAAAATTATTAATGAATAATTACGATGGGAAATGAATCTCATCGCCTTCCTGGAGATGAAAATGTGTATGTAATCACGAGCGATAATATCATTATATTGACGGTGAAATGGTATGTAATTGGATGCAATATAATATACATAGAATAATTAACATGTTATATTTATTATTAAATCAGTTGTACCCATTTTTATACCAATCCAAAAAATGATGTGTTTGAAAAACAATCTACACCACATCATGGAGACGGTAAGTCATATGTACGCACGTATGGTGAATTTTTCATTTATTAGATGGATAGAATAAAAAATATGGTTGTACCATATTTATAATAACATAATAGTAATTAGGATGTACATAAATTATTATTTTGGTATGGAACAAAAAAGAAAGAGGATGTGGAAGAAGAAATGAACTTGAAAGAGTGTGGTTAAATTATTACCTATTCTTCGAGTGTTTCCTTATGATTTGATTAAAAGTCCACCTTCATTTTTATTTATGATCAAATTCAGTACACTATGATGATGTGAGAGAAGTTGGGAGTATAGTTTTTTGGGAATGGCTGAGCCAAATGTATTTGGAGGTGTGAAATTAAGAGACATGGATGTATCCTTTTATAAGAGAGGTGAGGGTCACTTTAGGAAATGTTTGAAGTGTTATTTTATAATAAAATAATTTTTTGTTCTAATGCTTCAAAAATGATTTATTTCGAGGATAAGGTGGTGATGGGTGGAAAATATCTCAACTAGTAGGTTTCATACAGGGTTAGGTCACCATATTAACCTTATCATTAAGATTTAACTCTTAGTTAAATAGTTTGACATTTACCATGTCTCTTTTTTATTTTTATATAATATGTTTAATAAACTTACTATAAACTCTCAATCGAACCCCCTGTGGTTAAATATTAATATATATATAACCTTATCTATGTCTTTTGGAAAAACCTTATATTTTTAGTAATATTATATCAAATAATAATATAGTATTTTTTTAATAACTCAATTATGTCAATTTTGATACTATTTAGTATTTGGATTTTCAGAAAATTATAACAGCATGATAACAGCAAAAAAATGTAATTAAATCAACCCTAACATATTTTATTATCCTTTAAAATTAGTGTAATTCATCAAAAGTATCAAATTATATTTATTTGGATATTTATAATATCAATTATTTTAATATTTAATTATCAAGGAAATTGCAGCATCATCATTGTGTCATAAATAAATTAAATTATTTAATATCTTAAAATAATAAATAAAGACCATTATGGAGGAAATATTTTTAGAATTTTAATTGTTACCATATTGTAGAATTTATATTGTCTGAAACCCTGTATTAAAAATAGATTAGTTAATAATCTTTGAATTTAACTTCTTTAACTCTTCTTTAAATAAAATAATAATAAATGTCCTACTGTAATCCCAGTGGACCAAAGGGGGTCATATTTTATTCCTAAGGATGTTTTTGATTGAATTACACATATCAAATAGAATTAGGACATTTTTTAGGTTAACTATGATATCGTTTTTATGTTTTATTTCCCTATTTACATTTAACAGTGGTAAATAAATGTCAAAATATACAATTCAAAAAAATTATTTTCATCTTATTGAACCACATTTTACATATTGATGTAAATATTGTCTCTCAAATTCAATAAATTCTACTCACAGAAGTCGTAAAATTATGTTTTATGAAAATTTTGAAATTCTCCTTGAAGGTGGGTAATAGACGGTAAAAATTCAATAAAATTGTGTATATATTAACATATTATAAAATGAATCCAATGAAGGAAATTTAAAATATATAGGTATTATGTATCTATTTTGACCTAAAATAATTTAAAATAAATTAACAAATTATGTAAATAAAAAGTTGGATTTAAGCAATAATGCATCTTATTAACGATTCTTCATAAATAGATAGTTCTCAGAAAGATACCAATAATTCACACTAAGATAATTTTCAAATTATGAATCCAACAATGAAGTTCATTTTTTAAATTAAATTTTATAAAAATTTAAAAAGTGGATATTTCTATTCATAAAGGGTAGTTTCATTGGTCGTGGTGTGTTGAAACTCCATGTTGCGTACACAACGAGCTACTACATTATTCAAAGGGAAACATACCATGGATGTTTGGGGTGTTATATTATCACAACCCTGAAATATTTTTTCATCAAAATTTATAGAATATTATTTCATAAAAAGATCTGGGTAGTTCTTCATTGTATGTTTCTTATGTTCCCTTGTTGCATCTTCCATATTGTGGTTTGTCTATAGATCGATTACCGGACATGTCCTCTGGTTTCTCAACACTTGTTCTTTAGTACCATGATTTTAGACATGCTCTTCAAAATAAGACAGATCAGGTTCCAGTTCATTTTTCTCATAGGTGAGTACATGTGTTGGGTCTGGCATGTATTATCTCAACAGTGATATGTAGAACACATCGTTAACATTGGAGATACTGGGAGGCACTTCTAAAGTATATTCTACAACATCAATTCATTCTAGAACTTCAAAAGGTCTGATTTACATGGGTCTTTATTTTTCCTTTTTACAGAAATGTATTGCACCCTTCAATTGAGATACATTCAAGAAAACATGGCCTCCTACTTGAAACTCAAAATCCTTCCTTCAGTTATCATCATAGGTCTTTTTCCTACTTTGGGATTCATTTATATAGGTTTGGATAATCTTCACTTTTTCCATTGTATCCTCAACATGTTCTGGGCCTATGAGTTTTCTTTCACCAACATCATCCAAATAAGTTGTTGGGTGATATCTCTTACTATATAACGCTTCATATAGTGCCATCTAAATACATGAATGAAAGATATTGTTATAGGAAAACTCTAGCAGAGGTAAATATTGATCCCAAATACCTTCAATGGCAAGTGAGAAAGTTATCAATAAGTCTTCTATGGATTGAATAGTCCATTCTGATTGTCCATCAGATTGAGGGTGGTAGGTAGTGCTCAAACAAAGTTTAGTATCTAAGGCCTTATGAAGTCTATTTCAGAATCATGATGTAAAACCAGGATGATGATTCGAAACTATTGATAGGGGTACTTCATGAAGACTTACTAAATCATTAATATATAACCTTTCTAGACGTTCAAGTGTTAAATATTTTCTTATAGAAAGAAAATGTGCTGACATGGTAAGACGACTAACAGTGAACCATATTGAATCCTTCCTTCAATGGTTCATTGGTCTTCTAATAAAAAAATTCCATCATAATATCATCCCATTTCCACTGAGGTATGGGAAGAGGTAGCATGACCACTCATGGATGTTGTCTTCTAGATTTCACATTATGACAAACAATACATCTTGACACATAATCAGTTATCTCTCTCTTCATGTTTCCCCAACCAAAATGTTCCTTCAAATCCCTATACATAGTGGTGCTCCCTTGGTGTATAAAGAAATTGGAGCTATGAGCATCATCCAACAATTCCATTTTAGATCACGTATATCGGGAACCAAAAGGCTCATCCCAAATACCAAAATATCTGTTGAGCAATGTATTGTTTTTAAACAAATCAAAATAATGTTTTTTAAAGGGGGAGATTATTTTAAATAATACTCTGTCTCTTTATGATGATTTTGATGCTCACAAATACCCTTAATTATTTACTAATTATTTTGTTGAGTATTTTGCAGGAATTTATTTTATATAACGAGATTTTATACTTCATTTATTCCGAGATCAATTTTAGCGTATTCTGGAATCACTGTAGCGCGAGATCAATTTTAGCGCGTACTGGAATCACTGTTCATACCCTACGTTGATGAACGTAACGTATGGATGAAAAGTTTACTTTTTATGTTATTTTTGAAACGTATGGTTAATGAACCTTACGTTGTTGAAAAGTATGGAAGAAGAACATTACGTTTGGAAGGAACCTTACGTTTTCGTTGTTGAAAAGTATGGAAGAGAAACCGTACGTTAGTTTTCAGTGTTGAGTTTGTTTCTCAAAAGTATGGATCATCAACCTTACTTTTATAATCAACCGTACGTTCTTTGGAGAGTTGAAGCAAGACAAAGTATGGATGATCAACCCTACGTTTGAATGCTGAAGAGAAAGTATGTATGTTCAACCTTACGTTCTGAACCTTACGTTCTGAACCTTACGTTTGTGAACCCTACGTTTGGAGCCACGTCATCAACCCTACGTTTGGCGTCGGGATATTTTTGACAGACGATATTTCCTTTTGAATTAGTCAATCAAGCAGATTATTAGGCGGATTTCGAGCTGATTCTTAAATACGACTTTGACTGAATCAGAGACGGTTTACAACGGATTAATGATTGATTTAAACGGAGCTTTTTGTGCCGATTCTTCAGGGGAGTTACAACGGCTTTGTTATTTCATTTAATATCGCGAATCTAAAGGAGATTTTCATGGATCTATTTATGCGGAAGATTTTCTCATATTTGAATATATATGTTCTATCTTGGAAACTTCGGATATATATATGCACAGGAAAGTGTGTGGTACTGATTGATTTTTTTTTGACGAGCAAGAAAACAGAGACTGCGTGAAAGTGTTCTTTTCTGGTGATCGAGAAGAAGCGTAAGACCTTTATTACTGAAGGAAGATCTTGATAGCAGATTCACGTGTTCTACATCGACTACCTGTTGTGAATCTACTGCTGCTGAAGTTGTGAAGTTTCTGGTAATATCTATTGCAACTGGATCGACTCAGAACTGTTTTGATTACGGATCTTTATTTTCTGAAGACGACTATCTATCTACTGTCAATTGCATTCTGTTGCAATTGTGAAGAACAACTGGAGAAGTGTTTCTTTATCGAAACCCTTTTATTTTTGAGTGATCAGCTTCTCGTTCTAAGCTGTGTGGGTTCGTGTTTGAACCAGGAAGGCTGTGTTTGCCTGAATCTTGTAAAGGTGTCAACTGCCTGTACTCAGTTGTGGACGGGTCTGTGGAAACGAGGACCAGATAGTGAAAATCGCCAAGCTCGTGGATTTGAGCGTTGGTGGAGTGGACTAGGGGCCTTCTGTTCCCCGAACCACTATACATCCGTGTGTTCATGCTTTTACTTTTTCCGCTGCATATTTAAATCGTGCAAAAGCATAGTGAACAGAATTTGTCTAAATTGAAGAGATTGTAATAATTTGAAAAAGACACAATTCACCCCCCTCTTGTGTATAATCCGTAGATTCAGATCCAACAATTGGCATCAGAGGAGGAGCTTCTTATTTCTAAAGTCCTATCAAGCTAGAAGTATTTAAAGATTATACATAGTGTATCATGGCTGATATGAGAGAGGGAATGTCAATGGTCAGAGCACCTTACTTTAATGGAGATAATTATGGCTGCCGGAAATCACGTATGATTATTTATCTGAAAAATCTTGGTTACAGAGTCTATTCAAAGATTTTGACTCCCTATGAAATTCCTGAAAATCCCGATACATGGAGTGCTGCTACAGAGGCTGAGTATGACATAAATTCAAAAGCTATGAATGCAATCATCTGTGGTCTAGGACCAGACGAATTTAACAGAGTATCTCAATGCCCGACTGCATATGAAATGTGGCAAACAATAGTTGTTGCTTATGAAGGAACAGATAATGTAAGACAGATGAGATATGCAACTGCTGAGTTAAAATTCGATACTTTCAGAATGATTGAAGGAGAGAGCATCACTCAGATGAATGGAAGATTGACAGAAATTGTCAATAATATAACAGCTCTAGGAGAACCAATCAAGCAGGCTGATCAAGCGTTGAAGGTACTGAGAGTACTTCCTACTCGATGGAATGGAATCTCTGCAGCAATCAGACAATCAACTTCTGTTAAAGATCTAACTATGAGAGAACTGATTGGTACACTGATGATGTACGAAGCTGAAATGCAAGATGAGGTAAATGAGCATAAAGTCTACATAAAAAGGGAAAATACTGCTTTGAAAGTGACTTCTCAACAAAAGGATAGAAAGATGAAGAACAAAGAAGTGAGTGCTAAATCAGAAAGCTCTGATTCTTCAAATTCGGATGAAGAACTGGCACAGCTAGCTAGAAAATTCAGAAAGTTCTATAGTAAGAAGAAAGACTTCAAGAAATCCTTTAAAAAGGATAGCAAGGAAGTGAGATGTTATGAATGCAAAAAGATGGGACATATCAGACCGGATTGCCCAAAATTGAAAGATGCAAAGAAGAAGAAATTCTTCAAAAGAGATGATTATGAGCAGAAAGACAAGAAAGCTATGAAAGCTACTTGGAGTGTTTCTGAAGACTCAAGTAATTCTTCTGAATCATGCTCAGAGAAGGAGGAAGCCAATTTAAAAGCAAATATGTGTTTCATGGCTGAAACTGATGAGGTACACTCATACTATTCCTCTGACTCAAATAATGAATCAAACTCTGAAACAAGCCTCTCAAATAAAAAACTTGCAGCTTACTGCAATATGCTTGAAGAAAGGTATGACTCATTATTTAATAAATATAAATCTATAAAGAACTTGTACAAAGCTATTTCAGATGAGAGAAATACTTTGTTAAAACAACATAAGGAATTAATTGACAAATACAATTCTGCTGAATCAAATAAAATTAGTTTTGAATCAAAAATAAAAACTCTACAGGATGAAGTAGAATCTTATAAAACGGCTGCATTAGTTTTTACAAAAGGAGAAAACACCTTAAATGAGATACTTGGAAAAACTGTAATTAAAAAGGAAAGGTTTGGAATTGGAAGTAAAGGAGAAAAACCTAAGTTATACAAAAATTATTTTGTTCCGAGCACTAAACAGGTTATTTGTAACTACTGTGGAACAAGAGGTCATATAGCTAAAAACTGTTTTCTAAGACAACCTCAGATATGTGGAATTAAGAAAGCTTATATTTCCAACGATCTATATGATTAAATCAATTTTAAGAAAACAAAGCAAATCTGGATACCCAGATCACTGCTTGCTAAAACTCCTGGACCCAACAAAATATGGGTACCAAAGCAATTTGTTTGAATGTCTTTGCAGGTAGCAGGTCACCAAAGAAAGAAAGAAATATGGTATATGGACAGTGGCTGCTCAAGACACATGAGTGGAACTTCAGCTAATTTCTCTTCTCTTACTCGAAAGGAAGGAGGACTTGTCACCTTTGGTGACAATGCCAAAGGAAAGATTATTGGTATTGGAACAGTTGGAGATCCAGAGACAGTCTCAATCAACAAAGTACTTTATGTACAAGGGTTAAAACACAATCTGATATGTATCTCTCAACTCTGTGATGATGGATACACTTTTGATTTTACTAACAATAGTTGTACTGTTTCTAAAGATAAACTGTTTAAGTTTAGAGCACCCCGAACTGATAATGTTTATACTTTGGATTTGTATTCCTTGTGTAAACAACGAGTAAACTGCATAACTGCTAATATAAGTGAATCCTGGATCTGGCATAGAAGACTTGGTCATTGCAATATATATGATTTACATAAATTATCTAAGAAACATTTAGTTTCTGATTTGCCTAGTCTCAAATTTGAAAATGACAGATTCTGTGATGCATGTCAGCTTGGCAAGCAACACAAATCATCATTCAAATCTGTTAATAAAGTTGCTACAACTAAACCTCTAGAACTTATCCATATGGATTTGTTTGGACCCTCAAGAGTAGCAAGTTTAGCTGGTAAATTATATGTTTATGTATTAGTTGATGATTACTCTAGATTTACTTGGATTTTCTTTTTGAAATTTAAAAGTGAAGCTTTTAGTTTATTTGAAGGTTTTTGTAAATCTATTCAAAATGAAAAAGGTTTTAATATAATCTCATTGAGAAGTGATCATGGTGGAGAATTCGAGAACCAGGAATTTAATTCCTTTTGCTCAAACATGGGTATTAAACACACCTTCTCTGCTCCAAGAACACCTCAACAGAATGGGATTGTAGAAAGAAGAAATAGAACTATTCAAGAAATGGCTAGAACTATGTTAAATGAATATAGCCTACCTATATATTTCTGGGCAGAAGCTGTTAATACAGCTTGTTATATAATGAATAGAATTTTAATAAGACCTATTTTGAAAAAGACACCCTATGAACTATGGAATAACAGAAAACCTAAAGTAAATTACTTTAAAGTTTTTGGATGCAAGGTTTACATCTTGAATACCAAAGATAATCTTGGTAAATTTGATCCAAAATCTGATAAAGGTATTTTCTTAGGATATTCTACAACCTCCAAAGCTTATAGAGTCTATAATAAAAAGTCAAGGATTGTTGAAGAATCAGTTCATGTGAAATTTGATGAATCTGATCCTTTTGAGAAAAGGATAGAACAAATAGATGAACCTGATTCTAATGAAAACATGAGACCTGAGAATTTAAAGAATGATTTTGAAAATGATATAAAAGAAATTCAGTCCAGTTCAGAAGAACATGATACTGAAGAGCCTTTGAATGTAATGCCTAGACAGTCTAGAACCTCAAAGAATCACCCTTTAGAATCTGTGATAGGTGACTTAGAGACTGGTATTCAAACTAAAAGAAACTTTGGAAACATAGTTGAATTCTCTGCTTTCCTATCCCAACAAGAACCTAAGACCATAGAAGAAGCCTTAGATGATGAGAGCTGGGTAATAGCAATGCAAGATGAATTGAACCAGTTTAAGAGAAATAAGGTTTGGGAATTAGTTGAAAGACCACATGATTATCCAGTAATAGGAACTAAATGGGTCTTTAGGAATAAACAGGATGATCAAGGGATAATAACTAGAAATAAAGCAAGATTAGTAGCTAAAGGATATAATCAAGAAGAAGGAATAGATTATGATGAGACCTTTGCACCTGTAGCCAGGTTAGAAGCCATTAGAATCCTTTTAGCCTATGCATCTTATATGAATTTTAAATTATTTCAGATGGATGTTAAATCTGCCTTTTTAAATGGTTATTTAATGGAGGAAGTTTATGTTGAGCAACCTCCTGGTTTTGAAAATTCTCAAAAACCAGATTCTGTTTTCAAACTTACTAAAGCTCTTTATGGCCTTAAACAAGCACCTAGAGCTTGGTATGAAAGACTAAGTTCTTTTCTTTTGAAAAATGATTTTACTGTTGGACTAGCAGATCCAACACTCTTTAAGAAAACTGTGAAAAATAATGTTTTGTTGGTTCAAATTTATGTTGATGATGTAATTTTTGGATCAACCAATAAAATTCTTTGTCATGAATTTTCAGAATTAATGCAAAAAGAATTTGAAATGAGTATGATGGGAGAATTAAATTTCTTTTTGGGTCTTCAAATATTTCAAAAAAAATTTGGAAATATTCTAAATCAATGCAAATACATTACTGATTTACTTAAGAAATTTGGACTTGAAAACAACAAGACATTTACAACTCCTATGTGTACTAATATAAAACTTGATTTGGATGAAACTGGAAAATCAGTGGACAACAAGTTATATAGAGGTATGATTGGTAGTTTGTTATATCTTACTGCTAGTAGACCAGATATAATGTATTCAGTATGTCTTTGTGCTCGATTTCAATCAAATCCCAAAGAATCTCATTTAACTGCTGTTAAACGAATTTTTAGATATTTAAAAGGTACTATTTATCAATCTCTGCTTTATCCAAAAACCTCTGATTTTAATTTAATTTCATATTCAGATGCAGACTTTGGAAGCTGTAGATTAGATAGGAAAAGTACTTCAGGAACATGTCACTTTTTAGGAAAGTCTTTAGTATCATGGTCTAGTAAGAAACAACACTCAGTTGCCCTGTCAACAGCCGAGGCAGAATATGTGTCTGCAGGTAGTTGCTGTGCACAGGTGTTGTGGATGAAAAACACTCTTATGGAATTTGGATTAAATTTCAATAATACACATATTTTATGTGATAATACTAGTGCAATTAATATTTCAAAAAATCCTATTAGTCATTCTAGAACTAAGCACATTGATATAAGACATCACTTTTTAAGAGATCATGTGTTAAAAAAGGATATATTTTTAGAATTTGTAAATACAGAAAATCAATTAGCAGATATTTTTACTAAACCACTTCCCACGGCAAGGTTTGAATTTATTAAGGGGGAGTTAGGTTTATTTAATTTTAAATAGTTTCTTTTTAATCTTATTCTGTTTTCGAATTCTACTTAATTTCTGTTTCTCGCTATAAGCTATTTTATTTTGTTTTAAATAAAAGTAATGATTAGTGATTACACGGGAATCAAGGCTGTCAGAACCGTTTCACCTTCTAACCTGTTTTCACCTTTTTCGGAAACCCTTTCGAAAACCTAAAACCGCACATCTACTCCAAAACCCTTTTCTGAATCTTCAAACCCTAAACTTACGAACCTTCAGAAATCGTTGTTGAAATGGCAAAGACTAAGCGTCCAGATGAAGCCGAGAGCAGTGCTGCAAAGAAATCTAAAGTAGTTGGTCGGAAGATACTGCAAGGTAAAGTCATCGATTTAGAATGGCTGTTTGAAACTAATTTGCTGTTGAAGCAAGCGTTGTCGTTTCAAGGCCTTGAGCAAGCTTTTAATAGTGAAAACTCTGAGTTTCTATATGAGGCAGAAATGAGACATTTCTTTAGAACTGTTCAGTTTAGCCTTGGAGATACGGAGGATAGTTTATTGGCTCAAATAGAGGATAAGGACTTTTCCATATCATCTGTAGAGATAAGTCAAATTCTTAACTGCCCTCATGAAGGAGTTTTTCATTTTGATTTACGGAATATTGGAGATTCTGTACATAAGTCTGAAGACATTATGTCTTTTCTGTTTGGAACCAAAGTGATAAAGAAGATGTTTATTAAAGATTTGGAGCCCGATCAGAAAATCTTAGTAAAGTTTGTTCAGACTGGTTTAGCACCAAGGATGGCTGAGATGGAGAAAATTCTGTACCCTGACATGTATATAATGTATCTTTTGATGAGTGATATTAAGTTTAATTTTCCTCGATTTATGATAAGATATCTGAGATACTGCTGTCAGAGTGAAGCAAGAATGACCTTTTTCCCATATGGAAGGTTCATTTCTTTGTTTTTATTTAAAAGAGGAATGATCAGATTGGTAAGTGCTGGGGTGAAATGTCACCACAGTAATGTTTTTAATGCTGGAACTTTGAGGAAAGTGGGATATTTCTGGAGCACAATTAAAGGAAAACTCTTACCTGTTGGAGCTGAGGAAGACTCGGAGAGTGCTCAGGCTCAACCTGCTAAGTCCAAGGAGGGACAAGCAGAATCAAGGGTTAGTACAGTGGCAAGGAGAATTCGCTTTGAGATGGAGGAAGTTGAGGAAGAGAGAAGTCAGGAAGGACTTCAATCTAGAAGGAAGAGGTTAATTGATGAAGAAATTATCTCTCCTACCTTGAAATCCTCTGAACCGGTAATTTCTTATTCCTTTGTGAGAGAAGCTGTTGTGGAGAGGACTGCACCAATAGAGGAACCAGTAGCTCAACCGGAAATTCAGCTAGAACCTCAAACTGCTGCTGTGGCTGTTGAAGAAGCAATTCCACAAGAACAACTTATGGAGGCAGTGCCTGGTGAAGAAGTGGCCCGACCTCAAGAAGTTCATGAAAATATTGTTCTTGATCATTCAGTAGAAGTCAGAGAGACTACTGTTCGTGATGAACACACTTCTGAAGTTAATACAGAGGTACATCAGGAAGATTTTTCAGTGGAAGAGTTTCAGGCTTCAAAGAATAGTTCAGTGGATCAACCTTTTCAGAACAAAGAACAATCAGATGCAGATTCTTTACCCCTTGTCCTGCTTCGTCAATCTGATTCTGGACATGAGAATCAAGCACAGGGTGCCCCTGATTCGAGAAAAGAAGAAGTTGTTGAGTTATACAAGCGTATTTCTCAGTTAGAATCTGAGAATGTTAGTCTCAGAAGTTCTCTGAACTTGGAGCAGTTAAAGTTTCAGAAGCTGAAAGAATCTACTGTTTCAAGACAGGAAGTAGATTTGTTTAAGACTGATATGTTGCATGCTGTTGATCAGTTGAAATCAGAAATGGTCACGAAAGATGATTTGTCTGAGATGAAAATTTACATGGAGAATAAATTTGAATATGTTGCAAATAGTGCTGTGAGTGGATCAGGTTCTTCACCTGATTTGATTCGAAGATTTCAAGCAATTACTGGAGCACTGAGCAATATGAGTGACATATTACACGATCTTCAGTGTAATAGTGCCCCTTTGTCAGTTTTTCTGCATAATCAGAAATTTTTGGTAGATCAGTTGACATCTGGAGAGCAACCGATTAGGATTCTTTTGAATCAGTTATCAGAAAAGCTGGCTCTTTTTGTTGAAAAAGAAGAAAGAATGCATGAGTTTTTCAGAGTTAATTTGATTGAAGATATTCATATGACTCAGGAGAACAGGGATCTTATCATCAAGTTAGGAGATGGGATGATGAAGAGGCTTCGAGAACAGTTTACAGAGATCAAGACCGCAATTCAAAGGAGATAGACACCTTTTTCCCTGTCTTATCCCTAAACCTTGATTCCTCTGTATATCACTGTCGTTTTTATATAATAGCTTGTGAATGAAAATTCTTTTCTTATCTTTTTTGTTTTGTTATTTATTGATTTATGATTAAGTTAGCCAGTATACAAAATTCACTTATTCATACACAGTTAATTATAGCATTTACTTATAGTTCAGTGCAATATTGAATGTGTTCAAATCCGTAATTTTTCATTCTTTTTGATATCACAAAAAGGGGGAGAATTTGGATAAACACAACATTTAAATTCATTCGTTAAATTCATTCGTTTCCTATGAAGAAATTTGGATATATAGGAGCATTTGGATATATACGACATTTATCTTTTATCTATTTGAAAATTTATTTTTATGGGAGAGTTATGGGGGAGAAATTTTATAGTTAAATATTGTTTTAATCCTTTCAAAATTCTAAAATTTTATAAAACTTTTTTTCAATCAAGATTGCAATTAAATTAGTTCTATTATTTTATGGGTTTTGTGATCATCAAAAAGGGGGAGATTGTTGAGCAATGTATTGTTTTTAAACAAATCAAAATAATGTTTTTTAAAGGGGGAGATTATTTTAAATAATACTCTGTCTCTTTATGATGATTTTGATGCTCACAAATACCCTTAATTATTTACTAATTATTTTGTTGAGTATTCTGCAGGAATTTATTTTATATAACGAGATTTTATACTTCATTTATTCCGAGATCAATTTTAGCGTATTCTGGAATCACTGTAGCGCGAGATCAATTTTAGCGCGTACTGGAATCACTGTTCATACCCTACGTTGATGAACGTAACGTATGGATGAAAAGTTTACTTTTTATGTTATTTTTGAAACGTATGGTTAATGAACCTTACGTTGTTGAAAAGTATGGAAGAAGAACATTACGTTTGGAAGGAACCTTACGTTTTCGTTGTTGAAAAGTATGGAAGAGAAACCGTACGTTAGTTTTCAGTGTTGAGTTTGTTTCTCAAAAGTATGGATCATCAACCTTACTTTTATAATCAACCGTACGTTCTTTGGAGAGTTGAAGCAAGACAAAGTATTGATGATCAACCCTACGTTTGAATGCTGAAGAGAAAGTATGTATGTTCAACCTTACGTTCTGAACCTTACGTTCTGAACCTTACGTTTGTGAACCCTACGTTTGGAGCCACGTCATCAACCCTACGTTTGGCGTCGGGATATTTTTGACAGACGATATTTCCTTTTGAATTAGTCAATCAAGCAGATTATTAGGCGGATTTCGAGCTGATTCTTAAATACGACTTTGACTGAATCAGAGACGGTTTACAACGGATTAATGATTGATTTAAACGGAGCTTTTTGTGCCGATTATTCAGGGGAGTTACAACGGCTTTGTTATTTCATTTAATATCGCGAATCTAAAGGAGATTTTCATGGATCTATTTATGCGGAAGATTTTCTCATATTTGAATATATATGTTCTATCTTGGAAACTTCGGATATATATATGCACAGGAAAGTGTGTGGTACTGATTGATTTTTTTTTGACGAGCAAGAAAACAGAGACTGCGTGAAAGTGTTCTTTTCTGGTGATCGAGAAGAAGCGTAAGACCTTTATTACTGAAGGAAGATCTTGATAGCAGATTCACGTGTTCTACATCGACTACCTGTTGTGAATCTACTGCTGCTGAAGTTGTGAAGTTTCTGGTAATATCTATTGCAACTGGATCGACTCAGAACTGTTTTGATTACGGATCTTTATTTTCTGAAGACGACTATCTATCTACTGTCAATTGCATTCTGTTGCAATTGTGAAGAACAACTGGAGAAGTGTTTCTTTATCGAAACCCTTTTATTTTTGAGTGATCAGCTTCTCGTTCTAAGCTGTGTGGGTTCGTGTTTGAACCAGGAAGGCTGTGTTTGCCTGAATCTTGTAAAGGTGTCAACTGCCTGTACTCACTTGTGGACGAGTCTGTGGAAACGAGGACCAGATAGTGAAAATCGCCAAGCTCGTGGATTTGAGCGTTGGTGGAGTGGACTAGGGGCCTTCTGTTCCCCGAACCACTATACATCCGTGTGTTCATGCTTTTACTTTTTCCGCTGCATATTTAAATCGTGCAAAAGCATAGTGAACAGAATTTGTCTAAATTGAAGAGATTGTAATAATTTGAAAAAGACACAATTCACCCCCCTCTTGTGTATAATCCGTAGATTCAGATCCAACAATATCATCTTCATATATGAAGTCACTCAATCTCCCATCATTCCCACCTTTAATATTCTTTCTAATCTCCTCATCATTTGGCTGAGAACTCTTTATCCATTCTAGTAATGATGTTTTGGAATCTATTTTAAAATTTATTGATGTTTAACCTTACACGGTTAATCCTATATCTATATTTACTAGATCCATGAAAACATGATCCCTTTCAACAATCTTTCTGTTCAAAACACCGTGATCATTTATACTCAAAGCATCTACCACCTTATTTTCCTTCCCTGAGTGGTAGTGTATTTTGAAATCATAATATTTGAGTAGTTCAATCAATCTTATTTTACACTTTATGAGTTCTTATTGTGAGAAAAGATACTTCAAATTCTTTTGATCAGTATAAATCTCACATTTTTTACCATAAGGATATTGTCTCTATTTTTTCAGACGAATGATTACAACTGCTAACTCAAGATCCTGAGTAGGATATTTTTTCTCATAATGTTTTAGCTGGCGTGATTCTTAGGCAATAACTATATCATTATGTATAAGGAAACAACCAAGTCCTTTCTTTGAAGTATCACTATAAATAAAAAACCCATCATTCCCTAATGGTATAGTTAGGATAGGATAATTGACTAATAATATCTTCAGTTCTTCAAAAATTCTTCACACTATTATTTCCAAAAAAAATTAACCACATAATGTGTAAGATTGGTTAATGGGATATCGAATCGGTAAAAATTTTGGATGAAACATCGATAATAACCTTCTAAACCAATAAAAATTCATACCTCATTTATACCCATTAGTGTTGGACAATCTTGGAATTCTATAATCATTGATGTATCGATAGATATTTCATCCATAGAGACTATATGTACTTGAAAATAAATCTCTTGCAGCCAGAATCCACACTTGCTAAACATCCCATATAATCCATTTCTCTATAGGGTTTTCAGAATACCGCGCATGTGAAATTCAACATCTTCATTGATTTTTGAGTATACCAATATATCATCAGTAAATACTACTAAAAATTCATCAAGATATTTCGTGAAATCACTATTCAATATAACCTCAACGACAGAGGGTTCATTAGACAATACAAAAGTCATTATTGTAAACTCATAATGCCCATACATGGTTCGAAATGCTAATTTCAGAATGTAATCCTTCTTCACACACAACTGATGATATCCAGATTGATGGTGAATGTTTGAAAAATATTTAGCTACATGAAGTTGGATGAATACATCATCAATTCGAGGAAGTGGATACTAGTCCTTTATTGTTATATCATTGATCTCCCTCTAGTCAATGCACAACCATATAGATCTGTATTTCATTTTAACAAAAATGACAGGGGATCCCCATGGAAAAATAGTAGATCAAATAAATCACTTTTTACTCAATTCCTCTAGTTTTTTCATCTATTAAACTAATTCCACAGTGTCCATAATATAAGGGGTCATCGATACGATCCTTGAACCAGAAATTAAATTCAAGGAAAACTCAATTTCTCAATCTGGACGATGTCCTTGTAAATAATCTGGAAACACATCAACATATTCCTTCACAATAGGTATGTCCTCTATCCAAACATTCCTTTCCTCACCCATAGTTATTTCATTATCTTCCAACCCAATAATCAAATTTAGTAGAGGTTCTATGGGTGGATATAGATATGAATAAGCTTGTGATATTTCTTCTCTAATAATAAGGTACATCATATCATCATCAAAAATTGTATCCTATGTCTTCTTACATTAAATTTTCACATCCTGGCCCGAAAGAAAATCTACTTTGAGGACTATATCAAATTAAATCTTTTGTTTGACAATGATATATGTAGATAACGAAAATTTATATTACCTAATGGAAACTGATTCAGAAAAAATTATTGCAATGATACTTCCCATAGGTGTTTTGACTGACAAATCCCTTGTTAAGTCAAATTGAAAATATCTAATTTTCATTACAAATTGTAAAGATATGAAACAACGTGATGATCCAGAATCAAATAATGAATTGGATAAACATTAAGAAACCATTAAATTACAGGCCACCACATCTTTCAGACCTTCATCCTCAGCGGTAGTGATCGAATAAGATTGGCCTTGCTCCCATGGACTTTTCTGAGGTAATTTACCTTGGCGCTTTGGCTATTCATTTTCATAATTCCACTTTTCTCTACAATTGTTGAATTAAACATTTAAATCCTCTTTCCTCCCCTAGTAATCAGGAACATGGTGGTCCTTTTATCCAATATGTAACAGACTCCCATTCCCTTCAGCCAAATATTAGGGTGTTTCTTCCCACATTTTCCAAATTATGGATATTCAACATTTCCCTTATTCCCGTTATTTTTGATTCCATAGTGTTCAAAATATAACTTTTTCAATTTCTTTTCTTTAAAGTCGTAAGACATAGAGAATTTATTTTCTGTCTTGATAGCACATGAGACAACATCATCACACGATGATAAGGATTGTGAGACCAATGATCTATGGAGAAATGGTTTTATCCCATCAAAGAATCGATAAATCGTACTCATTGGGTTATGCCTATAATATGATTCATTCATTTCTATCCTTGTAAATTTGCCTCATAATTTACCAAATTCTCATCCTCCTTTTGCATCAGACTCAGATATTGTCTTTCCATATCTGCTCAATGGTTATGATGAATGTATTTTTTGTAGAAATTAACTTTATGCTCCCTCCATTCCTTGTTTGATAATTCTTCATCTTCTTTTGTTTTTTGGATTAAAGACCGCCATTAATCTACATATCCCGTGAGGTGATAAACTGCCATGAAAACATTTTCCCTTTCGCTACTCCCTAAAGCATAAAATATTTTCTCTAAGGAATTTACCCAATGCTCAACTACTATTGGATTTGTACTCTCATTGAATGCTGATGGTTTTAGCCTAATGAAGCGGTCTAACATTGATCCTCCTCATTGTGGATATGGGTGATCAATATGGATAAAGTGTTTATTCATATGCAGATTGATTTGTCCAAGTATGGTAATAAGCTGATCTGCAATAGTAGCATCACCATCTCAGCTATAATTATCATGAGTAGGATGGAATTCCATACATTTATTACATGTTTTGATATGGTTTCCATTCCTTTAACTAGGTGCCATTTCTAAACAATGGCATATAGTATATTTGTTTATAAATCAAAATACATAATTCCAAACATGAAAAACACTAAACATAAATTGAAATGTTTATGGATATAATCAATAATAATAAAAATTATTTCTATGAGGAGGTATATACTCATAAATACTTTATAATGTTTTTAAAAAAATGTGAATTATTTTATGCATACCCCTTGGGAGTGTCGTAACCAAGAGTGCAACAAGGACCGTTGTCACGCACTGGTTCCTATTCGTGTCAATCTCAATGCGTTGTTTTCTGTTTTTATCCCTAGGTATATTTGTTGTAGAGCCGCCTCTACCTTATCATATCCATACAGGGATATATTTCATCAAAAACTCAAAAAATATCTAGATTATCAAAATTCTAGGAAGTTCTTCTATAGTTATCTTCAAATTATATCATAGGGTAATGTTCACTAATCAGTGTTTTTTTAAATCTAGCTTCAAATATTTGTTATAAACATACTCTGATACAAACTATAACGCCCTGAACCTAGATACCCAAAGTCAGTGCATTATTACAAAACATCGTCATGATCACAATAGATCAATTCCCAAAAGACAAATCAATTTTGTATCCATGTAAGTACAAAGATACATTAAAAAGTTTTATATTAAATTATAAAATTATAAACAACATGAACATTGTCTCCATGGAACACATTCATATCCCTTAGACTATCCTTGCAGGTCCGTCATAATATACTACATCGTGTCATGAGAAAAATAAAACATAGAAAGGGGTGAGCTTAGATGCTCAGTAAGGATAAAAATATAGCGGAAACCTTGATAAATACGCATAAAAAGATCTAGAAATGTATAAGACTGAAATATAATCCATTTAAGCATAAAGTAATTCATAATATAGACAATATAAATTAAATAATTCCATTTACTTATTCACATGGATATTCTACTAGTCGAATTATCACATTCAATATCAATAACCAATTTCATAATGATGGAATTCATAATTCCAGACCTCATAACCACATAGTTAAGGCCTTGTGCCATGTCAAAAAATAAAATTTAGTCAATTCCTTGTACCAGGACACTTGTTTGTCTAATGGGACCTACTGATGCATTGAGGAGTTGTAGAAGTCTCCACCTGTCACTTACTAAGTCCAATGCATTCCACATATGAAATGTTTTAAACATAACATAAACATTTGTATCAAGACTATCATAAGAAATGTCAATACATTATCTATAAATCGTTAATTTTTTAAAAATAACACATCTATAGTCAATCATATAACAAAACCATCAGTACAGTATGGAAGATTTGTATCCTAATAACCATCTTAAAAAATGCTTAAAATTCATCAAAGGATGTTGACATAGATGAAATAAAATCTTTTTGTTGATAAATATCTCTTTCTATTATGAAATCATTTAAAAGACATATAATTATAAAATAAAACATTTATTTCAAAAATATTTTTATAAGATTTTATGGGAATCTTCGACGATGTTATAATGGAGGAAAATATTTGCACCCGCCGTATAAGTTAAAAAAAGACATTCTTACATTATTTTTGTCAAAAATGTCATAAAGTTCCTTGTTTGGAAAACGACAGAATGATTCCTTTCAAAAAATATTTGGTCAAATAAGGGTATAAATTATTTTACCCCATAGTATATTAAATAATAAAAATAATTTGATTTACATATTTAAGAAAACACATATGTGGGTGATGAAGAGAACCAAGTAGATACTTACATATTAATAACCTTGTATAAGTAAAGAGATTGTAACATTAACCCTTACCATGTACTTTTCATTAGTCGATGGTATGTTAACCCCCTGTATAATCTTTGAAACATTGATATTAAATTATACATGAATTATATAAATAGTTATTATATCATATATGATTCTCTAATATATCTTGGTTAATAATATTTTAGTAGTATCATCATTTGGGGTGTTAAATGATTCATTTTCCTTTATATGCTTGGTTAAATAAGCCAAGTTTGATAAATATATGATGTATTTGATTTATATAATATATGATATTATTTTCCTAAATATTATTTTTAATCAGGAAATGTAAATTCTTCTTGAATGATTATGATGTTGAATGAATCTCATCGCTTTCTGGGAAACGGTAATCTGTAAGTACGCACGAGGGACAATATCATTATATTGATGCTGAAATAATATGTAATTGGATGAAATATCATATACAAATAATCATTAACATGTTTTATTTATAATTTTCAGTAGGTATAGTCATTATTATACCCATCCAAAAAATTGATGTCTTTAATAACAAACTACACCACGTCATTGAGACGGTAAGCTGTACGCACGCACGCAGGGTGACTTTTTCATTTATAGGATGGATAGATAACAAATATTTCTGTACTATATTTATAAAAACATCAAAGTATAAAATAGGTACAGTAGATAATATTTTGGAATGGAACAACAATGAAAGTGGAAGTGAAGAAGAAAATAACTAGAAAGAGGGTGGTGAAATTATTACATCTTCATCGGGTGATTCCTTTTTAGTTGATTAAAAGGGATTAATAATATGGATTTCTGGTCAATATAATGACTCTAGGTTGATGTGAGTGATGTTGGAAAAATATTTAGGTAGGTTTTGGAAATGAGAAATTGCTTTGGAGGTGTGAAATGAAGAGAAGGGGAAGTATTCTTTTATAAGAGAGGTAATGGTCACTTTAGGAAATGTTTGAAATATTATTTTATAATATAATTATTTTCTGTTTATAAAGGATAAAAAATGATTTATTTAGAGGAAAATGTGGTTATGGGTTGAAAAACATCAATAAAATATTTTTTTATAGAGGTTTAGGTCACCATATTAACCTTATCATTTATATTTAACTCTTGGTTAAAAAGTTTTTCATTTACCATGTCCCTTTGTATTTGTATATTATATTTTTAATAACCATAACTTAAACTACCATGATAACCCCAAGTGGTTCATTATTAAAATATATATCCTTATCTAAGTCCTCTTTCGAACATTATATCATTAGGGATATTATATCAGTTAATAATATATTATTTGTTTTAAATACAAAATTATGTCAAATTTGACACTATTTAGTATTTGGGTTTTGTGAAAATATAAAAAGCATGATTACTTCAAAAAAAAAATCAATCCACCATAACGTGTCATATTAACCTATAAAAGTATTTAAAATCATCAAAATTCGAAAATTACTTTTATTTGGATATTTATAATATCAATTGATTAAATTTTTAATTAATAAGGTAATTATTCATCATTATTGTGTCATAAATAAATTATATTATATAATGTTTAAAAATTATAAATAAAATACCATTATGTAGAAATTTTTTTATCATTCTAATGAATATTTATAGTCGAATATATATTATGTGTGAACCTATATTAAAAATGCTTTAGTTATTAAACATTGAATTTAACTCTTTTAACTCTTCATTAAAAAAAATATTAATAAATGTTGTAATCTAATCCATGTGGACCAAAGAGAATCATATTTTATTCCAAAGGTTGTTTTTTATCTAATTACACTTATCCAATAGAGTTAGGACATGTGTTAGGGTAATTATAATATCATTTTCACCATTAATTACCCTATTTACTTTTAAAAGAGGTAAATAAATGTCAAAAGATACCATTCATCAAAAATTATTTTCTTCCAATTGATCAAAATTTAACATACTGATGTCAAGAGTGTCTCAAATTTTTCAAATTCATATCACAAAAGTGGTAAAATTATGTTTTATGTAAATTTGTAAATGCTACAAGAAGGTGGGTAAAATATGGTAAAAAGTTCAATAAAATTATATATATCTAAACTTATAATAAAATGACCCCAATAAATTACATTGAACATATATAGGTATTATGTATCTAATTTGAATGAAAATAAAATAAAATAATATAAAAATTATTTGAATTAAAAGTCAGTTTTAAACAAAGATGTAGTGTTATTCACTATTGATGAAAAATTGAAAGTTCTCAGAAAATATCAATAATTAACATTAATCTAATTCTGATATTCAGAATCCAAAAATGAAGTCCATTTTTAAAATTAAATTTATAAAATTTCAAAAAGTGGATGTTATTATTCATAGCCTATACTTTCATTAGACGTTGTGTGTTAAAATTCCATGTTCTGTACAACGCAAGCTACTTCATTATTCAATGGGAAACGTGCCGTGGAAGCCTGGGGTGTTACACAATGTGTCGGGCCCTTCCTTTCCCAAGATCAATGAGATATAATGACCCCTGAGTCCAACCTACTGTAGGTCCCTGTTTGAATACAAGTACCAAGGGTATGGAATCTGACCCAAATGGAAGGTATTACCCTTTATATTGAAAATGATTGGGAGATATGATGGTAAATCCCAACAACAAAAATGTTTAATGGAAAAAATATTTAAAAAAATATATATTTTGACATGAATGTTTAAAAGTATGGATGACAAAAAGTAATAAAAAACTCCCAAAAAATGTACAAAGGATAAGTAACTAGGAAGAAACAACAACTATCATGATGCTCAAGCTAGTGAGGTCCTACATGTTTCTCAATGACCCCTGGAAACCTGATGTTTTTTTAGAAATGTAGGGTGATCATACAAGTATAATTAGGAGAGATAACTAAATATTCTCATGTACAAGTGAGGAAACATACAAATGGACATGTGAGAAAATAGTAGAACATCAAGAAACTAAAAATGAATACTAACCATACCATACTCACCAATGATCATTCACCTATGATACAGAAGGCATGTAAATAACGATAATGGGAACATAGATTCATTGGGTACCCAACACCACATTCCCACTGGTGAACTAATCATTCCTAAAGAACTGACATCATCACACTCCCTCACATCCCACATGAATTCCCACTTCTACAACGTTCCCACATAGAATTGGGACTCGAACAACATAAAAAAAAACCTACAGACACCTGAGACACAACAACCACCACTAAGCCCGAAGACACCTTGGACTCAATGACCACACACCACACCCAAAGACATATGGGCCTCATCCTAATGATACCTGAGAAAACATACCTAGCTCACCAAAACCTAAGCCCCTGGTCGTAAACAATCAATTTTTGAAGAATCATGGGATATGGTAAGCCAGTAGCCATTAAACCCTTCCCCGATATTTCTAAGTGACATGATATAGAAGAGGGTGTGAGGAAAAAAAATCAGTAACTAGTTATCCAACCTCCCACGGAGATAATGGGAATGACACCCTCGGACATGAAATGGAGGTGTTCGGATCATTGTTATCAACAATGTTGGTGTGCATTCAAAAATAAATAAACAACAATATATATATATATATATATGTAATAAACCACTCAACCCCAAACTATATGTTTCACAAAAAATGACCACATGCCCCCGAAAACTTCACTTTTGATGCTACCCCAATATGCACTACCACACAACGACCACTACCATTGTATAAACGCAAGCCCCTTAATTTAGATTTACCATTTAGTTAATTTAGGGGATTAACATTAAAATTATTCCAACAATACAAGGATACTAACAACATAAACCATCGCATGAAACCAAAAAAACCAAACTAAAGTCCCACTACACAAAAACACAAAACTAGACTAGTAGTCCTACCTCACATCCCCATTCAACTACATTCTACTAGAATTATTCATAGTTATACATCCCATTTTGTCTCTAAAAACCTAGCCATGTAGCCCCACCGCTGGAACAAATCCAAAATGCATCCCCACTGCATAATGAGTCCACAACCACACCGCAGTCCTATCGGTCAATGTCTCTTCTAGACCACAACAAAACATAAATGCAGTACAACTGCCTACATATTCATCCACTCCAATGTCAACAAATCTCTCAAAATGAGACACCAAAACAAAATGGACAGTACCACTTCCTACATGTTTATCCAATCCACAATATATACACAGAAATTATATATTTATTATTTAAATATAAAACATCATGGCAACATGTTATTGCACAGAACCGTCACTGGAAACATGGGATCACAGAGGTCTGAAAAAGTGAAGGTCAAGAGCGTCTAGAGAGCGACGCCCACACCACCTGGGGGCATGGATCCAAGGGAGTTGAAAGTCAAGAGGGAAGCTTCTTTGGTCGCCCTGGAAGCCAAAAAATCATCCAGTCGGTCACCATCAAGCCGTGTGTGGAGGATCTCAGTATCATGAGGGATGAGATCCATGCACATACGAATGAGATAAGTGATGTTCCAAGGTGGGGTGGTTTCTCCTTTAAGGGATCTCCAGATGAATTCGGAGTCTGTTTCCACAATGGTTAGAGGGATATCCTGAGATAGGAATAACACTAATCCAATATGCGTGGCCTTGTTTTCGGCCACCATAGAGCCACCCTTCCCAAGGTATGCGTTGAATGCGAGGATGACTGAAACTGTATTGTACCTAACGCCCCCACCTCCCATCATGATGCCCTGGCCACAATCCCCATCTGTGTTGAGTTTGAGACCATCGGTAGGAGGGAACCATCTGACCCACGACACTTAACCACAACCATCAAACGAAGAATATCTATATTTAAACAAAATTGGTACTTTAATTTCCACCTTAATATAACTAGGGGGTTCACAAAACAGGTTTGATCCTATTGAATCCCTTTATTTATATGATTGTATTTGATTAACAAGCTCTCGTGTTTCCTCCGTAAAGGGAAACATTACAATGAAATAGAACACAATTAGTATAACCAACCCACATGATGCAAAACTAAATGAGATAAAATGAAAAATCTCTTCTAGGATAATCCATGATCTAAATTACTTCTTAGACCATGAATAATGGATTGATCAACTCGCAAGAAGAACACTAAGGCTGAGCGTAAAGGGCTCTAGAATGGGACAATGACCCATCATAGGAGTATGTCTCTAGGTGCATCAAGGGAAATGAAAAAAAAAGAATAGGGGATCTGGGCTTAAGAAGAGGCCAGAACATAAAATTAGGGAGACCATTTTGAAGTATTTAAATTTCAGTATGTTGTTAGAAAAGGAGGATTGGTGGTTTCACATGTTGGAATTAATTGTGATTTAATAATTCCCATTGCAAATGGATTAGATAGACTAGAATATTATTTTGCATTGATATAATAACATTAAACAATGAAAATCCTATAACAAGGCAGAAACAAGAAATAGTGGAATAAATGGAAATGAGTCACTGATGGGTGAGTCACCGATGCTGATATACTAATTCGATGAGCTACCAATATCCTGACCAACCGACACTGAACCTTCGATGTTGTGCTACAAAATGGTGAGCTATCGACGACCTGACCTACTAACATTAAGCTACTGATACGGAGCTTCTGATGGTTGAGCAACTGATGCAAGCTACAGATTCCCCCTACTACCAATACCTCGACCATCTGATGCCAACACCCCTAGACTAACTGTTTCTTGATGCCCCTTGAAACAATGTTGTTGATGCCTCTTGACTCACTGAAACACTAAAATTCCGAGACTCATACATGCCGACACACGTTCATGTCAATGCACAAACATGCCGATGGAAAAATTGGAAATTTGAAAAACTCATGAAATGAGTCACTGAAAACTCCCAGAACACTTCAACGCTATATTTATTACCATGTAAGGGATTTGGGAAATTATCGTTTATTTATATAAGTCCTACTAACAAGGTATATCACATATTCAATCGGTAGGTCATGCACCCATTTTCCCTTCAGTTGTCGGTATAATTCATCGGTCTTTCCAGATGTGACCAGTTTCCACGAATCCCATAGGTTTTCCTATGACTAAAATTATATAATTCATATAAAATTTCCCGTATGAGATAATATCCTCAAAAATAAAAATTACATTATTTATCCTAAAATGTTATTTTATACCATTTGTTTCACATCCCAATATGTATTAACCCATATTTCGCTTAAAAATAAATGATTCTGAAAAAAATGAAAATCTACTTAATATTCGAGAACATAAATCCTAAAAAGGGATTTCTAGGAAAATAATATTACGATAAACCGAAAAATAATAAACAAAAGTTGATATCCAAAACACTAAAGAAAAAAATCTATTCTCCAAATTTGTCAACCCCATACTTTGACACAACCTATAATGAACTGGACTTAAACATTACATTTTCTAGTGTTTTTTAAATAAAAAATAAATTTCATGATCTTTTATGTTTATTGTTTTAGTGAATTAGGATAGACTTCTAGAAATTATACACATTCATTTCATTTGTACACGTGTACTCAATAACTATTTCTTCTTCAATGGAATACATTTTAAATTATAACATGTCTTATTTTCAAGACAGAACAATAACTCTTTCATCGTGACATCTTCATTGTCCATAAAAATCTTAAGACCCTTGAAATAAAATTTAAAAATTTGGGAGAGAATAAAAACCTCAGAATGGGATACTCCCACAAGGGAACTATTAGTCTTGTGAAAACATGTAAACCGTGAATACTTTATCTTAAATTAATCACTTTTCACCTTTATGATGTAGTAAATACTATCCTTTAAAAACTCATTCGTTACCAATTATTTAATCATGCAATTAACATAATCTCTATATAATGAAAATAAACATATAATGGTAACATAGGACATAATAATAATTAAAATTAACAAACTTGAAATCAACATCCATACATGTCACTCATAAAAATGGAATATCCATACAACTGACTTCCATACCCAATGCATTTGGGATATAATGTTACCACCATCTAGAGTTTATCACAAAACCACCATTCTTTGGTTTATGACATAACCACCTATCAAATTTCTATGAAGCAATACATAATTATTACAGATAAAATATTGAAATTATCAATATTTAACTCATAAAAGTCACATTTTCAATCAGGATAAATAATTTCATGATGATTTAATATTCAATACATGTCCAAAACAATTTGAATCAATTAAAAATAGTAATTTAATTCAAATTGTCCCATAGAACATTGAATATCTTGGAAAAAAGTAACTGATTAAGACCTTCATGTACATAAATAAATTAAAAAAATTAATTTTGAAAACAAGGACAATAAAAATAAGGATCTTGATGATTAAAATATATAAAATGATTTTTTAGTTAAATAGTCAATTTCCACTTGGGAAACACTCCAATTAAAATTATTATGGAATAAAATTAAAAAAAATAAAATACCATTAAAATATTTTAATTAATGATATAACATTTGAAATGGGATTTGTATATATACCTTATAGGATTATAATGGTGAATATCAACAAGATACACCTCAATGAAATAAGATTGAGAAGAAGCCCCTTACTACGAGTCTGACTCATCACATAGAGTCATTATATTACTAAGTAATAAAAATGTCTTTTTATGTTACTTTCGTAAGAAATATTATAAATCATATTATTGTATTTATATAACTATTATAACTTCATACAAATTAATTAATTATTTATGTCTCCATCATGAATTTTGTAGATATTCAGTAGTCCTTTGGAAAGTAACTTATTGTAATGTTTATAGCATATGTGGTCATAAGTCCAACATCCCCAAAATAATATATATTATATAATAATCAATTAAATATATAAACAAATATTTGAAATCCATTCATTAAATTTGGATATGAAAAATTTACAATGTTACAATCTTGGAGACGGTAAGCCTTATGTACACATGAGAAACGTTTCACTTATTTATTGATAATTTTGGAAAAAGATAAGTATTAATATATATATATATACAAAATGATAATAATTTAATTAATGTAATTTTATTATTTTAAATATAAATTTATATATTTTCCATGTGACGTGGTTATTAATAATGAATCACATTTCATTGTGGAGGTGATAGTTCAAACGTACAATCGAATGTCATTATCATATTTAAGGGAATTTAAGTCAAAAAATAATAATCATATTATTTTATTATAATGATAAATATTTCATTAATATATAATATGAACTGTAATTAGATTATTATAACCAGTCTTGAGATATGGTTATGGAAAACAAAATATATTCGATCATGGTGGTGATAGATCACACATACACAAGAACGATTAATTATTTCCCTCTTTAATGGAAGTTGAAATTGATTTAACTGATAGTATTAACAAAATAAAATATCAGTATATTGAGGATACATGAGTTAATATTTCATAACATATGATGAATATTTTATGGAATTCTATGATAAATTAGAATAGAAATACATAAATAAAAAAAATTATCTTTAATTCGAATGATAACCATTCTTAAAACAGTATCACCTCAATGTAGGATATTCTTCCTAATATTAGGACTCTAGAATTTGGTGAGGTATTCATGGAAGGGGATTTAGATGATATTTCTAGAACTAATTTCATAATGATGTGTGAGTAATAGATATTAATGGGTTTCCTTTTATATTAGAGGGAGTTGACAATCTTCGAATTATAAAAGTTATCAAATTAATATAAATTATATCTCATTCCCAAATGGTCCCAAACTAATTAAATTTGAATATATGTTTATATTTGGACTAATAACCAACAAAAACATATAATTTGATTAATTTTGGGTATTTTTTTAATCCTTATCTTATTTTTTTAACCCCATTTAACTCATATAGTTTAATCATGTAATTCACATTATCTAGGATAAAAAAATTACCATAACATTCCTAATTAACAATAAATGAGTCATTAAGTACATTTTTAGACATATATAATTTTTTTACTAATATTATATATTTTTATAAATTTAATTTCAATTTATGAAATATTTTATATTTTAATATATGAATTAGGTCAATTTTTACACTATTCATTACTAACTTGTTATAAAATATCATAATAACATTATCCCTTCGAAAAAACAACCTTAACTCATCCATAAAATTTCAATTTCAACAATTAAATTTGTTTATGATATTATATAGTTCAAATTATATTTATTTTAATATTATTATTATCATTTATTTTATTATTTTTTAAATAAATCAATTAATGAATTATCATTGTGTCATAATTAAATTTATTTATATAATTTGAAAAAATTATAAATAAATAATTATTATGTAGGTAAATATTTTATCTTTCCAATGACTATATATAGATGAATTTATTTTTTATATAGCACGATATTAATAATTATTTATTTATAAAAAATATTAATGTGATATTTTTTAAATATCGTTAATTAAATCATAAAAATTGTCATAATCATTATTATGTGGCATTAAAATGTTATAATTTAATATTATATTTGATTTTGGTCAAAAAAGACTCATACAATGAAATTAGTACATGTTTCTTTCTATTTTAAAAATATAATAATATTAATTTTACCAGCATTTACCTCATTTCTACTTTTACAGTCGTAAATTATATAAAAAATTTACAATTCACCCAAAATTAATTTGATCCAATTCTATCAAATATTTCATACTAATTACAATCATATATGTCCTTTTTTAATATTCAATTCACAGAATTTGATAAATTAGTTTTAACACTATTCCGACTAACATGGTCGGAATGCAGGTAAAATAGAAATTCAAAATTTGATTTTGTTTATATATATAAATTCAATATTAAAATTATTTAAATGAACTCCATTGATTTAACGAATGTTATTTTAATATATTATTAATTTAAAAATAATATTAAAGTGTAATAACTATATAAAAAAATATTTTTCAACTATAATGTAGTACTTTTCACTATTAATTAAAAAATGAAACTCATTAGAAAAATAATAAATATTCCAAATAATAAATTATGATTCCCCACATAAACATGAAGAAGTTTATTTTCACATATATTACTATAAAAGTGTCAAAATAGTTTTAAAATAATTGTTTCATTAAAAGGTTTTAGAAATTCCTTTATTTAAAAAAAATCTTTTATGCATAAAATGGAATTCATTCTTATATAAGTATAAAATACAGATAATATTAATTTTAAATATCATATTGAATTTATATTTTATTTATATAACCCAAAATGGTTTATTTGAGAATTTTATATAAACAATTATTCAAAATTAAATAGTTTTTCATAATAATACATCATTTAAATTCGAGTTGTTTGTAATTTAATTTCTAATAAATTTGATAACAAAATAATCATTATTATATAGATGTGTGTGAAACATGTTTTCATATTTATTTAATATTTTTAATTCCCTCCATTCTAATGGCTAGGAGATTACTACCACATAAGATAATAATATTACAATATTTTTTTAGAATATCTCAGTCTAGCAAGGAACATGTGATTTCGACGGAATCCATTACTGTCTGTCAGGTATGCTATCAATTATATATTTTTTAAGGTAATATTACAATCTGATTCATAGATATTTATAAATATGAAACATTATTATTCTATAATTACATAGTACATTACAAATGATAAAATAGTAAAAATGTATTAGGCATTATCATTAGTAATTATTGTAATTTCATTATAATATTTTATAAATCCTTTTATATATCATGTTTTTTAATTTTTATACATTGACAAATAATTAGGAATAAATTTATTATATCAATTTATATAGGATGATTCCTGATAGAAATGAAATTATTTTTTAGGAATGACACTATAAATATATATATTTTTAATATAAATCCCTCTTAGAAAATTTCTTACATTGATCTATAAAATATTTCTACGTCAGATAAATCAGTCATATAAAATGTATAATTAATGGAAAAAATAAATTCATTGAGATTTTAAGATTTTTAAAATTAAATTATTTTAAATTTTATACTTTAAATACTATTTTATATAGTTATGTAATTATATTTATATAATTCTTCATCTCAATATTATATTTGATTAGGATCTTGTACATTAACAAATAACTCAGTATAAAAATTCTGGTTCTAACACAACTTGTAAGGATGATGATTTAAAAAACTGTTAGATATTATTAAATAAAGAATAATTTAATATTTTTCATATTAAATCAATTGTAAAATTTTTATTTTTATGAAAAAAAAATTATATTGTAGAACTAATGAGTGTGACAAACAAATAAGGACTGATAAATGACAAATAAATAATAAATTATACTAGGTTTATCACCCATAGTGTATGGAATAAATCTATGATTAAATATATGATTAAAAACCATTGTACCGACTAACTATTATAAATTAATATTATTTTTAACTTTATGTTTTCAACATGACATATATAAATGAATATTCACTTAGTTTCTCTCCCAAAAATATATTTTTAAAAAATTAACTAAATAATAAATTCAATGTATTCATGAAAATTTTATTTTTAATATATGAAATACAGATAATTAGAAAAGTTGATAAAATTTAACATCCTATCATCATGACCAATATATACATTATTCTTAAATTTTAGATCATCAATTTACTACATCTGGAATAAAAAATAATATATTCATTTCATTAATATATATTTACTAATATATTCACAATTATATTTAATTTTACACAAATGATGTTATAAATTTACAATATATTTAAACTATGGACCTCTAATGTATTGATTAAAATATTAAAAAAATTATACCCCACAAAATATTTCTCCATATATTATTCTTTTAATGGTTTCTACAGACCCCTCTATAGTTATATATTAATATCCATATTAATTGTGAATTTTTTTCTAAAATAATTATGTCATAGATAAATATATTAATGATTATAAAATCAACCCATGTTATGTCAAACAACTATTATTTCATGTTTCCCCAAATGATAGGGTATATAATTTTTCATATCCATATATATTTAATATTTTGATTTTATATATAGTTTATAAAATACTAAAATGTTTCATAAAAAATATCATCATATCGTGTTCCATATCATTGAATGTCTTACACATATAGTATAAATCAGTAAATGTGAATTTTTATTCCACCATAATTTTATTTCTCTTACATAGACATTATAATGAACCATTCCTTTATATTTACTGATTTATTGTTAAATTTTAATATATGGTATTGGACCAATGAGGGGATTCATTTTTACAATTTTATATGGTTTTTAAGTTTTTAACAGTGTTAGTGTGATTTAAGATCAATATTATTGTTTCTATAAGTTTTTATGGATTAATTATATAGTTTGAATTAGGTTATTCCATTTCATGGATGGGTAACACCATGGTGGTATTTTTGAAAGGGTTATTACCTTATCATGGTGGTATATACACTAGAATCAGTATGGAAACTATTCATGATGGGTATACCTAGGATCAAAACATTTTATTTGAGGTGGTTATTCTATGAATTTGATGGGTATATACCTAAGTATTTCCAATCAGAGGTTATCTCATGTATATGTAGGAATTAACTCCATTACCCATATAAATTTCCCTAATAAAGGGACTTATAATGGTGTAATGTGTTGAAACCATTGGAGTTGTTACATGAAAAGGTAGATGAGTTAAATTCTTATGAATGGAGTTTTGGTATGCTCTCAGTGGTCTTATTTAGATCCCCTTTAAGATATATTAGTTTCCCATAAACATTCAATGGGTAATATATCACTTTTTATCTCAATATTTTTCCTTTTTCCAAAAATTCATTTTGAGTGGTTTAGATGTGTTATGTCATGAATATTCTTATGTAGATATACCCACCATTTAATCCTTTATTCTTCTTCATTTATTATCTATAATTAATAAATTGTTATTATAGATCAGAGGTGACCATTCCACCAGAACATGGTTGTATGAATATGAATGATGGAACGTTGGTGTGTAATTTTAATTGGGATTGATGGAGAGGATGTTAATATATTGGATAATTTTATGTCTTGAAGGTTATTTCTATTTGAGTTAACTTGTGTTTTTGGATAAATATTTTTAGGTACCCATTGGTTTATATAAAATAATTTTGGGTTTCATGTGTCTTTTGACTTGGTGCTTCTAAAAAGAGGACATTACTCTATATTATCATTCTATATAATTGTTATGATTTATGATGAGTTTTGTATTGATTCATTCATTGTGTGATTTTTGTATTAAATGTTAGGTTTTTAAATTTTATGGTATTGTATGTCTATGATTGTTGAATCTAGAATAAATGTTGGTCATTCAAATGAATCAATTTATTTAATATTCACATCCAAAAGATATTTTCTATATGAATATGTATTTATATTTAAAACACTGATTTCATTATTTCATTAAAACCATCCATTAAATTTATTAATTGATATTAAATGTTTCTGGATACAAAAAATATAATTTTTTTAAAAAAAATTTCTTGTTTTTGTGTTTTGATTATAATTAATGGGTTAATTCAACGTTCATAGGTTATAATAAGGTATTTGTTTCCCTTACTGATTTTAATGGTAAGATAATCATGTTTTTTTTAAAAAATGGATTTTAAAATCTAAACATACGATGAGATTTTTGAATGTTCTATAGGATTAAAAAATGTAATTTATCACTGATCCAATGATAGAGTATCACGCGACCTCACCCATGTCATCCTATATGAAAGTGTATATAAAATAAAGGTAAAGGAGTGTTCTCCATAAGTGGAGAGAGCATACTATCAGAATAATATACATGTATTAAAAAAATAAAATTTAAATATTTCTGATACGATTAATTAATGATAATTGAAATATTATCAAATGTCACACATTTCATAAAAATGATAAATGGAATCTATTAATAAATGCTTAAACAAATTTAATAATGAAACTAGAAAAATATAAAGACTTCAAGACCCTCCAATGTCAACTCTATTACAATCACATTTAAGGATTCATGATTAATCTATTATTGATTGGGAATAGGTGAATCACATGATACAAATAATATCCAAGGAATTCTAAAAAAATGTACTGAGCTCTCACTTGCTATCCAAGCCACCCCAACCTCTATCATACCTGCATCATATCTATGCCAGAAGGAGTATTAAGTATAATTGAGTTATTAGAAAAAATTAACAAGTATAATAAATAATCATCTGTTAATCATGTTAACCAATAACTCTACATTGTCTATGAATCATTTGAATCATATTATTAGTACCTAAAAAGAATCTATTGATCACATTTCATAACATACACTAAGACTCAATAAAATATACTATTTGGAATTCACTATAGAATTATTAAACCAAAAAAATTGATGATTAATTATTATATCCTTACCATGTGATCAGTTTCATAATCTACATAATCACATGTTCCACACACTATACATCCAATGTTAACCATGTCTAAATAAACTACCCATTTTTTTATAATAACAATTAATTACAAGGAATTATAATGGAAATTAATATGTAGATGGAAGATATAAAATTATTTCATTCCATCCTGAGTAAATAATAGTTATATTAAATAAATATTTTCAAAATAAAAAATGAATAAACCAGTTAGATGAATAATCATGAAATCATGTATCATAAATTGGACTCATGTAATATGTATAAACAAACATGTGATCACTGACAATAATCAACATATAACAATATCATAAAATATATAATATAGAAAAATGTCTATATATGAACACCAAATGGTAAATAACATTCTACATTGCAGTTGTTGATGAAAGAATCCAGTATTTTTCATAGGATCAAAGAAGAAACACGTCACAAACATATAATGAATATATAACACATCAACGACTGTTAAATACAATTCCAAATCTCTATGAGGGAAGATTAGAGTGGAGAAAAATGATAATTACATATTAATATTGAAAATATACAATCACATTACATTAGGCTTCTACCAACAGAGATAATTTAGTGGTATATCTATGGAAGGAAATCTAATTCACCGAAAACATCATCGATCAATTAATGCATTGTGATTTATTCATTGATTCTGTATGTGCATATTTTTAGTCCAATTATCACATAAACATCATAATTTTATCAATTATAATATGATTCATGATATTAATATATATGTAGATATAAACCTATATATTGTTATATATTATATTCTTTGAAATATCATCATTCATGTGAATTCTTGGTCTGGACAAGGAAGGATTATACTGATAGTTTAAATCCCAAAACATTCATATGGTAAATCATCGAAGAACAAATTATATATCCTCAATCCTCCATAAAAATTTAATTTATGGATTTTTTTCATGAACATTTAAAAAATGAACATTCATTTTCAATGATATATCATTATTCAATCATGAGATATTGCCAACATGCAAGATAGTTTACCAATAAATGAAAAATGGAGAAATTTTTCATCAATTCTCCAAGGAAAACAGACATAAAAACATTATATGATGACAATAATAAATTAATTAGAGTATAATGGAATTTATCTATTAATAATACACCTTTTAAATTACATGGTATTAGTGAGAAATAATTTTTTAGGGGGAGAAGGATGAGAGTCAATTTCGGAACAAATCGGAACTCACTGATTTACAATAAAGAAAGGGAATCTGATATGGATCTTATAAAATGTGTGAAAATATGTAAAAAAAAGAACCACATAGAGTATATAATTCACCAACAGAATAAGAAAATCTCAGAGTAATTTCATAGGAATTGGGTATCTAATGTGCATGGAACAATGTTGGGAATTATTTCTTAGTCAATGATTTTTGGAGGGATTCAAAAGACATTCCCTTACCGTAAAACCTACATGATAGTGGGTTCTACATCCTTATAGACTACTTTATCCCTACTATTTGGTCGGTGGATACCCACCAACTATATGATGGACTTATTTTAACAACCATTCAACCTTTAATAATCCATACTTCAATGCTAAAATCCTTTTCCCCAATACCTTTATGACAAACCTATAAAACATAATTTTCACAATTAGAATATAAAAGGGTAGTAGAATTTAATTATTTTAAAAAATAAAATGTACTGAGGAAAATGAAGAATGTTACCATTCTACCCCTATATAAACTTCTCGTTACAAATATTTTAATTCAATGGCTCACATAAGACAATTCTTGTTATCCTAATAACAATTATCTTGATATCATGTATCATCCTTGATCCACCCATGATGATGATGAATATATTCTATTGTAATTATCTTCCATAAAATAAATTCCTAATGTTTTTCTTCAAGAAACACTAGTTCATTAATTTATGATGTGTTACGCTTCACCTCTTCATCCTCACAATCACGGAAATGTGTAGGATGGATCATAAACGTATGTAGATATGACACATAGACAATAATATTCATACCTCAATATCGATGAGGAATAGATTAAAAGTATTGGTCTTTCCCAACCTATTTGATGACCTAAAGAGGTCCATTATACTGTGGCACTATCTTTCTGAACTTCTTAAAATTCATTTTACCGATCTTATTATTCCCAATTAAAAAAATGATCTCCTATAATGAAATTAATGAACCCCCTCTGGTTTTGGGTGTACTAATTCTGTTGTATCTGAGATACGATCAACCTCTTTTATAATAATTTTACTCTGTCATCATTATTTATCCCCATTAGTGGAGACACCACAACACCTCAAAAGATTCATGAAAATAAAATAGTGATCACCTTAGACACATTTATTGATCCCTATAAGGGTCTATCTAAATAATATACTTGTATCTATTGATTGATGGCTACTCAAACAAGGCTGGGTCATCATCCCAACCCCAGCTAATGTCTTGTGCACCATAATAATAAACAATCTCAATTATCTGAATCATCTATGTGTTCTACACATCGTTATCTTAATGTCATTTTGATCCTAATATCATATGATTCATAAGGGGTTTCAATAATCCTTTACAAATACATGACATGAAATGTTTGTATCATTCAGGTGAAATTATGAAGGGAATATTTGGAAGTGTACTATCTCATATATATACATATATCCCAACTCATCTTATAAATATATATAATATACCAATATAAAAATATAAAATTTCATTAACCAGTCAAAATTAACATAGATAGTGTCTCGTATACATAGGGTCCTCAAAATCACTTTCAAAAATTCCATTGTAATGTAATCTCAATTACATAAGGTAATCACATATGGATATATACAACTAAAATGTTTTGTTCCCAACTATAGTAATTTATTATGTAACACATTAGAAAAAATATATAAAAATTCACCAATTTATCCCTCACATCCATAAATAATTCATAAAATCATTGGACATAAATGTCAGCCATTAATGTTCTATTAACATGGTGGTATGGATGCTCCTCGATATTTAATCCCTAAAAGATGTTTGGTCTACAAATTTACTTTGAACATGAATTCCATTATCATTACCAATAAATTTACATGTTATCTGGTTACCACCATATAGTTATTGACACATCACAACACACTCACGGTCAATCTTCTATTCAAATTTTACATGGTCTACTAAACCTGATGTATCCACCAATGTGAAGAAAATAAATATTTAGTTTTTATCAGAATAACATTTCCTCTAATCGACTGAGATGATCATGAGATGATATTATTCACTAGAAGTATTTTCATGATGTTTTCATTGTATAACTATCTTAAAATTATTTTCTTATATAATGATGCAACCTTAAAAAGTAATATTTCCATCTCCATACAAAAAAAAAAATAGATACAGAACCAATTATTCTTTTTATTCTTTTAGTACATCTAAATAATGATATTGTTAAGTATCATTTAATTCTAAAACATTATCTTAGTCCACCAATATATGTATCTAATACACAACATTCAAAAATAATTTTACCTTATGAGTCCAAAATTTAATCATCAATAGGGTAGATTAATTATGATGTTCATTTTATATATTCAAGATAATCTGGTGATTTTATGAAGGATTCTTCATGGATGATGAGTAATTCAGAATTAATTCTATGGAAACCACATAGAAAGAGTATATATATGGTTACAATAAATTATTATTGAGATCCATGAAATCATTTATTGAATAAAAAATGAAATCATTGTATACATATATAAACTAAACCAAAAATGAATCATACCCAATGGTATTTCCCCCTCCCTATCATATAACTAGTGATTACCTACATGATGACCAACCATGGAGAACCAATTAGTTTAACATAACTGATAAATGAAAACATTAATCATTATCATGGGATAAATTTTCATCACCATCACATGGTTAATCATCTGGTAACATATGTATGGTTGAAAACTAGATTCAAAATTCATGGTGAAAAAGACCGGCGTACTCCATGGTTATGTTGTCATCTAGATATATACATTCTACAAAAAAGTCATTTTACAAAACATTGATAACATTTATATAAAATTATTAAATATTATTATTGGGTTTCAAAATGGGTTTTATACTCAATAATAGATCTATATCAATGTAAATTTCACTATGAGGTGGAATTCCTCTTAGGTAATTTGCGATGATTCCCTAGTTGAGGGAAAATATGATGGGTATTTCATTAATCCTACTATGATATCTAATCCAACAATATGTATTTTGATCAACCTGTGATGAATCATGTTAATAAAAAAATACATGGTCCATGTTCCCATTACTCAATCATCATATCCTAGACGTCCATAAGATATGTATTCGATACATATCTCTAATAAAAATCATTAGAAAAATAGATTCTTGTCGTCTAGTCCATTATGAAAATCAGACCAATGTTCATCGCCTCTATATTCTTCTGGTACCATGGATTTCCATAAATTTAAATGACAATATAAAACACAATGAATCAATGATTACATATTAATTTTATTCCCAATGGTATATTATTGTTGACTTCTCAGAAGATAACATGACTTATAAGTGATGTCTCTCTATAACATTGGTTTATATGATGGAATTGGAAAATATAAAAAATCCATAAATACTATAGATAATTATATGATAATCAGAACCATACCAAGAATATTAGATGGAACCCACCACCATATTTTAGATTATAATTCACTACATAAATACAGTATTACACATCTATATGATCATATATATAGAAACATTTCCAAACTTTTTATTTATTTGAGTATGGTGCTGAGAATCCATGTTGTATTTTTAGGAATTCATCGAATCTATCCTCTACAAAATAAAAACCCAAAACAAAATTACCTAAATAAAATCATCACAATATAATAAAACATGGAATTTTAACAACAAGTAATCTATAGTAACAAACATAGAATGAGATAATTTTCCCCCATTACAATGATGATTATTTTCTTAAATCCTCATGGTGGTTATGAAATTTTCTAATACTCAAACTGAATTCATCTGTTATATTTCATATCTGTAGTATCAATATTCCATAAAAATGGTATACACCCACCATATCCATTTGATTTTTACTCATCTAAGTTCTAAAATGAGGAAGAATATCATCTTCTCTAATCACAACCAAAACCTTATCTATAGTGAAGGAATGGGTAAAAATTTAGATATCTATCATTTCTAAAATACTAAAAATATAAGATAATGTAGTTATGGTGTTGTATCTAATATTTTCTATCTTTATATGCTTTAATATCAAATCATATTGGATAACAGATTTTAGGTTATGTGAAATAAGTGGTGTAAGAAGATATTATTAAGGATTATTGTAATATCTCTATAAATACTGTCAATATTTTAGGATCCATTTATTCTGAATTGAATTCCATGAATTAAGGTATCCTAATTTTTTTTATGTGTGACACTAATGTCCTACAAATTTCCCCATCTATCCCCACAAATGCATGGTGGGTCTGTGCAGTTTGAAAAATGACTAATTCACCAAAAAAGTCATTTATTACCGTTATTATATTGAATACTCCCTTGAAAATATAAATTAATTATTCTATATGGTATATAAATTGGTTGTATTGAATATATAGAAGATGATTGATTTTTATTTCCTTGGAATTTCTAACTATAGAGATTAGTTACCCCTCTCCGTAAGAAGGAACAATATGAGAGAATGATATATGGAGTGAGTGTACTTACTGTCATACAATAATATTTTAGGATTGTTACATTCAAAACCATATTGTACAAAACATGGTGCAACATGGGAATCCCCTAGTAGTGGTACCTTGAACCATGTTACCAGGTAGCCCAGAAGACATCAACGAGGTTACATATTTTATAACATGAAGTGAAACAAATTTAAATATTATTATAGATCCAGACAAATCTAAGGGGTGATAGAAAATTTCCCAGAATATTCTAGTAACAAAATGTGTAAACCTACTACAATAACAAAGGATATATTCTAGATATTTGATTTAAAGACGCATATACATTAGAAACAAATCAAAATCCATAGGTTCAAATAATTAATTACAGTGTAGATATAAAATAATTTTATGTGAAAAGATAAATTTAAAAAATGAAGTTGTTCACCTTAATTCTTAGTAGATAGATTAGTCACAAAATTATATTAATGGACATGGATTTCATACACAACATATATATAATTATTTTTTTATCTATGTGTCTATTGATGTCCCATGAAATCAGTAAAACCCCAATAAACAAATAATTGAAATCCTTAGATTTGAAACACATAGGATAATTACATATTTTTTATTATGAAATGGAAAATCATGTGCATAGGTCTAGTACAACATATAATCTTTCTACTTTCCCCTGGTTCATGAGATGAAAAAGAAGAAAATTTTCCCATAATTCCATTTGTAATTCCACAAACCAAACCATTGGTTCCATTATAGAGAGTCATAGAACATCATGAATGAATCCTCTTATGGAAGAGGTTTTCAACAAACACAAAGGTACCATATTATATTAAAAAGTGTTTTATTCCCATAGTATCAAATATTAGAATAAATAATAAAAAAAGAAATATATGAAATAATTTGAAATAATGAAAAAAAATCTTTTAATATGGAAGACATGTCAAATAGACTATAAACAAGATTAATGAACAGTATTCCAAAAATATGTAATAGTATATGTAGATATATAAAATATTTAGGAATTATTAAAAGTATTTTCCAATCCTACCATAATCCATGAACCCCTACATAGTCGTCTACATTGGGAGACCATCAATTTTATTGATCTAGATGCATGATGTGCTCTGATGAAGTTATCATGATGTTTTTAATAATGATGAAACATGTGTTTTCAAAATTGTATTTGCGTTTATTTATATCAATAATTCAACACATGTGGTAAATTTTTGTTATTGGATGATGTTTCACCAGGAATAAAATATCTAAAAGTGTATTTTTAATAAATTTAAACAATATTCGATTTCATTTAAAAATAATTTTTCTGTGGGATGTTATTTGACTCATATTGTGTCTAGATATAATTTTTCTGATCAGAGTGGGATGATGATTCAAATATAGAATTTCGTTCAATAATTTTCAATGAAAATTACTTCTAATGATGTTGGGTTGTTAGGTATGTCCTAAAAAATCATATGGTTAACAAATCATGTGATCTAAGTCTACATAAAAATTCGATGGAAATTGTTTAGGTATATTATCTCATATAACTACATGATGATCACACTATCATTAAAATTTTTATGAACTAAGGACATAGGTAGGGGTGTTTTTGGAATAATATATAATACAATATCAATTATAGCTAGTCTGAGGTCATCGATGTGGGTGTTCATGGAACATATTTTTTTCATGTATAAGAGAATGAATTTATTGAAGTTAAAAAGTTTTTATGAAGTGATAATAGACCATTCCATCAAATATGTTATGAAACAGATTCATCAAAGGTTTTGGAATTACTAATTATTGAATATAATGTCATTATACATTACATTAAAGATAAGGATGCATTCTGATACAATGTAAGGGGAAATCTCAAACTCAATTTTCATCCTTCAGGTTCTCCCACTTTCACTCCATTTTCATAATCTTACTCTTTAAATATCATTTCATCATAATTATATTACCTTTTCTGGGATATACTTGTGTTTTAATGATGATTATGTCAGACAAAATTTTTCCCAAAAGAACTCTTCTTTTAAGAACTCAATTATTTCCTCTCAATCATGGTTGATTGTTCTTATATCAAGAATGTTGTTCCCTCTTTCTTTTGGGAACCCAAAGCTTATGAATTTATTCTTATTATATGAAAACTATTCCTTTACATGGGTTAGTTATGTTCCTTTTCGATATGTTTTCTATATGGAAATCATGATAATGATAATGTTATGATGTGACGGGTGCGACCAGAATTATATAGCCAATATGAATGTTTCAAAGTGATTGGTGCATCCAGAATTATACAGTGCTCTAATGCAATGGGTAATGTGATGAATCTCTTGATTATATGTGATATGAAGTGTGAACAGGATTCTTGCTTGGATTACATGTATTTAATGTAGTTAACCACTAAAACAAGATTTTTCATCTTTATGCATTTCCACATTTCAAGTCTTTTATTTATGTTCCTCTCATGTTCATGATTTCTTTACCTGTGTCATGATTATGAAAACCCAATGATATATTATTCTTATTTATCCTCTTACTGGGCTTTTAGATCACCCCTTTTTATGTATATCCTCATGTGGCTACATATACTAATGAGAGGACAAGTAACAATAAGAAGCTACAGAAGAAGAAATTAAATAAATGTTTAGGCTTGATGTTGTAATTGTTATGTATGGTCCTAGATTGCCACAGACACTAAACCATTGGGTCCTCTATGTGTAATACTATTATGTTGTTTATCTTAAAAATTATGTAATAGTAATGTAAGAAAAGGCCGTGATTCTATATAAAAACAACAAAAGTTCTCAACAATGCTAGAGGAAAAAGATTAATTTTTCCCCAAGAGGATGATACCATAGAAAGTCATTTATGTTGAAAAAAAACCTAGATCAAAATTTAGATGTTTTCAAAACTGTATTGTCAAAAAAAATTCTAATAATTTTTATTATATTAATTTTAATAATAAAGACTAACTAAATAAATTGATTTTTATTTATTATTGGATGTTTTTTTGGATAAAAATTTTCATCTAAGGAAGAAAAGATATATATTAAAAAATGTCTTCACGAATATAGAAATTATTGATGTTGTCGTGGAAAATATTCTTTCTATAATAATTACTAGAAATGTGTTGGATTTGGAAATATAGTTAATATTTTTTGTTTCAATCAATAAAAATACAATAATACCATGAGTTACAAGAAGAAATATCATAAGAGGAGTCAATCATCTAAAATAAGGTGTTCAAGTAATTTTGATTTTAATTATTAATAAAGTAATCCATGTATATAACATTTTTGTGAATTAGTTTTACAACCTTTACTTGAATCTAATAGATGAATTCACATGATACCAATAAAATATATAGTTTATAATAATTCTCAAAGTATGATGTAAAGGATGAAAAATAAAAAATATATAGATTTTTAGTTGTATAAATTTCACTCCAAGTTATAAAATGAGAACAGCCACATATTTTTGATTGTTGGTGATCCTAAAAAATGAAATTTAATTTGATGTTTTTGAGGAATTTGAATGATTTTAATGAAAAAATATTGATGTTTGGATATGATGAATCTCTCTGAATCAAAGGAGTTAGTTATAATATTATAGGGGAAGAAAAGTTGAAATCCATAATGAACTTGTTTGTTTATGGGTAAAAAATAACATGCTGAGTGTTTCAAGACATAGTTATGAAGTAAATAGTTATTTTTTTATAAAATACTTATTTTTGGGAAAATATTTGAAAATGGAAATTTTTTCAAAAGAATAAAATATAAAAATGGGTACTTGTTTCTCATTGGTGATGTAAAGAGTTCATGTTATATAAGTATGATGGAAGAAAATAAATTGGGGGATAAATTTATAGAGAGAATGTGTACATGATACAATTGAAATTTATCAAATAGAAACAATTTTTGTAATATTCTTGATACAAAAATAAGATGGGATTTGTGTTTTTCAATTTATCAAAATAGTAGGATTACGAAATTTTGCATAATAATGTTCATATTTGCCATACCATCCCATCTAACTAGTTCATTATGATATGTGTGGTCCAATGAGTAAAAAATAATCATTTAGATAAAAGTAAATTGGTTAATTCATTGATCATTTCACTAGAACCAATTTAATTATGAATTTGAAACAAAAATAAGATAGTATAAATATGTTTAATTCTTTTAGGATAAGAGAATAAATAAATCTATTTATTTTGGGAATACATTAGGAAATGATAATTGGGGTAAATACTTGAATAAATAATTTAGTCATTTTCTTGAAAAAAAGTAATTCTTCATTTGTATAGTGCATCATATAATCCACTAAATTTTGGTGAATTGAAAGATATAATAGAAGAATAGTGCATATATTATCAATTGAGTGTGGTCTCACTCACTACATATAATTCATATGATTATTACATGGGATTGTAATCAAAATAAGTTTCCATATATCCCATTTTATGACATGAAATCTTATGAAATGATCTTCAGTGGAACTCTAGTTTTTACATAATTAATAGTTTTCAGAAATCCCTCTAGCATAAAAAAGAATGGTGAAAACATGGAAAAATATATCATGGTTTTCTTGATGGAGTTATTCATAATTTTTCACATAATAGTGTAGGATATAAAAATTTCATCTACGAAACATGAATATTAAATTATAATTTTAAAGATAATGTTCAATCATAGAATAATAAAGTGTTTAACAATCAAATTTAGACGATGAAGATAAATAAAATTAATGGGGTTTTATTGAGAAACATAAAAATTATTCCATCAACTATGTTTCAACACATATTTATGAATATATTCTATGTATTACCTATGATGAGGATGAAATTATTATATCTAATCCTAGGATAAGGAATCATGTTAATGTTAAAAACATAATTTTTGAACATAAAAAACATTAAAAAATATTAAATTCAGAGTTTATTGAAATTTTTTACATATATTAAAAAGAAGAATAAAAATATGATATTGAATATTTTGAGAATTAGGAATTGATTTTTTCTATGAATTAATCTTTATATTAGATTTAGAAGAATAATTAATTAGAAATCATACATTAAAAGGAATAAAAAATTTATTGGTATGAATTGGTTGTTAAAAAATAATGAAGATGAATATTTTGAGGTGATATGAAACAAATAATGATTTCTTTTTCAATAGTCAGTCATATATTGATGACATATATTTCCATGAGACATTATAACAAGTATCAAGGTTGGAAACATTTAGAATATGTAATTCCATTTCTATACAATTATGCTTTAAAAAATTTCACATGGAGTTGAATTCAGCATATCTCAGTGGAGAAAATGATGTAGATGTTTATATTGAACACCCATGTGGTTTGGTAATTGGAAAAGATGAAATTTATGGGTTCTATTCGATGAATTCATTTTCATTGTTAATGAAATATATTGGAAGTTATAATTCATGATTATAGCCTTTATTAAGGTAGTTATATTTTATAAAGGGAAGAGTTGATAGTAATATCTACATCCAATAATATGATATGAAATATCTCATTTTGGTCTTGTATAATGATGATATTATCTTCTCTATGAATGATGAATGAAATTGTGGCATTTTTTGTATGTCATGGAGATTCTTCTTGTATTGATCATTCTTAGTTAATTGAAATACACTATTAGCATAAAAATATCTCCAAATAGAAAATAAACATTCAATCTGAATAAAAACATGTTATTAAATAATTTATGAATATTGTAATCGATTGAAAACCATATTCCACAGAAATTTAAATACGATTAACACATTTCAATAATGGATTAGTAAATGATGTTTTTTCCAAATAAAATAAACATGATTGGAGGTTTTTTGTATCTAACATCATCGAAACAAAATGTTGTGTGTGGTGTTAAATTTTGTTTACTGTTACAGTGTGATACAAGTGAGTAAAATATATTTTCTAGGAATAGAATTATAAAATATTTTATAGGTATAATATATTTTTGTATAAAAAATGACATCTCAAGAAGAATAAATTTGACTAGTTTTATAGGTTATGATTAGGCTAGATATTTATATAATAGATGATCATCAAATGGTGGAGTTTTTTTAGGACATTTTTTTGTGAGATTGAATACTAAAAAGAAAAATTCTCTCAAACTTATAAAAGAGCATTCATTAGTTTTATAAATTATATCACTCATACAATATATATTATGTGGATAATTACCTAGTTAGAATATTTACTAGTTGATGTGAATTAATATCTACTCTTGGATTGGGATATTCAAATTACCGTTTACCTCAAATTAAATCGAGTAGAACATTATCATTCAAGGAATACTGATATCAAATACCACTTCACCAAATCTAATTTTGATCAAAAATAAAGATTTATGTAGGATTATGTTTTTCATTAATGGATTGAAAAACAAATATGTCGCACAGCTATCGAATATAGCTTGATTGTTAAGGATGTATAAATATTGTGAAAATTCTTTACTATGGGATTATTTAAAAGGGAATCAATTGAATTCTATTTCATGCATGTCAATCTAGGGTCATATTCCATTAGTTTACTATCAAATATGATAATGACATTTTATATGGTAGGAAATAATTCCGAAAGATTATAAATTATTGATAAATGAATGGATGCTGAATTTGTTTTTGATTGTAGTAGTGGGTATTTGGAACATAATATTGTAATTAAACCATTATCAATCCCTCGTAAAAAATGAAATTAAAAATAATAATATATTTGAGGAAAAATTATTTAAAATTATTTGAAATTATTATCCATAAGAATAACATCTCATTAGAATTACAATATTGATCAATGATGTTTTTTATTGGAATGATATATCTTAACTAATATACCATAGAATAATCAATGATATAGGCTTCTGAAATTTATGTACATTCGATAAGTGGTGTAGGAATATGAATTCAAACCAATTTTCCATTGAAACCCCATTTTCTAGGGCAGATCATGATTAAATATGGAAATAATTTCCATAGGATTGATTCATCATAAATATATGATGAAATGTGGTACTATACATCATATCAACATAAAATACACAGATTTGATATATATATATATATATATATTCACATTTCATAAGGACGAAGTTTCAAAAGGAATAGATCACATACGATCATAATGTTCAATCACTAGTGGATCGACTAATGATTCATTTTTCAAGAAAATATAGATGGTAGAGAATTAAAAACCAAAATAGAGCTCTATATTTCAGTGTAATCTAATTGGGGTGAATTTCCTATTATGAAAAGTGAAAAAACGTAAAATAAATTTCCATATGATGAATAAGATGTGAGAATCTATGAGTCGGTGAGGTTCACTACCAGGCCAGTGGTACCACTATATGGATATGGGATCCCCACTATCAACCATGTGACCATTTTTATGAAATTGTTAGTTCTCTATGATACAATCCTAAAATATAAATACTCTCACCCCTATGTAATAATCAATTGATGCTAAAAATACAATTTCGATGATGAAACATCATAGATAATGAAAATTTAATTACTATTATAAAATAAATATATTAAAAATATGTGATTACATTTCAAACTTGTGGTTTAATGATTTATTTCAATGAATCCTTAATAATATTTAATATTTTTATTTAAATATGATTGAGTGATAATTATAATGTCATGTGTTATACAAAAGGAATTTTTATATGTTGCTTCATTATATATGATCCCAGTTAATATTTCAAATATATTGTATTGAACATCATAAATATGGTTTTTCTATTGTATATTGATCCTTGAATTCATCCCATTTAAATGGTTTATATAAGTTCTTATGTGATATGATTAAATGATATGAGTTTTTGTAATTATATAGCATATGTGTTATAATTACTATTTCAGATTATTTATTGAAAAAACTAATACAACCATAAATTTTGTTCACAAGTTATGGGATTTTATAAATCATTTTTGTTAAATTCATTTACGTGTCACTTGGTTTTGGAATGATTTATTTCAATAATGACATTACTCACCACACATAAATGGTCAGGGAAAACATGGTCACAAGGGTAGAAATCGATATTTCTGTTAGACATGTAAATTATATTCCATATCTATCCTTTTAATTACTATAAAACACTAACTAATCATTACTATAATGTATATGTTATTTTTATGAGCATGACTTTTTAATATATCTATTTTTAATTCAATAGTTTTTAATAAATTAAAATACATAAAAACAAAAATATAATGGAACCATAAACAAATATAAAATTATAATTTTGTACATAATTTTTTATTAGTAGTAAATGGTAAAGTATAGAAAAATAATTATGAAATACATTCATTGGTTATCAATGGGATAAAAAATGAAAATTAAATTAAAAGTGATGTGTTCATGAATATTTATTTTTATGTTCATAATGGTATTTTTTCATAATAAATAAAATTTATCAAAATTTATGAATAATTTTAATCAAATTTATATATAAAATAATAAAAAATTTATAAAACATATAATACTTTATCTAAAACCATTATTTTATAATAAATATTTTTTTATGTTAACAAATTCATAATTCTAAAAAAAATAGTTTCTGTTGTGTTTTACACACAAATTTTAATTTTAATTCCTATAACCTAATGACATAGAATAATGAAAAAATGATTCCATATTTCAAATTAGGAATATAAAATTTGGAAGGTGGATCCATTTTTTAAAATAGGATAGTAATAATTTTTATTGAATTTCCACTATTATGAAAAATGAGTAAAATAATGTTAAAATATTGAGATAACCCCTTCATATTATTCTAGAACCATACTTTATCAAATTTTCATAGTGTCGTTCAGATATTTCCATTTAATTCTCAAATATATGGTAAATTGATGCCATATTTCAATGATTATAACCAGTATTTTAATTTAGAGAAACAATAAAAAAAAATTTCACCCACTAGAATAAAATATATGTAATTGTTTTACATAATAATAGAAATTGATAATATTTAATATAAATGTTTATTTATGATGAAAATTTTTTTCTTCATCGTTATAATTTATTAATAATCATTATTTAATATATAATTAACTGAAATGAAAAAACTGTATCGACACTAAATTTCATTACATAATAAAAATTATAAGAAATTATTTAAATATATTAAAAGTAATCTAATTTAATTGTGTTAATCTTTTCTCCAAATATATTAGATAAATATATCATATTTATTATCTGTAAAATTATTATAATATAATTCCATATTTATCATTGTGTATTTAATGTAAAAATAAATGAATTATTCTATAATTGACATTAATGATATTTAATAATAAATAATCCATTATTCAATCACGTGACATTAAAAAACTTATATTCATACTTGGGAGTTTAATACAGTTTTAAATATCAACCATTGTCTATTTAGTGGGATTAAGTTCACTTATGTAAATATTGCAAGCCTGTTAGGATTAAAATAGTTTCTACCACGGTTATTGTCAACAATGGTAAACGAAGTGTGCAATAAAAATAAAAGGGTTTAAAATATAATATTGTTAAAATATACATTTTGTTATATGATTTTTTTGACGCTGCTAACTTTTTCTTCTAATTTAATTCAATTTGAAATCATTTTTCTTCTGAATAATTTTGTTAATCTTTTCGTCATTTTTAAAGTACCAACTATGACCTCCACTACTATATAGATGGATAGGCATCCACTATCTAAAATATATCACATTGAGAAATCTATGTTAACCAAACCCTAAATTTTTCTATTATAGACAACCATATAAATGAATAATAGGTTATTTTCTTCTTAAAATTTTATTTCATGGGTCTATAATAATGTATCTAATGTAGGACTGCTAATAAAAATTCAATTTTCATACCCAAACTCTTTCAATTTATTTCTTCTTCTACTTCATCTAATTATATAGTATTAATAAAAATAATAGCAACATTAGTATCCAAAATATACTGGATTTTTATGATAACTATGGGATCCTCATTATCCAACCACTTTCCAATCAAATTTCATATGAATGAATCTTTCATGTATATATACGTCATTCCATCACTAAGTATATATAAACATTGTTTTCTATCTCCATATTTCAGAAATATTTATTATGATTTGTTTAATGTTTTAATATGATATTTATGAAATATTTATATTTTTTAATATATAATAACAAATCTTCCTTCAAATCTTCCGATCTATTTTATATTTATAAAAATCCCCATGTGTATATGTGGAATACCACCCCAATGAAGCGATGTTATTTTTATTCAATTTTAATCTACAGAGATAAAAATAATTATAAATTTAAATAATATATATTTATTATGATATAATATTTATTATAGAAATGTGAATCTTTATTTATCTTTCTTCCATTCAATATTATATAAATTGAAGACAATGTTCATTTTTATATTGTTCATAATGTATCCAAGAATGGTGTAAATAATTGTTCTCTATCAATGTTTTATATAAGACCCAAAAATTACATCTAATGAATATATATAAAATATACATATCCTGATTAAATTTATGAATATTATGGAACTATGTTCATTTTATATAGATCAGGACTTCCATACCAAAACATGCATGAAAAATGAAGTAGTTATAATCCATAAATTGTTTTTAATTAGAAATTATTAATTAATCGGATACAATAAGTCATAAGTAAATAATATATGGATTTTTAAAATTGATTATACTTAAATAGTATATTTTTAATGAAAATAAATTTATCAAACATTAGTTTCAAAGAAAATGATGAAATATGCAACATGGGGTATGGGATTTATTTATCAATCCCAATTTAATATTTATTTTTATGCCTAAATTTTCATTATTGAAATTATTGTAAATTTATATAACAAAATCTATTACTTTTTTCTAGAGATTACATTTTTATATTGTTTTACCTCTCATTGTGAACTCTAGATGATTATGTAATTTCTTTATAGAAAATTGAAGATACTTATTTCATCATATAAAATTCATTTTTTATCTATATACTTATTTACTACATGTTTTTTCATGATTAATTAATTATAGTCGCGTGATTATTTTATATTAATTGTTACCCATTATTTACATCTATTTTTTAAAATAATTCTTCATGCATCTTTCAAAATAGGGATTTTTTTACATTTATAGTAGAGTTAAAGGAATGTTTTCTTCAAATTTCGACAATGTGAGTGATATATACCTATATAATTAATTCTTAGTTAGTTTAATCGACCATTATTTTTCTTCAAGATAGTTTATAATGAAAATATTTTTCCTTAATAATTTGGGGTTTTTATATTAATATATGTTATTTTAAATTGATAATTACATCTTCATCGTGATATTTTCAATAAGTTATTCTTATTGAAGCATCATCCATGTAAACAACTATTGATGTGAATTTTATTAGTAGTTATACTATCAAATAATATCTTATTAATACATTCAATAAATTTGTATTACTATGAAGATGGTATTTTTATGAATCCCAATGTATTTATTAGGTTATTCTAAATTGAAATTTTTTTTTGATATTGAAACACATTTACTTTTCTTGGGTTATGATATGATTATACTATTAAGTTTGTTTGATAATTTGGAAAAAAATATTTATGCCTTTAATTATGTGATGGGTGGTATAAAATTTATATAGTCCCCCAATGACTTGGGTAATGTTTTTTATCTTATGATATAATTATGGAAACCCATTGGTTATTATTGTCCAGTTATGAGAAATATGTCGTTCTCCGTGATCCACTATGGGAATAAGTAAATTTGGTTGATCAAAAATGAGATATATGTGATGATCCATATTCCAAAAATTTTAGACGGTATCATTAGTTAAAATGGGAATATGAAATTGTATTTCTAACTGTGATGCTACCACACTATTATGTTTGAAGTTAATGGGTCTTGTCTTTTTTATGAATTTTTTTACTCTTATGATTCATGTGATATTAAATTATACTTCATTATTCAGTGAATTATATTAAAAATCAATGGTATATTAGGTATGAAAATTATATGTTATGCAGATGATCTCATTCACTTAGTCTAATCATGAAATTTCATATGATCATTGATGGATATATACAGTCTTTACCCTTCCTGAGAATCTAAACCCTCTAATTATTTTTTTCATATCTTAAGGATATGAAAAATATTAATGTAAGGTATGAATAAATGGGCAATGTTTTGAAATAATAGAATGAGAGATAATAAATATGGTTTTATAAAAATATATTTAAATTTATAGATTTCATTGGCATCGAACCTTTATGGTTTAATCACGTATCATAATGTTTTATTTTTAATAATAAAATACAACATTAGAACATTATTTTATGAAATTTATGAACCCGTATAGTAGATATCAGAGATGTATTTATATTTTTAGTATATAATTAGATTAAATGTTAGGTGTGAAAAAACATGGGTATAATTCTATTTATATGATACTATCATATTGTTTTTGAAATTTCCATTAATAAATATGTCTACACATAAGGATTCATATATTTAAAATAATTATTCATGATTTGACATCATATGAGGATGTTTCATTATTATTTGAAAACTAGCACTGCTAATTTATAATAATGATTCCCATTTTCTTATATGTTTGAGTCAATTGATAAGTCTAGAAGCGATCTTCACAAAAATGAATGATATTTATTAAAAATTAATTTAAAATAATTACAGAAATTCAACATACAAAAATATATTTTCTATTGGGAATGGTGGTTTAATTTTTATAAAAAAAAATCTATTTATTTTATTGTAAATATGAATACAACGAATATAGAATTTTTATGACCTCGAAAACTATGAAATTTGTAAAGTAGGGTTAAAATTTGGACATAATTTTTTGTAATTTCCCTAATAGTTTCCCTCAAAATATTTTTTCAGTAGATTTTATAAATTTATATCCATATATTTATTATACAGTCATATGGTGATATATATATGTTTACGACAATTTTGTTATTCTATGAAAAAAATAAATACAAAATTTCACTCTCTTGGCTTTAATATCTGTAAAAATTATACATTTGTATAAAAAGATGATAATTTTTTTTTAAATAATTATGTGAAATATAATTGATTTTTTTCATGGATGAAATTTAATTAATCATATCATTAACTATAAAAGTATATTATATAATTTTAACACACATGATTATTATTTATTCTACTAATAAAAAATGATCTATTTTTTTACAAAATATTAATTGTATGAAAATTAGTGTGAGTTATTTTCTTATGTGATCGTGATAGATAAATAAAACAAGGTAGTTATATTTTAAAAAAATTATATTTGAATTAAATCATTATAATGGTGTCTTCAGTGGATAAAAATAAATCGTTTTCCAATTTTTATTAATGAAATTTTATAATAAATAATATTTAGTTAAATAATATACAATCATTAAAATATAATATTATTTTGTGAGAATATAATAAATATAAAAAAATTACCACTATCAATTTATGAATCAATTTTCATTATTTGTTAATTTTTTAACCCATTATGATTGAAAGAGTTGTTACCATAATTATGGTCAATAATGATTAATATATGTATTGATAAAAATTTATGTTTTATAATAACCAAATAATGATATCTAATAAACATTGGATGATTCAATTTAGAATCATGAATATGATTCATCAAAATATTTCCCATTTTGATGTTTTTTACTTGAGAATATATTTATTAATAGTTAACGTGTTAAGAAATTATAAATATGTATACTCCATCCATTATAAAAAGACAATCCACATTTATTTTGATTAAATTTTGTTGATTCTCTTATATCAACAATGAAAATTATATTTACCATCTCAATATAGCTATATATTATTTTGAGGTACGGGTCTTGTTAAATTTCATTTCAATGAATCCTTAAATAAGGATCAAAATGTGGGCATCCAAATGAAAGATACTCATCTTGCATGGCCTCTTTAAGTATAAATCAAAATACAATTCATCTTTTCTATTGAACTAATAATAAAACAACATATTATGTAACCACAACATACATACATTTGATTTTGTTTATTTAATTACAATTACACGCACACATTCCAAACAAATGGGATGTGTTAGTATCACTAATTGATATGTATGGAATATCATTCCCACACAGTGATAAAATACATTTTCCATCACATTATTTCATAGATGGTTATTATTATGGATTTAAAATATATATTAATCAATTAAGTTGTTTTATTTATCTAATTATTATATCACATCAATATTATTAATTCCCAATCTACTTGAATATGATAATGTTGATCGTGTATACTTGTGGACTATTAATTACATGAAACATTTGGTTTTTTTAAATTTTTTGTTTTACATTGATGGAAATAAGGAGTGATTATATAAATATATATCATGTATAATATTAAATAATTGTTCTATAAAGGTTATTTATTTTTATATTTATTTTTATTCATCAATGAAATTGTGAAAATAGAATTCATGTGTACGTACATCCTACCGTCTACATTGATATTGTAATTCATTTCTCAATATATAACTATTATGATTGAACTATATATATGCAATTAATTAATATGATACTGATATAATCAATATATTTTTTAAATTTGGGTAAATCATTAATGTTCATGGACCCATGACGGTGATCTAAATCAAGAATGAAAAGGAATTACCCATCATCCAGAATATATAATGTATAAAAGATTTATAATAAACTGGTAATCATATGTAGGAAGTAATTCATTTTTTTTAGGATTGATATGATTATTTTTTGGAATAAATTTATAATATATAAGTATTTTTTAGACACGTTAATATTCATATGATGAAATATGAGTCTTTTAGAACATCGTGATAGGGATGACACAAAATCAGTGTCGTGAGAAATTTCGGCATAAGACATGATGTGAAGCTCTCTATACATTATATGATTCTTAAAATAATTATAGTCCAAATGTATTTCTATGGAAAAACTAATCCATTATTTGTTATTTAATAATATAGGTTTTAACTAAACAATATCCAAAATAGAATACAAGAATAGTTTTGAGGATGTAAATATACAGAAATAAAAGCATGTTTTTATAAAAAAAATAATTTTTGTAACCACTTAAAGATCCATGTAATACATATATCAATGTTCACCCTTTAGGCCGACCATAAAAGAATGAGTATATGAAATAAAATGTACAAGATTTTTATGAATCTCATATTATAAATTATCAGGAAAACATATCCAATAAATATTTCATGGTTGAACCTCACCATCCTGACCATAAAACATCAACATGACCAGCTTGTCATGATCATGTAACCTTTACTCTCTTCCAATCAATTATAAAATATTTTCCCAGCCTAAAATGTAGACATAAGTTCTTCACACATGACGTGATGCACGAACTGAATAGATAAATTGTCTTTGTTGGTCATCCATTCAATGTACATATAATTGTGTTACCAAAGAGTGTGGATCATTCAATAAGATATACTTAGATGAGAAACAAAAGGAATAATAAAAACAAAAAATAACATGAACCCATAGTTGATCAGTCAGTGCATAATTTAAACCATCAAAGAAATGTGATTTCATGTATATATATATAACTGTATATATAATTCAAAATATATATACATATATAAATAAATTCTATATAAAAGAGAGAGGTCAAAACATAGGATAATACAACAGTAGTAAATAAATGGTTCAATAGTCCTTATTTTCATTAAATCCAATGAAATGTGACTTTCGTTTGATTTTATGCCACTCATGACATTTATGATTATGTCGATCCATTAGTCTAGAATATAAATTAAAAATTCCATCATAGACCAATGAGGGAAATCTATATGAGAAATCCATGTCACCATATGTTGATACATTTCCTTGCCTAGGATACAATTGTACCCTATACAACTCATCATATTTACAGATTGATGTTGATAGTTGGTATTTCTAAAAATGGTCACTATACTAAAGACACTTCCCCTCAATTCATGAATATCCATTCGGATATCTGATCCCAATGTCTTGTTCTATAGGTGGCTGTCACGACCCGTCCTTGAGGCACGTTCCGTGACTACCCCAAGCCCGCCTTCCATAGGCCAGGGGCTAGCGACTAGCACCAAGGCGTAAATCCCAACAAAAGGGATGCATTGCCTTTAAAAAGTAAACAACCACCATAGAGTAAGCAAGGGGAAAAGTAAACACAATGTAAAAACTGTAACAAGCTGTGCTAAAAGTAAAAGGGGCCGGAAATAGAATCCCAACAGTAAAGTACAACTGAAAGGGGAAAATAAAAACTGAAAGGAAAAGCCGCAGCGTCGAGCCGTCCTCTGAAGGTCCCACCTGATAGGTGGGTACAGATAGCCCCCACAGCTCCTCGGTCCATCCGTCCGCTCCGAGTACGTACCGCCCAGTAGTTCACCTCCAGGTACAGTCCTGCTCCGCACGCCTCCACCTTGATCAGCGCTGCTCGTCGTCTGCAACCAACACCACGAAGTGCGGGCATAGCCCGTGCAGGGGTGAGTATAAGCTACTCAATAGGGACCCCGAGACCCCCGAAGGTCTCCCGAAATCCACAAAGGATAATCCACAAAGGAAAGATACAATCACGAAGTAACAACCGACAATGCTTAGGTATATGCCCATACATATACCTAAGTCATAAATTCTCGTTCGCCTCCAACGTTCTAGCCCAAGAACATCCCAGTCCACACAAGAAAGCAAAAACGTATTCCCACACAGGATTGCACAACACAATCCACAAAGGAGAGTAAACAGTAATCCACATAGGATAGCTCAACACAATCCACAAAGGGGAGTAAACAGTAAATCCACACAGGATAGTTCAACACAATCCACAAAGGAGAGTAAATAGTAAATCAACACAGGATAGTTCAACACAATCCACAAAGGAGAGTAAACAGTAAATCCACACAGGATAGTTCAACACAATCCACAAAGGAGAGTAAACAAGATTCAGCTCACACAGGTATACTTCGTCAAAAGGTGAAAGGGATGATCAGATAAAGATACTGAATCATCTAAGCTGGGACCCACTGAGGATACAAGACCAGCTGTCTTTATTTATTCATCTATGATGGGACCCACATAGGATACAATACCAGCACTGAACCATCTAAGCTGGGACCCACAAAGGATACAAGACCAGCATGACTGGGTCCCACATAGGATACAAGACCATCACTCTTCATCGATTCATCTATGCTGGGACCCACATAGGATTCAAGAACAACACTAAATCATCTAAGCTGGGACCCACAAAGGATACAAGACCAGCATGGCTGGGACCCACATAGGATACACGACCAGCACTCTTCATCGATTCATCTATGCTGGGACAGACATAGGATTCATGACCAGCACTGAATCATCTAAACTGGGACCCATAAAGGATACAAGACCAGCATGGCTGGGACCCACATAGGATACAAGACCAGCACTCTTCATTGATTTATCTTTGTTGGGACCCACATAGGATTCAAGACCAGCACTGAATCATCGATGCTGGGACCCACAAAAGATACAAGACCAGCATGGCTGGGACCCACATAGGATACAAGACCAACACTCTTCATCGATTCATCTATGTTGGGACCCACATAGGATTCAAGACCAGCACTGAATCATCTAAGCTGGGACCCACAAAGGATACAAGACCAGCATGGCTGGGACCCACATAGGATTCAAGGCCAGCACTCTTCATCGTCGCAGTCCACTGAGAATCTCTGCACAGTCGTCGTCGTCGAATTCGCAGTCGCAGCTAGCTCTAGGGTTCCCGCACACAGCAAGCTCGTTCAGGAGGGTCCGCTCCACGAGCCGAGAGGCTGATACATCAATTGACACAATGTCCAAAGTTGATGTATCCAAAAGTTCTGTATCGTCAACAGGAACTCAACGTCGCAGACGGCGCGTCAATCAGACGCCCGGTCTGAGAGTTATTGGCTTTTTCGTCCCAGGGGCCCGGTTAGTTTTTAATGCCAAACAAACCCTACCGTACTCCACATGCGTCCAAACCTCGGGCGAAGTGAGCCAAAAGATTCGTCTCACATAGAGGAATTCAACGAAGCTTACGAAACGTCAATCGGACGTCCGTAGCTCAAGATATGAGTGTTTCCGCTCTGAAGGCCCGGTTGGTTTCGTGTACGAACCAACCCATCTGAACTCAAAGTATTCCAAAACCTTGAGTGTGATTTACCGGAACGACCGTCTCGATCCAAGGATCGTGTTGCCGCTGACGGCGAGTCGTTTGGAGGCATGTAGCTCATGTTACGGGTATTTGACCGAAAACGGTCCGAAGATGGGGGGTCCGGGCCTGGGCCGACCCGACCCGACCCCCCGACCCCCCCCCCCCCCCCCCCCCCCAGGGGTCGACCGAACTGGGTTGACCCAAATCGGTCCGACCCGGTCCGGTACAGCCAGGGCACGGCCAGGCCGGTCGGACTGGCCTGGCTCAGTTCGGCCGACCGGCCGAGTGACCGAGCGCCGCGGGGCGCTGCCCCCGCGGTCTGGAGATGTCGCGGCCCCGCGTTGGGGTCACGCTGGAGCAACGGACACGGCTTCAGCCGCGTCCTGTGCGGTCGAGCTGGACCCGCGTGGCCGCGGGTCCGTTGGCCACCGCAGCCGCAGCTTCAGCCGCGACGGTCTCGTCCGGCGGTGCCCCGGGGCGCAGCCGCCTCCGGCCGCCGGCGCCGCCGCGCCGGCGCCCCGTGCCGCCAGAATTTCCACGGGCCACCGGAGTTTCTCCGGTGGTCTCTTTTCCTTTCCATCTGTGCCGGTGTTCCTCCCGAGTTCCGTTCTTCACTGTGGGATCAACAAATTTCCCTTGCTTCAGGTTTTGTCATTGCCCGCTAAATCCGCACAACCACGATGAATGGTGGAGGGTTGTCGGGCCATGTTCGTTTGGCCCGCACCCTCCGCGTTAGATAACAACAACGAGAGAAATAATTCAACACATGAAACAACAATTTTAATAAATTAAAATTGTGAATTTGAAATCCGGTTCTTTAATTTTAAAGAAACGTTCACGGGAATAAGGGTATTTCAAAAATAAAATCCCTACCTCGTCAAGTCGCACGCGCGGGTTCTTCGTGGATTGATCGTCGCGGGAGGAGGGGATCGTCGCGTCGTCGCGGAAGGGTGTCGCGTCGACGAACTCCGAGGTTCAAGAACAAAATATTTAATTAAAAATAATTAAATCATTCTCGAGTTAAAAACCACAAAGGAATAATTAAAAGAAAAACCGAAACCCTCACATCAACGGATGATCGAAGGTTTTTGTCACGGAGGAAGGAGCGTCGCAGAAGAACGTCGCGGGAGAGGAAACGTCTGCGTCGCGGCACATGGCTTCGCGTCGTCGATTTTCGCGGGTTCGGCGTTCTTCGTCGGAGGCCGGCGTTTTTCGCGTTCTTTGAGTTCTTCGCGTTCTTCGCGTTCTTCGCAAAGAAGGGTGAAGGCACAAGAACCTCTGTCAAAAACCTCTCAACGAGTAATCCTCCCAAAGTCGTGTTGGTCTTATTTGATTATTATGCCAACAAACGAATAAGAGGTAAGTAACGACCCATTAATTCGTAGAATTAATTCAACGAAAGAAACTGCCCATTTAATTCATGAAATAAACCGCCCAATTAAATGGTGCGTTAAGAATTTAAGAAAACGCGTCAGTTGACTTTCATAATGACGGGTTTTCGCGGGTATGTTACTTAGCGGAAATGAAACGGTGGGGCTCGTGCGGGCCCCACCTCACAAATATACTTCCAAGATGGTTGGATATTTTTGGATAGTACCCTATCCGTTTCAACTCAACTTAAGCCGCTTTTAATTGGCTTCCAAGTGGCTTACGTGAAATAAAATAAAGTTTGTCGCACAACATTATTTTATTTCATAACTTTAAACCCGATAATTAAAAGCCACAACCGAGCAAACGCAACTCCGGAAGAGGAATTTATAAGCAAGTACCAGCGCTGCGATTTCATCGGTGCCCTAGGAATTTGATTCCAAGCACTGGTTCAAAAGATAGAAAAACCCGCTCGTCCCTTCACTGAACGTACCCGAGCCAAACTTCGGAAAATGATTCCGGGCACACCGGGCCTCGGAATCATGTGCCGTCAGAAACCGCGTTCTTGTAAAATTCCATAGAAAATTAAGAAATAAAATTTCCTTGGAATTTACGGGTCTTTACATTACTCCCAACACAGGGCTTTACATCGCCGTAAAGCTTCACCACAAACATAGGGATTCAAAGGCGGTACTGAGCACGCATCTGAGCCTCCCGCTCCCAAGTGCTCTCCTGGAAGTTCCCGAGCTGCCATTTGAGGCGCAAAAGAGGAATCGATCGTCCATGTAGGACCTGCTCCTGTCGATCCTCGATTTCCACCAGTACCTCCACAAAAGTCGCCCCATCATGCACGCCTAGCTCCCCATGGTCAATGATATGCGTCGGGTTGTGCACATATATCCTCAGCTGAGATATGTGGAATACGTCGTGCACCCGGTGCAACTGAGGTGGTAGAGCCAGGCGATAAGCCACCATTCCAATCTTTTCGAGGACCTGAAATGGTCCGATGAAGCATGATGATGGCTTTCTGCCTCGGCCAAACCTTCGTAATCCACGTCGAGGTGAGACCCGCATGAAGACGTGGTCTCCATCCTCGAACTCAAGTGGCCTCCGCCTCCTGTCAGCATAAGACTTTTTCCAGTTCTGAGCTGTCCTCATCCGCTAATGGATGACTGGACCTTCTCTGTCGTGGCCTGGACCATCTCCGGCCCCACAAGTGCTGCAAAGATTTCTTCTTTTCCGATAAGAGAAATCTGGTCTCATCCCCTGGATGAACCACTTTATTTTCCTAATACAGCCAATCCCAACATGGATGATACTAATACATACCAAGGATGACATCATAAGGCCTCGACTCTACTACCAAGAGATCCAACCGTTACTCTCGCCTCCAAGGGTTGAGTCACAATTTCGGCATCTGTGTGTGGTAACTGGGTCTCCTCCAGTAGATGTCTCACAAGTGAGGGTCAAGTAAACAGTCAAAACTGGAACCTCTTAGTAACAACACAAAAGAGGACAGGAATGAAAACATCACAAAGGTATGCATTTTTTATTATTGCAGCTCATAATACAAGACACTACAAAACTACAACAAGGGACTAGAAGTACAAAGGACGTATCTACTAGTTCCGCTCCCATCCATCTGCTCCCATAGCTCCATGATCAAAGGCCTCAGCTATCTGAAGCTGAGCTCTCGCATGTCCACCAACTCCCTGCGTTCGGGGTGGACCTCCTGGTGGTGGTGGTGGTAACTCCTCAAAGTGTCGCCCACCATCTACTACTCGGCCAGCTCCTCTCCCTCGTCCGCCTGCACCCTGCGGACCTCTGTGGCTGAACCTCTGTCTGGGAGGTCCCTCTACCACCTACTTCTCGTCTATAAGACGAGTTGGGCAGTCTCGAGCCATGTGACCTTGCCCGCTACATGCGTAGCAATGCTTACCCCTCGTGTAGCTGGCTCTCCTTCGTGTGCCCCGCACAACCGAATCTTCATCCAGTGACTGCCCATCAGATGGTCTGGCCTGTTTGGACCTTTGCGTCACCTGTCTACTGCCAACTCCAGAAGACCCTGCTACGGGCCATCCTGCGGAGGGCCCTGTCTCTGGAGCCTACTCGGCGATAAAACTCTCCACTAGAAGGGCTCGCTCCAACACCTCTGCTTGTGTCAGAATGTTGAGGGAGATCATCGAAGCCCTGATCTCGTGCCTCAGTCACTGCTCGACGGTCCGGGCCCGGAAGAACGGGTCCCGTACCATATCTGTGGAGTAGCATGAGAGATCAGAAAATCTCACCAAGTACTGGGCCACTGTCATACTGCCCTGCTGTAGCTATAGAATCTCTTGGATGTGCACCGCACGGAGGGTGGCTGGGACGAACTCCGAGCGGAAGATGCTCTCAAAGTCCGTCCAGAGGAGAGATGTCTCGTCGTGCACTTGGAGCATCACGATCCACCATCTCTCTGCTGCCGAGTGCAGGAGGCTCGCTGCGAGGATCACCATGAGGTCTGCTGGTGTCCTCACTAGCCGGAAAACGCGTACGACCACCTCCAGCCAGTCCTCGGCTTCCTGGGGGTCCGTCTCCCCATGAAACCTGGGTGGTCGCTGGTGCTGGAACTCATGCAGAGATCCAAGGCGACGTGGATCGTCAGCGGTCGTGGCGGGAAGCATCAGTGGCTCGGCGGGTAAAGGTACCGCTGGTGCCTCTACTGACAAAGAGCCCTGCACCGAGGCCTCGTCGCTCGGTGGGCTGTCATCACGCTCCACTCTCGAAACCCTAGCTGGCTGTCGTTGTGGGGCCATCCTGAAAGAAACAGGTGCGCCACTGTCAGAACAGTATACCTGGTGAGCTGACACAAGTAATCACAAAGAAAACTTGAACACACATGCAATCAATGTTTTCGTGCATTGAGTCGGAAATCAGAAGTCAGGGTCCTTGTGTACGGATACGTTGGCCGTCGCACCAACACTGGACTCCCTGGACTGATAACCATAGCCAATACGCTAAACACTATTGCTTCACATAGAAGAAATATCAGAGTCTGCGGTAGAACCGACCACCTCTGATACCAATTTGTCACGACCCGTCCTTGAGGCCCATGCCGTGACTACCCCAAGCCCGCCTTCCATAGGCCAGGGGCTGGCGACTAGCACCAAGGCGTAAATCCCAACAAAAGGGAAGGCATTGCCTTTGAAAAGTAAACAAGCACCATAGAGTAAGAATGCAGAAAAGAAAACACTAAGTAAAAACTCTAACAAGCTGTGCTGAATGTAAAAGGGGCCGGAAATACAAGACCAACTGTAAAGTACAACTAAAAGGGGAAAACATCAACTAAAAGGGAAAGCTGCAGTGTCGATCCATCCTCTGAAGGTCCCACCTGAAGGGTGGGTACAGATAGCCCCCACAGCTCCTCAGTCCAGTCGTCTGCTCCGAGTACGTCCCGCCCAGTGGTCCACCTCCAGGTACCGTCCTTCTCCGCACGCCTCCACCTCGATCAGTGTTTCCCGTCGTCTGCAACGAACACCACGAAGTGCGGGCATAGCCCGTGTAGGGGTGAGTATAAGCTACTCAGTAGGGACCCCGACACCCCCGGAGGTCTCCCGAAATCCACAAAGGATAATCCAAAAAGGAAAGATACAATCACGAAGTAACAACCGAAACTTCTTAGGTATATGCCCATACATATACCTAAGTCATCAATTCCCGTTCGGCTCCAACGTCCGAGCCCAAGCACAACCCAGTCCACACAAGAAAGCAAAAATGTATTCCCACATAGGATAGCACAACACAATCCACAAAAGTGAGTAAACAGTAATCCACATAGGATAGCTCAACACAATCCACAAAGGAGAGTAAACAGTAAATCCACACAGGATAGTTCAACACAATCCACAAAGGAGAGTAAACAGTAAATCCACACAGGATAGTTCAACACCATCCACAAAGAAGAGTAAACAGTAAATCCACACATGATAGTTCAACACAATCCACAAAGGAGAGTAAACAGGATTCAGCTCACACAGGTATACTTCATCAAAATGAGAAAGGGATGATCAGATATAGATACTGAATCATCTAAGCTGGGACCCACTAAGGATATAAGACCAGCTGTCTTCATTGATTCATCTATGTTGGGACCCACATAGGATACAAGACCAGCACTGAACCATCTAAACTGGGACCCACAAAGGATACAAGACCAGCATGGCTGGGTCCCACATAGGATACAAGACCAGCACTCTTCATCGATTCATCTATGCTGGGACCCACATAGGATTCAAGACCAGCACTGAATCATCTTAGTTGGGACCCACAAAGGATAGAAGACCAGCATGACTGAGACCCACATGGGATACAAGACCAGCACTCTTCATCGATTCATCTATGATGGGACCCACATAGGATACAAGACCAGCACTGAACCATCTAAACTGGGACCCACAAAGGATACAAGACCAGCATGGCTGGGACCCACATAGAATACAAGACCAGCACTCTTCATTGATTCATCTATGCTGGGAACCACCTAGGATTCAAGACCAGCACTGAATCATCTATGCTGGGACCCACAAAGGATACAAGAACAGCATGGCTGGGACCCACATAGGATACAAGACCAGCACTCCTCATCGATTCATTTATGCTGGGACCCACATAGGATTCAAGACCAGCACTGAATCATCTAAGCTGGGACCCACAAAGGATACAAGACCAGCATGGTTGGGACCCACATAGGATTCTAGACCAGCACTCTTCATCGTCGCAGTCCACTGAGGATCTCTGCACAGTCGTTGTCGTCGAAGTCGCAGTCGCAGCCAGCTCTAGGGTTCCCGCACACAGCAAGCTCGTTCGGGAGGGTCCGCTCCACGAGCCGAGAGGCTGATACATCAACTGACACAAAGTCCTAAGTTTATGTATCAAAAAGTTCTGTATCGTCAACAGGAACTCAACGTCGCAGACGGTGCGTCAATCAGACGCCCTGTCTGAGAGTTATTGGTTTTTTCGTCCTAGGGGCCCTGTTGGTTTTTAAGGCAAAACCAACCTGATCGTACTCCACATGCGTCCAAACCTCTGGAGGAGTGAGCCAAAAGTTTCGTCTTACATAGAGGAATTCAACGAAGCCGACGGCACGTCAATCATACGTCCATAGCTCAAGATATGAGCGTTTCCGCTCCGAAGGCCCGGTTGGTTTTGTGTACGAACCGACCTAGACGAACTCAAAGTATTCTGAAACCTTGAGTGAGATATACTGAAACGACTGTCTTGATCCAAGGATCGTGTTTCCGCTGACGGCGAGTCGTTTGGAGGCCCGTAGCTCAAGTTACGGGCATTTGACCGAAAACGGTCCGTAGATGGGGGGTCCGGGCCCGGGCCGACCCGACCCGGTCCGACCCGGTCCGGTCCGGCCAGGGTGCGACCCGGCTGGTCGGACCGGCCTGGCTCGGTTCGGCCGAGCGGCCGAGTGACTGAGCGCCGCGGGGCGCTGCCCCCACGGTCTGGAGACGTCGTGGCCCCGGGTTGGGGCCGCGCTGGAGAAACGGACGCGACATCAGCCGCGTCCCGTGCGAGCGAGCTGGACCCGCGTGGCCGCCGGTCCGTTGGCCACCACCGCCACAACTAAAGCCACGACGGTCTCGTCCGGCGGCGCACCGGGCCGCCGCCGCACCGCTGGAATCTTCCGCGGGCCACCGGAGTTTCTCTGGTGGACCGTTTTCCTTTCTGTATGCGCCGGTGTTCCTCCCGGGTTCGATTCTTCACTGCGGGATCAACAAATTTCCCTTGGGTCACGTTTTGTCGTCGCCCGCCAAATCCGCACAACCACGTAGAACGACGGAGGGTTGTCGGGCCGTGTTCGTTTGGCCCGCACCCTCTGCGTTAGATAACAACAACGGGAGAAATAATTCAACACATGAAACAACAATTTTAATAAATTAAAATTGTTCATTTGAAATCCGGTTCTTTAATTTTATAGAAATTTTCATGGGAATAAGGGCATTTCCAAAACAAAATCCCTACCTCGTCAAGTCGCACACGCGGGTTCTTCACGGATTGATCGTCGTGGAAGGAGGGGATCGTCGCGTCGTCGCGGAAGGGTGTCGCGTCGACGAACTCCGAGGTTCAAGAACAAAAGATTTATTTAAAAATAATTAATCATTTTTGAGTTAAAAACCACAAAGAAAAAATTAAAAGAAAAACTGAAACCCTCACCTCAACGGATGATCGACGGTTTTTGTCGCGGAGGAAGGAGCGTCGCAGAAGAACGTCGCGGGAGAGGAAACGTCGGCGTCGTGGAACACGGCGTCGTGTCGTCGATTTCCGCAGGTTCGGCGTTCTTCGTCGGAGGTCGGCGTTCTTCGCGTTCTTCGGGGTTTTTCGCGTTCTTCTCGTTCTTCGCAAAGAAGGGTGAAGGCACAAGAACCTTTGTCAAAAACCTCTCAACAAATAATCTTCCAAAAGTCATGTTGGTCTTATTTTATTATTACGCCAACAAATGTATAAGAGGTAAGTAACAACCCATTAATTCGTATAATTAATTGAACGAAAGAAACTACCCATTTAATTCACGAAATAAACCGCCCAATTAAATGGTGCGTTAAGAATTTAAGAAAATGCATCAGTTGACTTTCATAATGATGGGTTTTCGCGGGTACGTTACTTAGCGGAAAAGAAACAGTGGGGTCGTGCAGGCCCCACCTCACAAATATCCTACCAAGAGGGTAGGATATTTTTGGATAGTACCCTATTCGTTACAACTCAGCATAAGCCGCTTTTAAGTGTCTTCCAAGTGGCATAAGTGAAATAAAATAAAGTTTGTCGCACAACTTTATTTTATTTCATAACTTTAAACCCAAAAATTAAAAACCACACCTGAGCAAACGCAACTCCGGAAGAGGAGTTTCTAAGCAAGTACCGGCGCTGTGATTTCATTGGTTCCATCATAATTTGATTCTGAGCACTGGTTCAAAAGATAGAAAAACCCGCTCGTCCGTTCACTGAACGTACCCGAGGCAAACTTCGGAAAATGATTCCGGGAACACCGGGCCTCGGAATCAGGTGCCTTCAGAAACCGCGTTATTGTAAAATTCCAAAGAAAATTAAGAAAAAAAATTTCCTTGTAATTTACAGGTCTTAACAGTGGCCACCTCATTGGAGCATGGATGAACCCTAAGGCAGTGGCCCTTCGGGGAATTGTATTGACTTATTTACAGATCCATGTTCACTATTGGTCTCCATTAAAATAAATAGAACAATATCAAACTCCAATTCACATATTGTGATTCAATTAATGTGATGATGCGTTCACCCTACCATATGGATCATTCTATTCAACAATAAAAAGAGAATCAACAACCTTATGTTCATTAATGATATAGGGAAATGTCGCAACCCCCTCTATCCAAATAAGCCCCTCCTGGTATAGCAATCAATAAATGGATATAATGACCCCTGTGTCCCGCCACCAATAGGCCCCAGAGTGGTGACTAGAAGAAAGGGTACAAATACCTCATGATGTGGTAGGAATTACCCTTTATAAGAAAACAAGAACGGGAGATCAGATAAATACAATACAGACAACACAATGATATATATATATATATATATAATTATTCCAAAATATACCTCAATTCATGTATTATAAAAACTAAAACATATAATAGTCTCAAATGAAAGAAATAATAATATAAAATCTAAGTCAGTGACACGACAACAACTCCAATGTTCATAACCAGAAATTTCCAGCATGGCCTACAACATCCTCCTAGAAATAGGAAATTTGATTTCATATACGTAGGGTGAACGTATAGGTAAAGTTAGTAGGATAACCAATGAATGTCATTCACATGTGAAAAGACCATACTAATTCACCTGTGTGAATATAGTGGATCCAAGAACCACCTGGACATGTATACTAACCATCCCATCCTCACCAAGGCAAACTCACCAAACAAAAAAATGCATGAAAAGTTGTGTATTGTAAATAAAATCGATGTTTTGGGTACCTTGCACCACATACTAGTAGTTAACTTCTCAACCCTAATGGTTAACTTATGATGATAAATATCGTCCATAATCCCCAAATTAAAACACACTCAAACACAACTATTCCACAACTACATCAAATCCCACTAGCAGAATCGTGGCCCCCAACAACATCTCGCCATCAAACACTTGATCCACAAACCAAACCGCATCTTGCCTATAAAAACATGGGCCACTTCCAAAGAGAACATGTGAATGAAACCACCTATCATTCAACCAGTACCGTAAATCCTATAAAAAATTATAAGCCATTACAAGCTTCATAATGATTCTTGAGTGATTAATTCCCAAAGGAGGGAGAAGATGATATCCAATAGTCATCCATCCTTCCTGCCACCAGGATGTTGGTAATGAAACCCTTCAACCATGGAATGGGAGTGTTCAACAAAATTTTCTAAAATTGGGAGGGTTTCATATAGAAATAAAAAGGAACTAAAATTATATATATATATATATATATATATATATCAGCCGTCCCAACCTATGGGTTTTCCAAAAAAACTATCCCTTGAAGGTCTCTTTTATTGCTAATTCTAAATGTAAAATGCCACACAATAAGCAACAAAACCCATTACACATTTCAATCCAGTCTTATTAATACATAAAAATTAACAAGTTAAACAATAGAACCATATAATCAATTCATTCATTAAAAAACTCCCATTGATGTCATTAACATACAAAATTAGTGTCATTAGTAATTGTATGGATATAATAGAACTACCTACATAGCATACAAATAAAACATTCATGAAGATCACCAGCCAAATGTTACATTACACTATCAATCCACGTGTATATTTTTAAAAAATTATTCAAATATTGAACAATACCATATTATCAACACATTGATTCAATTAATTCCATCATGACATCATTGATTACCTGGATATTCACCCAACATTCCAATTTAAATAAACCATATATTTACAAATACATACTAATAAAATTATATTCCATTTTAGTTCCATTATTTAAATGTAAGTAGTATAAATTCGGACAGTATAATCACCAACACACAGAAAACAACACCACAAAACAACTCATTAATCTTTTACTAGTAAACCCACATAATCACCAATTCACTTCCACAACCCCTTTTCCACAGCCCCATAGTATAGGAATACCACAACCACTATTACTACCCTACTACACCACTATATAATAACAGCCATCACATCCCCACTACACAACCACATATCTTCCACATACCCTACACATGTCATAACAATGCCATGTTATGACCAATATATCAGTAGAACCGACAAAACTCACGAAATCTGGTCCATAAACCCGTTATTAAAAACAATAAAGAAGAACTTCCCTATTGATTTAGAAGGGAATACCTTATTCAATTATACTATATTTAAGGTGTTTTCATAGAAACCATATAATCTTGGGGAATCGATTTATTTTCAGTGAGTATACGTTGTTAAGATACTCCATGAATTTTTATTAACGAGAAGTAATAAAAAAATGTATTCGTATATTTTTTGTGATTAACCATGGACAAAAACAGGCCGCGATTTTTAGTAGTCATATAACCCATCAAATGAAAATGTAAATAAAAACAAGTAAGAATTATATCACTTTTCCCATCCCTTCATATTGATCCCAAACCAATTCAATTATCATTAATTATTTTGTATTTTAAAATAATAAAAAATTATACATTCTACACACACACAACATAATTCTCAAATAAGAGAGTCGAAGGAAACCCATCTTGGAAGAACAAGCGATCAACGCATTCTGGATTCAACAAAATAGGGGTGCACATGTAGCAGGAAACCACCCAGAGAAACATGATACAAGGATTGTAGTTTGATTGAATGATTCCTATGGTCGAAAGTACTCGAGCTGTTTTGTACCATGGATAAAAATTGATGACTTAAAATTAAAGAAGATATATCATTCTTTTCGAAATCAAAGAGAGTGGTGTTTTACATATGGCTTGTATTTTCCATTAAATTCAGATCTGGCCATAGATACATGGTTTGACCGAGTAAAAACAGTTTTACCCTTGAGAATATTTATATAGGAGTTATGGGATTTGAATTGGCCTTACATCACTCAAAATAAGAATTTGAATTCATTTTATATCATGTAAAACATGAAAGGGGAGTAACTATAGGAAACATGAATCATTGTAAACCTACTGATATGGTAACACTATTGCACCTACCGATAGATGACTGACTCACATGACCTACATACATGAGATACTAATGCAAATCACTGATGCAAGTCATCGACACGACCTATAAACATGGACTACTAACGTGATCTACAAGTAAAAGGCACTGTTGCAAGTCATCAACGCGGCTTATTAACACTACCTACTAATGTGAGGTAGCAACATGATTCATTGAAGTGACTCACATACGCATCCTAACTACAAGTCATTCCAACACGTCCTACCGATATAATCTACTGCATGAGTCCCAGATGTGACTCATTGATGCTACCTACTGACATGACCTGTCTACATGAGGTACTGATGTTATTCAACAACACCACTCATTGAGGATACCTATTTATGCAACCAAATAATGTTCCCTAACAACATGACCTACCAATATATTAACTATAGATTATACTATTCTAATCCTGGAAACACATTTCACAGAACAATAACTTTTGCAATGAGTTGGGAATAAGTCACCTTGACCACCCAGACACCAAAACCTCTAGATTTCATCAATGGAATGGACATGAGAGGTCTGGACCATTACATCATATTCATATCCAAACATTCTCATCCTATAGAATTTACCACCAAGATCATATTAGAAATATGGTTCTAAACTACAACCCAGTGAGATACCTCTCAATGATCCCGATATATTTGGAACAAAATCGTCACTATAAAACTAGACACTATGGATGATACATCTCAGTAAAGGAAACCATCACATAGATTGGTATAATAATTCCAATACACAATTCACTATGATAAAAAAAATAACAACACCAAGGAAGAGAGAAAATTAAAAAAATCCTCATATTATTTCGAATTGATTTTATTGATTCACATAACTGAAAAAATTGTTATATCTTCAGTAACAAAAAATTTACATAAAAATTACATTGATGTAAAAATATATACAAGCATATTCTTCATTTTTCAATATATAAATATTTAATTTTAGAAGAGTTAAAACATATCATTTGTGACATATCATGAGGAAAAAAATTTACTTTCTTGAGTTACAATTCATTATCTACATATAAATGAAACAAGGAAACACTACGAATTTTTTTTGTGGTGTTTAAATGATAAACATGATTTTTTAAATGATCTATTAAATTACAGTCATGCTTTTTAAAATTGAATTTTGATGTTTATTACATTTAAAAACATGCATGTTGAATCTTTTCAATGAAAATAAAAAATTACTTTAGTATGATACTAAGATCGTTTTATGTCAAACACACCATTGAAATCCATTTTTTCTAACATGGTGTTCATCAATATAATCTTTTTGAAAATGTTTTCTAAAGATATTATAAAGCCACCTTTTCATAAACATGTTCCCGAAGAAAAATTATGTAAATTGAATTCTATAATCTTTTCATAAAGAGTTATTATATTTTACTAACTTAACATTATCATGGTCCTTTCAAATACTCAAAAAATTTAGAAAACTAAAATTAACATATTCCATGAATCATAAATATGAAATGAGTTTCTAAACCAACCAACCTCATCTATTTTTTTTTTCAAAAAAATACCTTCTCAATTTTTTTCACATGAAATTAATTACAATGAAAATATTTAATAGGAATTAGTAAATGGTTTAACATTCATATTTCACATTTTTCATGGGTTCATGTCATTATTTGAATGTGTTTCAAATAGAATTCATATAACAACAACAAAACATGTATTAATATTGAAATAGTTTCCACTAGTATACAAATCAATGGATCCAATCCACCACAAAATGATATTTTCCACATTGGTGGCACTGACTCTCCCATAATGTTTTAAAACATGATATAGTACGATGTGTCATGAAAAATGGAAATGGATTCTATCATTACTAGTCCCCCAGGGCTCGTGTCGTGAATACCCAATGCCTACCTTCCATTGGCCAGAGGTAGGAAACATGCACTGAAAAGGTGTATCACTTAATGGGAAGGAATTTCATTTAAACATGTAAAAACACAAAATCCTAGAACAAAACAAAAAGAAATCACGATGTAAAATAATGTAGTAAAAGTGTGTTGAATGGAAAAGGGGCTGAAATACATGCCCAACTGGAAAGTACATGTACAAATGGAAAAGGAAAAATAGCTCTGGAAACATCCACCGAGGATCATTCCTGAATGGTAGGTATTGTTCACGATCAGTAGTCATACATCACATAATGTAAATTTCTCCACCTCTGAGCATCGTCCAGTTCTGGTTCCCTAGGCCTCGATCAATGCTGTCTGTTTTCTTCACAATAGACCACAGTGTGCGGGCAAAGACTGTTCATGGGTGAGTAATACAATACTCTGTTGGGATCTCAAGACCCCTGAATGACTCCCAGAGTTCCAAAAAAAGAATACCCACAAATCATGAAGTAGTAGTCATCAACTATACTTATGTATATACCCTTATATATACCTATGTTGTCAGAATATTATTATCTCATACATTGAGGCTCCAACTTTTATGCCAGTTGCACAACTGATCCACAACGGAAGTATACCCCAATGGCAACACATCATTGAAATCCATTTTTTCTTAGATGGTGTTCATCAATATAATATTTTTGAAAATGATTTATAAAGATGTTATAAAACCACATTTTCATCAACATGTTCCCAAAGAAAAATAATGTAAATTTAATGCTATCATATTTTCATAAAAAAATTATTATATTTTACTAACTTAAAATTATCATGGTCCTTTAAAATACTCAAAAAATTTAGAAAACTAAAATTAACATATTCCATGAATCATAAATATGAAATGAGTTTCTAAACAAACCACCTCATCTCTTTTTTTAAAAAAATTCCTTCTCTATGTTTTTCACATGAAAGTAATTACAAATAAAATATTTAAGAAGAAATAGTAAATGGTTTAACATTCATATTTCACATCTTTCATGGGTTCATGTCATTATTTTAATGTGTTTCTAATATAATTCATATAACAACAAGAAAACATGTATTAATATTGAAATAGTTTCCACTAGTATAAAAATCCATGGATCCAATCCACCACAAAATGATGTTGTCCACATTGGTGGCACTGACTCTCCCACACAGTTTTAAAACATGATATAGAAAGATGTGTCTTGAAAAATGGAAATGGTTTCTGTCATTACCAGTCCCCCAGAGATCGTGTCGTGAATACCCAATTCCTGCCTTCCATTGGCCTGGGTTAGGAAACTTGCACTGAAAAGGCGTATCCATTAATGGGAAGGCATTGGATTTAAACCTGAAAAAAACACATAATCCAAGAACACAAGAAAAAGAAATCACGATGTAAAATATTGTCGTAAAAGTGTGTTGAATGGAAAAGGGGCCGAAATACATGCCCAACTGGAATGTACATGTACAAATGGTAATGGAAAAATAGCTATGGGGACATCCACCGAGGATCATACCTGAATGGTAGGTATAGTTCACGATCAGTAGTCCTACATCACATAATGTCAATTTCTCCACCTTTGAGCACCGTCCAGTTCTGGTTCCCTAGGCCTCGATCAAAATTGTCTGTCTTCTTCACAATTGAAAACAATTTTCGGGCAAAGACCATTCATGGGTGAGTAATACAATACTCTGTTGGGATCTCGAGATCCCTGAATGTCTCCCAGAGTTCCAAAAAATAATAACCACAAAGAATGAAATAGTAGTCATCAACTCTACTTATGTATATACGCATATATATACATAAGTTGTCAAAATAATATTATCTAATATATTGAGGCTCCATATTTTATGCCAGTTTCAAAAATGATCCACAAAGGAAGTATACCACAAAGGTAACACCACAATGGTAACCACATGAATGTAAAATTACGAAAACGGTAAAACCATGATGGAAAATTTACCATAAAGGTAACACCATGATAGTAAAAACACTTCTCTCACCAAGTACATGTGATGTATAGAAGTACAGATGATTAGTCACGAATCATGATCATATTATTATCTCAAGAGCAACTGAAGCTATTTATACGAAGGTTGAACCACACAATATAGATAGGTACTAACCCCTGAAATGTTCTACTCAGGATCTGGCTCCCCCATAGTCGATTGGTATTATTAACCACAATGACCCACATAGTATCTGTCCAACACATTGTCGGTATGCACTGACCCACATAGGATCACTGAGTGCAGACCTACACATGATCAGTATGTGCTGACCCACATATGATCGATGAGTGATGACCCACACAAGATCTGACCCACACAGGATATGTGCTGACCCACACATTAATGCTCGTTACTAACCATTGTATGATCTGTCTCCAACCTCCGCCTCACTTCCAACCAATAGATTCCCTCCCAAAACACATTAGGGAGAAACAATCCTCAATCCATAAATCATACCTCACCACCCAAGTTTTTCCATGATGTATCCCAAAGTATAGCCATGTCGTATGATTTTCTACGTGACACATGATGCGTCAATCAGATGCTCAGTCTGTGACTTATAAGCATTATAGTTCCGAGGAACTAGTTGGATTCAAATTCGATCCGAACTGGCTAAACTCCAACATTCTCCAAAAATGAATAGAAGTTTACCAAAAGGATCATCTCACAACAATGGTCTCTGAAACAAAAACAGTTCATCAAACGGACTCCCAGATTTCATGTTATGGTCCTTTATGTGACACTGGTATGGAAGGTCCCGGGTTTGGTCTGACCCAGTCAGACATACCTGGGATGACCCCACCCATTACGGGTCTATCCTGGTTGGGCAGGGCCACAACAGGCATGGCCCACTAGCCTCTAGACTGGCCTGGACCGCATGGGGGATGTGGCCAGGCCTACAAGGGCACGACCTACTAGGCTCGTGCATTCCTTCCCGCAGAGGCGCATCCCACTGCACCCGCGCGACCCAGCCCACGGTGGCACGGCCCGCTAGGCCCGTGCGGCCCATCCCATGGTGGCACGGCCCACTGGACATGCGTGGCCTGACCCTATTCAAAATGGGGGTGGGGTAGTCACCCTTGTTTTTTGGAATGACTGAGTGGCTATTCAGCATGTAAAGCGGTGGTGCCACTGGGCACCGCCCGATCTCCGAAGGACTCGTAGGAGGTATGGTCCCTCCAACATCATTGCTTCGAGTCATGGACGACTCGATCCAGCTACCGTCTTCACCCATAGTAGTGTCTGTTATGTCCTTCCCCACCAGTGATTTGTGACGGCGGGCCCCACTGCCACCACGACCAGCCAGTTCCGACTTCTTTTCCTTCCATCATGGCCTTCACCTACGATGTGTGATGTTGCACATCCTTCATTATGTGTGGCATGTGCCACCACGCTAGCAGTCATCCATGGAGAACACAAGTGTAAACAAGGTAGCAGAGGGTCCATGAAATGTTCGTCTGGTCCGCGTGCTCCGTGTTAGGTTGAAAACCCGAGGGAGGAATAGGGTTTAAAAATCAATTGAAATTATAACAAAAATAAATCACTTCTTCAAGATCATTGGAGAATTCCCACGATTGTGGAAGAGTAGGTATGCATCGTCCTCGCAATATGCTGCCAACGTTGACGATCAAACATCATCCTTCAGTTCTTCATTTGGTGGTTCTTTTCACTGCCCCTGTAACTAGCTCTGTCCAACAAGTGATTGGCATCATGACACATTATCAAAACATCATTTCTTGGTGAATCCATGCCAATATCTCCCCCAAGATTTATATAAATAAGATATGTGGAGGGTGAGTAATGGTCGTGGAATGAATGGCGGTCATTTAATAAAGAACCTTCATAATTCTAATGGCGATGTTATAATGGATTTTTGGAGTCAAGAAATTTAATGGCTTGACACGTTTTTGGTCTTTCCACTACCACTTTTCTATTGGAGGAAATAAAGAAAAAATATAAAATAACAATTTTATTTTATTATTCATTTAAAAAATCCAAAATCAAACTTTTTCTACAGACTTACTACGGTCAAACTAAAGCCTCCCATAAGTGAATCTTGGTGCTACAAATTCAAAGGTTCCTCCATATTTGTAGTCCAAGCACCAGTTCAAAAGATAAAAAATGATACCCGTGCATTTAGATAATGTTCATTAAAAAAAATTCAGAAATTCATTCCGATCATATCATGCCTCAAAATAACACGCCGTCAATTTTTTCAGACTCGAAATAATTCCATATAATTTAAAAAATATTTACATGGAAAATCCAAGTCATTACATTATCCCAACATTAGGGATATTCTTCCCCAAAATCCACTACATATACTAAGAAAACAAATTAGGGAACTAAGGATTAATCTGAGACTTCCGCTCCCATGTTCTCTCCAGGAGGTTCTCGTGCTGCCAGCGAACATGCACCAAAGGTATTGATCATTTACGAAGGACTAGCTCCGGTCGATCCTCAATCTTCACAGGAACCTCCGTAAAAGTATCCACATCATCAATTTCCAACTTTCAATGGTTGATGACGTGAGATGGGTGATGCATGTATCTCTTTTGTTGGTATAAATGGAAGGCATTGTGCACCCTCTCCAACTGTCGAGGTACTTCTAATTGTTGTACCACCTCGCCAATCCTCCTAAGTAACAGAAAAGGTCTGATAATCCTCAGTGGGAGATTTATGCCTCTGCCAAATCTATGGAATCCTCTTCTAGGTGAGACTCGTAGGATGACATGGACTCCCTCCGCAAACTCAGAGGGCCTTCATCTCTTGTCAGCAAATTTTTTTTTCCAGCTCTTTGTAGTCTTCATCCACACCTAGATGATCTGCACCTTCACAGTGGTAGCCCATTCTGAATCATGACCCATAAGCTCTAACTCCCCTATGTCTAACAATAATAATGGTTATCTTCATGGTTTGCCATATAAGGCCTCAAATAGTTCAATATCGATTGTGGAGTGATAGTTATTGTTGTATGTGAACTCCACCAAGGGAAAGTGATCCATCCAATTGCAGGAAAAATCTAGGATAAAAGAACGTAGCATGCCCTCCACTATCTGAATGGTCCGCTCAATCTGACCGTCCATTTTCGGATGAAATGTGGTGCTCCAAAGTATCCCAATATCAAACGCCCCATGTAATCCCTTCCATATGAGGTATGTAGAATGTGTGTCATGGTCAAAGACAATAAACGATGGCACCCCATGATGTCATAAAATCTTCTGTATGTAGAGTCTCCACAATATCTCTATTGATACCTACTCTCGGATGGGTAAAAAGTGAGTTGACTTGGTTAGCTAGTCAAGGATCACCCCAATGGAATCATGTCCCATGGACATACGTGGAAGCACTGTCACAATTTCCTTTGAGATATCATCCATCTTCCACTCTATAACCTCTAGTAGATGTGCTATGCCATCTAGAAACTGATGCTAAACCTTCACTTGAGACAAGTGAGGTATCATGAAACAAACTCTGCCACAACCATCATCATCCCAGGCCACCATTTCCGACACCGGAGGTCATGGTATACCTTTTCATTGCATGGATATACCTCCAGAGTGGACGTATTGAACTCCTTCAACACCACCTCCCATAGTGCCACTAGTACCATATTGCATCCTCTAAAAAGGATGATGTGCTCTCCAACTTCTAAAAAACCATCAGGTTTATGTCTTGTGGATATATGAGCACGTCACGCCACAATGTCAATGTCCCCATGTTGTGCCTCACAATATCAATTAAAAAGTGGGGGAGTGACAATCATAGACTTGAGGTAAGCTACTCCATATCTATCCAGAATAGATATCTGCAAAGTAACTAGCTGCTTTTTCACCTCACTGATCAACTATAGATGAGACCTCCTAATGAGTTAATTTCATACTACATTCCCCTTATCATGAATGTAGACATTATCAAAGTCATATTCCAAGAGGAACTCTTTCCATTGTCATTGTCTCATGTTAAAGTCTTTCTATGAGAAGATATACTTGAGACTATTATGATTAGAGTAGACTATAAATCATTTTCCCATCATGTAATGTCGCCAAATAATCAAGGTGAATACCACTACCACTAACTCCAGATCATGGGTAGCGTAGTTATTCACATTTAGTCTTAGTCGTCGAGGACCATATGTGATCACTTCTTGCTCCTACATCAAGACACATCCATGTCCAGTCTCTAATGCGTCGTAGTAGACTATATACCCAATACCCTCTTTGGGTAGACTCAAGATGGAGTCACTCGTAAGTCTCTAACTCAACTCTTGAAAACTCTAATGGCATCGCTACATCTACACGAAGGGATGTCCCTTTTTCATCAACGCTGAAAAGGGAGATGAAACTCCAGAAAAATCGGGTATGAATCTCCAGTAGTAACCATCCAACCCTTGGAAACTCTACACCTCGGTCACACCCCTGGGTGGCTCCCAATCTAGCAAATCAAATATCATTGTCGTATCTAATGCAACTCTATCCTCCGAGATAACATGTCCCAGAAAGTGAACCTGTAATGCCCCGAAACTCTCTTGTCCATTCTATTACAAAATTATAGTGTTTGAGGTGTTCCGCGAGGACAAGGGGACTTATCCCCAACACTTTTCCATATTTTCAGTTATTTGAATAGTGTTTCCAATAATGTGAATAGTTCCATTGGTGAGGTTGAGGTGAACAGTTCAAACGGTGAGGTTCGTGAACATTGTGTTTCCTTTTCCAAATTTTGAGGTCATGAAAAGTGTTTCTAGAATAGTGAGGTTCCAATGGTGAGGTTTCAACGTGAGGTTCATGAACAATTTTTTTCCTTTACCAATTTTTTAGTTCATTAACATTGTTTCCAGAAAGGTGAGGTTCGAACGATGAGATTTAAACAGAGAGGTTAATGAACAATGTTTTTCCTTTTCCAAATTTTGAGTTCATGAATAGTGTTACTAGAACATTGAGGTTATTATGGTGAGGATTCAATGGTGAGGTTCATGAACAATTGTTTTCCTTTTACAAATATTGATTTAAGGAATAGTGTTTTTAGAATGGTGAGGTTCCAGTTGTGATGTTTCAACGGTGAGGTTCATGAAAAGTGTTTTTCCTTTTCGAATTTTTGGCTTCATGAAATGTGTTTCTAGAGAGGTGAATTTATAACAGTGAGGTTTCAATAGTGAGGATCAAGAATAATGTTTTTCCTTTTAAAAATTTCATGTTCGTGAACAGTACTTCCACTTTCCTATAGTTTCACCCCTTTTTGGTTTCCGTTATCATAAAATGAATATAAAGCGTTCTTTATGGAATGTAAGGATGATTAAAAGTTTTTAACTCTTATATTAATTTTCTTAATGCTCGGTACGTTTTTACTTGGTCAAACCTCATGGTTTGATGAGATCCTCTTTTAATAGAAAATCCAGCAAATCTTAAAGAACTGCTCCATTAAATCTCCTAATGGGACCATATATCTTCCTCCATAGTCTTTCCTAAATGTTCTCGTCTAGGAGATGCTCGAATCATTCATTCCACCCTGTTGGATTTTCATAATCAAACATTCCTCCTTGGATTGGTTCCCCTCAATTTTGGATGAAACAAAGAAGTATCGACCAATCTTCGATGTAATGCATCATTTATCATCATTATTTTGGGTTCATATCCTTCTATTTTTCCATGACCTTTTATGGAATGGTTTCTCTATGATCCTAATGTGTTTTTCATGGGTGTTCACTGGTGTGGTGGTGTCTCTGCATCCTCGGGTGGATACATTTGTCATAGTGGAGGAGATCTTAACTCGTTGTGGGGCTTGTTCTCGTATAATGAATATAAATTACCATTTGATGTAGGGGATTCATTGATTATCTTTTCTTTTACATGAAACTATAGAGTTTTCATGTTTTATCCACTAGATCACAATGGAATTTTTCAAATTAAATATTTTAACCGGATAAACTAATTGATATTGATCGTATGTCATTGACTCTTGATTTTCTAGAGAGTGTGATATCTATGATTTTGTTGTGTGGCTTTTATTTCTTGATGGAAATTAGTAATGAACCAATAGATGGAATAAATTTATAATTATTTGTCTAAAAATAAGGTGGCATGTGAATGAATCTGATATTTTTTGTTGTAATTTCATGTTAATCAAATTGATGTAGTTAGAATGTTTAATCAATTTTTGATAGCATACTACATTTTTTCCCGATGTTGTATACCATTAATAATAAATAAGTTAAAAATGATATATTAATGAATTATTTGTTCGATATAAGATAATTTCGTGTAGGGTTACAAGTTACACTATTCCGTGTTAAAGGGCCAAGAGCCCAACTATATGAAGGTTTTTCTCATGATGCTTTTGTTGTGATGTGAGCCTAGAAGACTGTTGTGATATATAGGGGCATGGGTTACTTTTTGTTGTGGCTGCATTTGATGCCTTGAGTAGAGAGGTGCTTCGGTTCATGCATGTGGGTGTCGGGGAGGACACTAGGGATGAGGAAACGGGTTATATGTGAAAATTTAGATGCTGTCTGATTTTTATTGGTTGTGTATTTTCTTTACGCTCCCCACATATCAAGGAAGATAGTCTTGCATATCCTTCTTCCTAATGGGGTGAAGACACGTGGGGTATTCCACGTGCTTTCCGTGTTTATCTTCTCAAGGGAGGATGTGTCTATACTCTTGATATATGTGTCAAAGACTCGATGGGTAGTTCATCTACTCACATTTTTGAGCTCAATTCTGTTTAGTAGCATATAATGTTTTTATAGAATGAATAGGAATATGGGAAAGTAATGTTGTAAATAAATAATTTATTAAATGATGTTATCCAATGGAGTTGGATCCTGCTGGGATGCAATGTAGAGGTTTCAATTTAAAGGGACAATGGACTCTGGGTGTGTTGTTGATGAAATGTAATGTTGAATTGTTAATGTTTAGTTAATGTTTAAAGAATTTATTAACATAAAGTGGAACTGATAAAAATGGAATGAAGTATTGAAATAAATATGATTAAATAGTTGTGTGCTTATAGGTTACCTAGTCATAGAAGTGGCGGTCAAGATACTGAGAGACGTTTGTTGTAGTTGATTCTAAGATTTAGTTACACCGATAGTGTGGTTGTGAGCTATAGTATATTCTATACGTTTGGTTATTCTATGTGCTACTAAACCCCCTCAGTTATAGAATCTAACACCCTGGGGATTCTAAGCCCTATGGAGTGTTCTTCCCATCATTCTTGTTGGAGTATGGATGGATCACTACCCCGTTGGGCCATGCTCTCGTCTCTTGGTTGTTAGCTATCCTGGTAGGCATATTGGTTAATTTTACCCATATATGTATGTAGAGGGATGTAATGGCTTGTGGTTATTCACCCACAAATATTATAGATATATTTTTTATGGACTACTATTTGTGTAATGTGAAAGTGTTGTGATGGCTTGAGGATCCTTACTTGGGGTATGGGCTGTAATGGAAACAGGTATAATACACAACATATGATACATGTTATGCTAGATAAGGTGGCTCTCAAAAACTACTTAGTTACTTTTATTACATGGATGTGGTGGGTTTTTTTCCGGAGCTGCATATTGTGGTGCTTCGCCCATGTGTCTACGGCAAAGCCTTTTAGGCAAGAGATGCTTAGGACGTGCCACATTGGGGAAAAGTGGAAAACCAGTGGTGAAGTAGAAGTAGGGTACCATTTATATTCATTATTATTTTATATAATCTTATATGTGATACTTGGTGAGAGTATCCATTTTGAGGCTAGGAACATACTATTCGTATTTAGGTGACGAGTTTGTTTAACTTGTTTTTCAATGTGCTTTAGTATGCTTTCTTTCCATTTTCTAAAGTGGCTTCGGGGAGGATCATACTGAGTATAGTGTTATACTCACCCTATGTATATATAAATTGTTTTTCTGGTCACTTGGAGCAGGTGGGAGATCATGCTAGTTTATACTAGCTAGGGGATGCGAGAGCTGTTTGGGATTCATGGTTATTGCTATTTTTACTTTTTTGGGTATTTTATGTTTTTCCCCTTTCAGTTATAGTAGTTTTGAATGAAATTACATATGTGAACAAGGGTTTTCTTTTTATATCTATGTATGAGTTTGATTTGGTTGGTGCCTATATTATCTCTCTCTTTAGAAATTATTCTCTTAGAGGGTAATGCCTCTAATTTGTTTGTTTTGTATTCCCTTGGGGCTAGTCTCCAACCCGGGGACTACTTGAGGTATAACTCGGTGGTCGTTATCTCGTTTTTCACATTTCTGGCCTAGGAAGGGTTCACTTTGTGTGGAGGGGGTCGTCAAAGTGTGGTATCATAGGTCAGGTTAAGATATAGGATGAAGTTTGGTGTTAAGCATAGGTGAGTATTCATGGGTTGGTATGGAAACAATGTCAGTAAAGTTTAGAAACTAATGTAAACACTAGAAATCATCTAATACATAGGCCTTTAGGGATCCTATGATCTGATATATGGACCTTTACATTTTCAATGGCTACTAAACAAGGTGATTCTATTTGTAGGGTAGTGACCTTGGAAATGATCACACATCATTTTTCCTTGTGTATGTGTTTTAATGGGTAGACTATGGGATAGGGTAACCTAAAATAAATAAAAGAGAAAAATTAATTAATTAATAACTAGTGATCAATATTCCAGGTTTAGGAGATCTAATTTTTTTATTTATTTTAGAGGTACGACTCCAGGTTGACATCCTCTTTAGGATTACAGAGAAGTAGTCATGTAGGCTATGCCAGTAGATTGTCGCAGGGTAGAGGATTACAAAGACGACACTTGGAGGATGACACTCTAAGAGATTCAGTGCTAGAGTTTGAAAAAGTATGAGGGATACGTTTCAAATGCAGTCACCAAATATTGGTTGGAGGAGGTCGATATAGGCTTCAGTTTGATCCATGCTCGGAAAAATCACTGGGTGTCCATGGATGCAACGATGTTGCATATAGCTGCGAGGCAGTGATTGTTCATGTTCCTTAGGGATCACGATGAGTCATTGATCTCATGGGAGGAGTTCCAAGACATGTTTAGAGCCGAGTTTATTTCCTCGTCCATGAAGGTATCCACTCTCCAAGATCTTTTTACCCTTAGATAAGGGATCTCTAGTGTGTGAGTGTCTGGCATCAATTTTTGTAACCTTTTATGATAAGCTTTAGACCTGTTTCTAAATAAGTTGGCCATGACGATGCATTTCGAGGAGTCATGGAATCTAGAGATCTAGAGCCAGGTCTCCCCTTATATACTAAAGACATATCATGAGGTGCGTCCAAGGGAAAAGGTTGTTTATAGAACATTTTCCAGAACGTGATCAACCTAGGAGGGGAGTCGTCATGACTATTCATGAAGAAGAGCTGTGGTTCGAGGTTTTTGGTTTTCAGCGTATAAGAGTTTCCATTCTGTGTTGGGTAGGTCCCTTCCCTCCACATATAATTTATCCAGAAGAATTGGCTCTTAATCCTATTATAAGGGATCAATGGCTAGTTTTTCTTGTGGTGGCCGAGGTCATCATCTGAGAGAGTTCACGACAATTCAAATAATTCATCGTGCACTAGGTGCTCTGCTCCAGGTTCCTCCATTGAGTTAGATCATGTCGAGGTAGCCGTAGCAGGTTGCACCAGCTTCCGATCAGTAGAGGGTAGATGAGGCAGGCATAGTAAAACCTTGTGATGCTCCCCGTCCTCAGAAATCAGAGCACAACCTTGGTGGTAGTCCCCATCAGGGTCAAAGTGATTGTGGGGGAGGTTGTGGTCAACATTATGCTTTATTATTTCCATCAACAGGAAATCTAGACTTCTTTCAAGGTAACCATATCTACTTTTCAACCTTGGTGTATGCCTTGTTTGATTTAGTAGAAACCAACTCCTTCATATCACCTACCCTTGTCCATGCGTTGGATCAATAGGTAGAGTGGATTTGAGTGCGATTGGTGTTGACTACACTAGTTGGAGGTCAACCTGACTTGTTTGATATATAAAGAGACTTTGAGCTAGTTTTGGGGAGGCACCTCTCTTGGGGAGATTTCCTATCATTACAAATACAACAATATGATGCCATCCTTTTCCCAATATTGATTTCCCGAATAGGTTTTCCAGAACGGTGAGGTTCCAACGATGAGGTTTCAACAGTGAGGTTCATTAACATTGTTTTTCCTTTTCTACTTTTTTAGTTCATGAAAACTATTTATGGACTCTAAGGTCGATTCAAAGGCCATATCTCCTATATTAATTTCCATAAGTTTGTATTTGTTTTTACTTGGTCAAAATGCATGGTTTAATGAGATCCCCATTTATTGAAAAATATAGATTTTCTTAAATCACTGCTCCAATAAATTGGCTAATGGGATGATATATCTTCCTCCCTAGTTCTTCCTCGTTCTTTTCTGTGAGACGCTCAAGCCCTTCATTCCACCCCGTAAGAGATTCACAATCAATCAATCATCGTTGGATTGGTTCCCATATTTTTTTGATGCAACAAGGCAGTATCGACCAATCGTTGATATATGGTATGATCTATCGTCACTATCATTGGTTCATATCCTTCTATTTCTATATGAAATTTTAGATAATGGCATATCCATGTTCTTAATGTACTTTTCAGGGGTGTTCACTAGTGTGTTGATGTTTCTGCATCCTCGGGTGGATACATTTGTCATAGGGTAGATGATCGTAATCCGTTGTGTGGCTCGATCCCGTATAAAGTACATTACTAAATATCTAATGTAGGGGATTCATGCTTCTCTTTTCATTTACATGTAACTATAGAGTTTTCATGTTTTAGTCACTGGATCTCAATGGAATTTACGTATTAAATATTTTAACCGCATAAATAAATTGATATCAATCATATGTTATTGCCTCTTAATTTTCTATATAGTGTTATATCTATGATTTATTTCTTTATAATTTTGTTGTTTTTGGAAATTAGTAATGAACCTATAGATGGAATTAATTGATAATTTTTTGTCTAATGATAAGGTGGAAGGTGAACGAATCCAATTTCTGTTGTTGTAATTTGGTGTTAATCAAATTGAAGTAGTAAGAATGTTTAATCAATTTGTGATATCTTATTAAATTCATTTCTAGATGTTTTAACCGATGAATAATAAATCGGTTAATCAATGATATATTAATGAACTAGTTGTTAGATAAAAGATAATTTCTGGTATGGTTTAGAGTAACAATATTGCTTGTTTAAGGGCCAAGATCACAATTGATATGATGGTTTTTTTTTCTGCTTGTTTTACTGTGATGTGAGCCTGGAAGGCTATTGTGATATATGGTGGCAGGGATGCCTTTTCCTTTTAGGTAGAAGTTGATGCCTTGAGTGGAGAGATGAATCAGTTTTTGCATGTGGGTGTCGGAGAGGACACCCGGGATATGAAACGGGTTAGATGTGAATGTTTGGATGATTGATAATTTTTATTCGTTGTTTAAATAATTTTCATTCCCCTCTACTAAAGGTAGACATTCTTGGTAATACTTCTTCCAAAAGGGGTGAAGATATGTGCAGTATGCCACATGATTTCTGTGATTAGCTTCTCAAGGAAGGATGTGTCTATTCACTTGCTATAGGCGGCAAAGACTCGACGGGTAGTTCATATACTCACCGTGACAAGCCCCCTTGTGTTTAGTAACATTGAATATTTTTATAGAATTCCTATGAATATGGGAATTTAATGTTACAAATAAATAATTGAATAAATTATTTTACCCCATGTGGTTGGAGCTTGCTGGGATGGAATGTCAAGGTTACAATTTAAAGGGACAGTGGAAATTTGGTATGTTGCTAATCAAATATAATTTTGAATTGCTAATTGTTAATTACTGTTTAATGAATTTATTAAAATAAAGTGGAACTGATAAAAATGGAATGATGTAATGTAATAAATAACTATAAATTTATCTGTTCTTATAGGATACATAGTCTTAGAAGTGGAAATCAAGAGACCAAGAGACGTTAGCTGCAATTTATTCTATGACTAGGTTACACCCATAGCGTGGTTGTGAGCTATAGTATATTCTATAATTTTGGTTATTCTATATTCTACTAAAACCCCTCAGTTATGGAAACTAACACCCCAAGGATTATGGGCCCGAGGGAGTGTTCTTCCCATCATTCTGGTGGGAGGACGGATGGCTGACTACCCCCTTTGGCCCTGCTCTCTTCTCATGGTGGTTAGTTGTTATAGTAGTTAAAGTGGTTAGATTTACTGATATATTATTGTAGTGGGATGTAATGACATGTAGTTATTCACACACATATATTCAAGAAAGATTTTTTTATGGACAACTCTATGTGTTATGTGAATAGGTTGTGATGGCTTGAGGATCCTTACTCACAGTACATGTTGTAATGGCATGAGTTATAATCCCTAACATATGATACACGTTATGAGAGTTGTGGTGGCTCTCGAAAACTACGTTCTTAATTTTCTTACATAGAAATGGTGGTTTTTTTCATTAGATTCATGTTGTGGTTCTTTGTCCATGTGACTACGGGAAAGCCTTTTTTGTGAGAGATGCTTTGGACGTAAAACATTGGGGAAAAGTGGAAAACCATTGGGGAAGTAGCTGTAAGGTACCCTTGATATTTTTTAATATATTATATAATCTGATATGCGATACTTGGTGAGTGTTTCCATGGTGAGGTTGGAAACAATGTATTCTTATTTAGGTGATGAGTTAGTTTAACTTGTTATTCACAATGCTTTAGTATGCCCTCATTACATTTTTTGGACAGGCATCAGGGAGGAACATACTGAGTATACTGTTATACTCACCCTATGTATATATAAACTATTTTCTAGTCACTTAGAGCAGGTTGCTGATCAGGATGGTTTCTACTAGATGGGGGTTGCAAGAGCTGTTTGGGATTTTTGGTTGCTGATATTTTTACATTTTTGGGTATTTTATGTTTTCCCCCTTTCATTTGTAGTAGTATTGAATGAAATTACATATGTGAACTTCGGTTTTCTTTTAAAATATATAACTAAGTTGGAGTTGGTTGTTGTCTATCTTATCTCTCTCTTTCGCATGTGTTCTCTTAGAGGGTAATACCTCCCATTTTTGTGTTAAATACACACTCGGGGCTAGTCTCCAACACGGGGCCTACCTGAGGTAGGACTCGGGCTTGTTATGCCCCTTTTCAAATTTCCGGCCTAGGTGGGGTACACATTGTGGGGAGGGGGTCGTGATAGTGTGGTATCACATTCTATGATGAGAGATAGGATGCTGTTTGGTGTTTGGAATAGTAGAGGATTCATGGGGTGGTAGGGAAATAATATCAGTCATGTTTTGCAAGGGATGTAAACACTAGAAATTGGCTATGTCATTGGCATTTAGGGCCCCCTATGACCTGATGTATGGATATTTATTTTTACAATGGAAACTAAATTCGGTGATACTAGTTTTAGTGTAGAGACCTAGGAAAGGATCATACATCATTCTTCATTGTGCTAGTGTTTGAATGGGTAGACCATGGGATAGGGTAACCTAAAATGGAAAAAATAAAAAAAATTAAGTAATTAATACCGAGTCTTCCATATTCATGGATTTAGAGCTCTAATTGTTTTTTATTTTACAGGTATGTCTTCAGGTTGACATCCTCTTTAGCATCACATTGATGTTGTCCGGTTGGCTATGCCAGTAGATCGCTGCTGGGTAGAGGATTACGATGACAACAGTTGGAGGAGGACACTCTGAGGGATTCTAATCCAGAGTTTGCAGAAGTACATGGGATATATTTTATTTGCAGTCATGGAATACTGGTCGGAGGAGGTCGAGATATGATTCAGTTTGATTTGTGCTTATAATGATCACTGGGTGACCATGGATGCAATGATGATGCATGGAGTAGCTAGGCAATGGTGGTTATTGTTCCTTGGGGATCATGAAGAGTTAGTGATTTCATGGGAGGTGTTTCGAGACAAGTTTGGAGTCGATTTTCATTCTTCGAAAATGAAGGCGACCAGTCTCCAGAAGCTTCTTACACTTAGATAGAGGAGATCTAGAGTGCGAGAGTTTGGAATCTATTTTTGTACCCTTTTATGATATTCATCAGACCTGTTTCTAGATAAGTAGGCCAGGGCGAGGCATTTCGAGGTGGCATGGCATAAATATATCCATCGCTAGGTCACCTCTTTTATGCTGAAGCCATATCATGAGGTGCTTCCAAGGGTAGATGTTGTCGATAGGACTTTGTCCAGAACTGAATCATCATGGGAGGGGAGTCGTCATGACTCCTCATGAAGAAGATATGTGGTACGGGGATCCTGGTTTTCAGGTTGGGAGTGATTCCATTCTATCGAGGGATGTCCATGCCCTCCTCATATCATTTCTCAAGAGATAGAAACTCTCAAGCCAATTCCAAGGGATCAGAAACATTATTTTATGTGGTGGTTGTGTTAATCAGCAGAAAGAGTGCCTGACCATTCAAAGAAGTCATCGTGCACTAGGTGCTCCACTCCATGTTCCTCCATTGATTAAGTTCATGTTGAGGCAGCCACAGTAGGTTGGACCAGATTCAGATCAGAAGAGGGTAGATTGGGCTTGTAGAAGAAAACATGGTGACGCTCCCCATCCTCAGAGATCATAGCATGACCATGGTGTTGGCGCTAATCAGGGTCATTGTGGTCATGGTAGAAGTCATGGTCTTCTTTTTTTCTTTATCATTGCCAGTGTCAGGTGATGCGAACATCATTCGAAGTACCCATTTCTAGTTCTCTACCTTGTTGTATTCCTTGTATGATTATGTAGAGACAAACCCCTTACTATCACCTACCCTTGTCCATGTGTTGGGACATTTGGTAGAGTGTCACGTGTTCTATTGGCATTGACTACACCAGTTATAGGTTGATGTAACACCCCAAGATTTCATAGTGTGTTATTTCTTCAAAATAATTCAATAACTTGCATTACACACAACACCGAGTTCAATTGCACCATGACTTACCAAAAATCCATTCAAAATAGGTTATGAATAGTATTAACTAAATTTTAAACTTTATATAATCCTTATAATTTTTCCATATTATAAGTATCTTAGACATAATGCAAGAACAAATTCATTTTCAGTATTGCACTTTTATCAACTTTTAATATTGAACAATTTTTAAATACAATATTTTAAACTTTTTGACTAAATGGGGACATCAAAAATTTAAAATGAAACATCCCAAGCTTCCACGATACGCTTTCCTTAGAATAAAACAGTAGCGTGTGTTGTACGCAACTTCGAGTTTTAACACACACCACAACCGATCAAACTAGCCGTTATGAATAGTAATACCAAGTTTTTAAAATTATATATATTTTATATTTAAAAATGGACTTCATTTTTGGATTCGGAATATCTAATTTAGCCTAAGGTGAAATTTTGGTACTTTTCGGATAACTTTCATATTTTGATGAATAGTGAAAATTACTAAATTTTAATTAAAAACAACTTTTTTAATCAAAATAATTAATAGTGATAAATTATGAATTTTAGTGGTTTTAAAGTATATTTAGAATATATTTTTACTATTTAATATAAATTTGGTCATTGGACATAATTTTACAATTAAACCGAACATAAACAAGTGTCAATCTTTTGATAGTTATTATCTCTTAAAAACACGGTTTTTGTTTTGACAGCGGTAATTAATTTTAAATTAATTTCTGCCACTTCTGTGTTTTGAATTTAGGAAAATGGATTCCATATTTGGAATCAGGATGTTAAAATTGTGTAAATAGGTAACTTTTATTTTTAGATATTTTGAATAATTACTGCGGTAAATATTTTATTTACCATGGTTAAGGGTAAATCCGGTAAATAAGGGTTAACAAAATAATATTATAATAATACTAAATTACCCTGAAACGTGTCTTAAACCTATTGGTTGATACATGGTCGACCATGAGCATCTTTGGGTCTATTTTGGGAACCCATGGATCCACTTGTAAGTGATAATGACACTTTATTTTAATTTAGTTAAAATGAATACAAAAATGACACAAGCATATATCTTTTAGAACAACAATTGTTAAATTGGGTTATATATGTTGGATTTTATATTATAAATATTCATTAGAAAGATAAAAAGATTTCCTACATAAGTATATTTTATTTATAATTTTTATAAATTAAATAATTTATTTTATATATGACACAATGATGATGCAGTAATTACTATAATAGTGAAAAATTAAAATAATTGATATTATAAATACCCAAATAAATATAATATGAAACTTTTAATGAATTAAACTAATTTTCTAGGATAATATGATATATTAGGATTGATTTAATTGACTTTTTTCGAAGTAATCAATCTTTTATGAGTTTCACAAAAATCAACTATTGAATAATGTCAAAATTGACATAAAAGAGTTCTTAAACAAATATTATATTATTAATTGATATTAAATTCATAAAAATCTAAGGTTCGGCCAAGAGACTTATATCATGATAGGTTAATCATTAATGTACCACTTGGGGGTCACTTGGATGTATATAGTAAGTTTATTAACCATATTATATAAAAATACAAAGAGACATTGTAAAAGTGAAACTAATTAACCTAGAGTTAATACTTAAAGATAAGGTTAATATAAGTACCCAAACCTGTCTAAATTCTATTGGTTGAGTGGTTTTAGACCTATCCCCACCTTAACCTTTTAATAATCAACTTTGGAGCCATTAGAAACCGAATATGAATTTATTATAAATTAATATTTATAGCTTTTCCAAAGGTGCCCCTCACCCCTCTTATAAAAGGGCACTCCTCCTTCTCATTTCTTCACACCTTCAAAGCCTTTTGGTTCGGCCAAACTCTGCCCAAATACTCTACCAACATCCCTCACTACAACCTAGAGGCCTTAGTTTGATCAGAAAGCCAACCTAAGGAGCCCTTTTGATCAAATCAAAAGGAAGAACCCGAAGAAGAGGTAATGATTTCACCACCCTTTTCTAAGTTCATTTCTTCTTCCACTTCTTCTTCCTTTGTTCTTACCATTCTAAAATAATAACTCCAGTATCTCACATATACTGTGATGTTATTATAAGTATGGTACAACCATATTCAGTATTCTATCCACCCTTTGAATAACATGTCACCATACGTGCGTACGTACGGCTTACCGTCTCCACGTCGTGGTGTAATTGTTATTCAATATAATATTATTTGGATGGGTATAATAATGATGTGTAACTCATGTAAATAATAAATATAACATGTTAATGATTCTGTATATATGATATACCATTAATTTATATATTATTTTAATATCAAAAGAATGATATTGTCGCTCGTGCGTACGTACGGACTACCGTCTCCACAAACGCGATGAGATTCATTCTCCATCGTAACCATTCAAGTATAATTATCATTTGATGATTTAAAAATGATTTTTAAGGACTAGATATCATTCTGGATAAGAATAAGATACAAAAACCATGGCTTATGTAACAAAACATATAAATAAAATGAGTAAGTTAACACCCGAAACGACGATAATTCTAAGATATTATTAACAAATCAATGTTAAAAGATCATATATGATATCATATTAATATATATGATTCTTGTATAATTTAATAAAATTTATTTCACCATTATACAGGAGGTTAACCTACCCCAACAAAGGAAAAGTACAAGGTAAGGGTTTACTTTACAACCACTTCATTATACAAGGTTGTTTATACGTAATAATCTACTGGGATCTCTTTATCATCCACATCCATGTTTCTTAAAAATGTATTTCAAAACATTTTTACTATTTACTAGAATATGAGTTAAAGTCATTTATACCCTTTTTGACTTTTATAAGTGGTTTATAAAGGAATCTTTCGGTCGTTTTCAAAACAAGGTCCTTTTTAACCTTTTCGACAGAATTAAGGTAAGAATGTTTTTTTTACTTATACGGCGGGTGCGGTTATTTTACGCCGTTATAAAATCTTCAAAGCTTCCCTTACAAGATTACAAGGATATTTTCAAAGTAAATGTTTTATTTTATAATTATGTGAATTTTAAATGATTTCAAAATAAATAATTTAAGAATTTCAGAAAGGTACTCTTTATCAAAATCAGAATTTTAAATGTTTTAAAGATTTATCTTTATAAATCTTTTTAATTAATGTCTTCAAAATGGTTTTTTAAGGATATATTTATATGGACATGAATGTTTTTAAAAATTTTAATTCCTTTCAAAAGTTTCAAAGTGGTATGGGACACTTTGATTCAAAAATCTATTTTTAATTACTTCCTTTATAAATGTGTGACTTTTAAATGATTTCAAAAAAGGAGATATTTCTCTCAAATAGTTTTGATTTCATCTATGTCAACATCCTTTGATGGATTTTAAGCTTATTTGAAGATGATTTATTATGATACAAAACATATATATTGTATTGAAGGTTTTGTGACAATTTTGACTGTGGATGTGCTATTTTTATACCATTCATAGTTTATGGTGAAAGTATTGACATTTCGTATGCTAGTTTTAATACGAATGTTTATGTTATGTTTAAACCTTTTCACATGGGAATGCATTGGACTTAATATGTGACGGGTGGAGCCCGCTATAGCTCCTCGATGCATCGGTAGGTCTCATGAGACAAACTAGTGTCTTGGCACAAGGCCTTGACAAAATCTTATTTGTAGTCTTGGCACGAGGCCTTGGCTATGTGGTTATGATAGTCTGGCATTATGCATTCCAACATTATGAAAGTGGTTATTGATTTTTGCATGTGATTATTCGATTAGTAGAATATCCATGTGAATAAGTAAATGGCATTATTTCATTTTATTTATGCCATACCATGTTGAAAGTTCATGTTTAAAAGGCTTTTGTTTTAGTTATACATTGCCTTAAATGTTTATTCTTATTGATGAAAGTTTCCGCTATATTGTTATCCTTACTGGGCATTTGAGCTCACCCCTTTTCTATGTTTTATTTTTCCCAGGAAGTGTAGATGTAAGTTATGAATGACCTACAGGGATATTATGAGGGGATTATAGTGTGGACTGTGGAAACATTATGTTGTTGTAGTAGTTTTTCTTTTTATGATGTAATGTAAAACTTATGAATATATCTAGTGTTTCCAAAGCTACTAAACAAATCGGTATTTCGAGATTTGATCTTTCTTGTGATCATGCCAATGTTATGTAATAATGCACCGACTCTAGGCAACTAGGGTCAAGGCGTTACAGTTGGTATCAGAGGAAGTTTAGTACAAACCTTGGAAACTAGATTTAGATAAACTCTGATTAGAGCACGTAGACCTAAGATGAACCTTGAGGATTAGTATAGAAGAACTTCCTAGAATTTTGGTATTGTAGAGATTTTGTGAGTTTTCCGAGCAATACATCCCTGTCTGGATACGAGCAGGTAGAGGCGGCTCTGGCACAGATGTACCTAGGGGTAAAACCCGAAAACACCGCTTTGAGCTAGACTCGAACGAGAACTGGTGCACGACAACGGGCCTTGCTGCACTCTTGGTTACGACACTCCCGGGGGATATGCTTAGGATAACTCTCATTTTCTTTACAAATAATTTTGAAGGGATTATGAGTATATACTTCCTCAAAGAAAACATTCTTATGATTATGGATTATATCCATAAATAGTTCAATTTATGTTAAGTTTTTTATAAGTATGGGATTATGTATTTTGATTCATAAACTGATCTAGTGTATGCCATTGTTTAGAAATGGCGCCCAGTAGAAGGAATGAGAACTCTATCAATGCACATGATACAAAGAGAAAGAAGGATCATATATTTTATGGTCTTAAGCCAAAATTTACAATAGAAATAGTCTCCCATGTATTATCATCATATGAAGAAATAATATCATGTGTTGATAAGATAAGTAAAGAGTTTACTGAGTCCTATGGCTTTGAAGGGAAGCAAGAGAAGAAAAGGATAGAAGAGAGAAAGATGGATAACGGGAAGAGGGAAAAGAAGAATTTTCCCATATGTGGTAACTGTGGAAAGAAACACCCTGGAACTTGCCTGAAAGAAATGGGAGTTTGTTATAAGTGTGGAGGAAAAGGGCACAAAGTACATGACTACAAGGGTAAGAAAATGGTTTCAAATGTACAATGCTTCATTTACAAGGAGTTTGGACACTACGCGAACCTATGCCCCAGTCATCAGACTATGCCGCAAATGATGCTATTGGATAATAATCAAGTTATGATACTACCACAGATGAAGAGGAATGATTAGAGTTCTTATGTTGATTATATCAATTGAGTGTTGTATCAACAATGTACTTGTTATAATAATTATGGAGTATATAATGATTGTACTGCAGTACTATTTCATTAAGGACTTGAGATGGTGTGGAACAAAGAAAAGTGACTCAGTAGCAGGTTAAATGTTTGGAAATTATATGTTTGAGATAAAGATAAACCATAATATGGTTCAGATACCGAGGTGGTGATTTTAGAATAATACATGATTGATTTGGATAAATTATATTGGATATTATTGACTACCTTGATGCTGATTAATGATTTGTATATTCCATCATTGTTGGGGTTTAAAAGATTATTGGATTAATGAAGTATATCCATCATTCTATATGGAATAAGGGAGCATGAATGTAATCAATAAGGAATATGGTAATACATGATGAAGGTATTCATATTCTATTACGGGGTAAAAAGGATCTATATTATGTTTACCTTCCTTATAAATGTTGGACTGTGAGTTTAGACAAAAGTATTTTGGATAATTCTAGTTTGGATTATTTTGGATTGCCATAAAAGAACAACCCGGAGGTCGGGCGGCAATCCGTCGCGTCCGGAAAGGCTGCGAGACTTGAACCCGCAACCGAAGGGAGACCAGGGTGTATCACCTACCACTGTCCCACGAGATTTCCTGAATTAAATAATGTATTTTTTTAAAAGATCTGGTAGATGAATTATAAATTCATTTATTTTGGAACCCTGTACGAATAGTATAAATAGAAAAAAAAATTACGTTCTAGAGTGAAAGATGAGTTTGTGGTAGAAATTTATTAATGGGTAAAATTCTAATTATAAAGTAAGTATATCTCCTTATTATCTTAGCCAATCTCATAAATAAATTCCTCAACATTAATAATAGAAACTTAGAACAAAAATGTTGTCCTAGATGGTACCATAAATCATCACAAATTTATGGCTTTGGGATTGTTTGCCTTTTCATAGCCATGTTCTCTACCACTCTCCATCAGATAATTGATGGTTAGATTTCTCTTCCATATCCATATTTTCCTACATGGAACCCTAGTATGTGTTATTTTCGGTAATCTTTATACATTCCACTCTTTATTTTAAATAGAGGCATCATTAATTCATTTTTCGATGTGGGATTTCAACTAAGATATTTTGAAATGTCAAAAATGTGTTGTCCCAATACCCTATATTTTGTTGAACCGATGGTACTTAAAATCATCATAGATTGATGAGTTTAAGGACCTCAATTTTATACTTGTTTGTGATTGATGACCTCAATCACTACCTATAAATATTTACGTTTTTCCTCCGATTATATGTCTCTAATTTCCACCAATGTTCTCCTAATCGAGATCATAATTTGGTGGTGACCCTTTGATTTCTCTTTTCCTCATATTAAGACTAAATTTTAGTAACCCAATTTCCGATGTGGGTTTTCCCAAAAATATATTTTCTACTTTCAACCTTTTATTTTCGAAGAACAATTTCAAATTGCGAGGACACAATTTATTGAAGGAGGGGAGAATGTAACACCCCAAGATTTCATAGTGTGTTATTTCTTCAAAATAATTCAATAACTTGCATTACACACAACACTGAGTTCAATTGCACCATGACTTACCAAAAATCCATTCAAAATAGGTTATGAATAGTATTAACTAAATTTTAAACTTTATATAATCCTTATAATTTTTCCATATTATAAGTATCTTAGACATAATGCAAGAACAAATTCATTTTCAGTATTGCACTTTTATCAACTTTTAATATTGAACCCATTTTAAATACAATATTTTAAACTTTTTGACTAAATGGGGACATCAAAAATTTAAAATGAAACATCCCAAGCTTCCACGATACACTTTCCTTTGAATAAAACAGTAGCGTGTGTTGTACGCAACTTCGAGTTTTAACACACACCACAACCGATCAAACTAGCCGTTATGAATAGTAATACCTACTTTTTAAAATTATATATATTTTATATTTAAAAATTGACTTCATTTTTGGATTCGGAATATCTAATTTAGCCTAAGGTGAAATTTTGGTACTTTTCGGATAACTTTCATATTTTGATGAATAGTGAAAATTACTAAATTTTAATTAAAAACAACTTTTTTAATAAAAATAATTAATAGTGATAAATTATGAATTTGAGTGGTTTTAAAGTATATTTAGAATATATTTTTACTATTTAATATAATTTTGGTCATTGGACATAATTTTACAATTAAACCGAACATAAACAAGTGTCAATCTTTTGATAGTTATTATCTCTTAAAAACACGCTTTTTGTTTTGACAGCGGGAATTAATTTTAAATTAATTTCTTCCACTTCTGTGTTTTGAATTTAGGAAAATGGATTCCATATTTGGAATCAGGATGTTCAAATTGTGTAAATAGGTAACTTTTATTTATAGACATTTTGAATAATTACAGCGGTAAATATTTTATTTACCATGGTTAAGGATAAATCCGGTAAATAAGGGTTAAAAAAATAATATTATAATAATACTAAATTACCCTAAAACGTGTCTTAAACCTATTGGTTGATACATGGTCGACCATGAGCATCTTTGGGTCTATTTGGGGACCCCATGGATCCACTTGTAAGTGATAATGACACTTTATTTTAATTTAGTTAAAATGAATACAAAAATGACACAAGCATATATCTTTTAGAACAACAATTGTTACATGGGGTTATATATGTTGGATTTTAGATTATAAATATTCATTAGAAAGCTAAAAAGATTTCATACATAATTCTATTTTATTTATAATTTCTAGAAATTAAATAATTTATTTTATATATGACACAATGATGATGCAGTAATTACTATAATAGTGAAAAATTAAAATAATTGATATTATAAATACCCAAATAAATATAATATGAAACTTTTAATGAATTAAACTAAATTTATAGGATAATATGATATATTAGGATTGATTTAATTGACTGTGTTCGAAGTAATCAATCTGTTATGAGTTTCACAAAAATCAACTATTGAATAGTGTCAAAATTGACATAAAAGAGTTCTTAAAAAAATATTATATTATTAATTGATATTAAATTCCTAAAAATATAAGGTTCGGCCAAGAAACTTATATCATGATAGGTTCATCATTAATGTACCACTTGGGGGTCACTAGGATGTATATAGTAAGTTTATTAACCATATTATATAAAAATACAAAGAGACATTGTAAAAGTGAAACTAATTAACCTAGAGTTAATACTTAATGATAAGGTTAATATAAGTACCCAAACCTATCTAAATTCTATTGGTTGAGTGGTTTTCGAACTATCCCCACCTTAACCTTTGAATAATCAACTTTGGAGCCATTAGAAACCGAATATGAATTTATTATAAATTAATATTTCTAGCTTTTCCAAAGGTGCCCCTCACCCCTCTTAGAAAAGGGCACTCCTCCTTCTCATTTCTTCACACCTTCAAAGCCTTTTGGTTCGGCAAAAATCTGCCCAAATACTCTCCCAACATCCCTCACTACTACTTAGAGGCCTTAGTTTGATCAGAAATCCAACATAAGGAGCCCTTTTGATCAAATCAAAAGGAAGAACCTGAAGAAGAGGTAATGATTTCACCACCCTTTTCTAAGTTCATTTCTTCTTCCACTTCTTCTTCTTTTGTTCTAAACATTCTAAAATAATAACTCCAGTATCTCACATATACTGTGATGTTATTATAAGTATGGTACAACCATATTCAGTATTCTATCCACCCTTTGAATAAAATGTCACCATACGTGCGTACGTACGGCTTACCGTCTCCACGTCGTGGTGTAATTGTTATTCAATATAATATTATTTGGATGGGTATAATAATGATGTGTAACTCATGTAAATAATAAATATAACATGTTAATGATTCTTTATATATGATATAACATTCATTTATATATTATTTTAATATCAAAAGAATGATATTGTCGCTCGTGCGTACGTACGGACTACCGTCTCCACAAACGCGATGAGATTCATTCTCCATCGTAACCATTCAAGTATAATTATCATTTGATGATTTAAAAATGATTTTTAAGGACTAGATATCATTCTGGATAAGAATAAGATACAACAACCATGGCTTATGTAACAAAACATATAAATAAAATGAGTAAGTTAACAGCCGAAACGACGATAATTCTAAGATATTATTAACAAATCAATGTTAAAAGATCATATATGATATCATATTAATATATATGATTCTTGTATAATTTAATAACAATTATTTCACCATTATACAGGAGGTTAACCTACCCCAACAAAGGAAAAGTACAAGGTAAGGGTTTACTTTACAACCTCTTCATTATCCAAGGTTGTTTATACGTAATAATCTACTGGGATCTCTTTATCATCCACATCCATGTTTCTTAAAAATGTATTTCAAAACATTTTTACTATTTACTAGAATATGAGTTAAAGTCATTTATACCCTTTTTGACTTTTATAAGTGGTTTATAAAGGATTCTTTCGGTTGTTTTCAAAACAAGGTCCTTTTTAACCTTTTCGACAGAATTAAGGTAAGAATGTTTTTTTACTTATACGGCGGGTGCGGTTATTTTACGCCATTATAAAATCTTCAAAGCTTCCCTTAGAAGATTACAAGTATATTTTCAAAGTAAATGTTTTATTTTATAATTATGTTACTTTTAAATGATTTCAAAATAAATAATTTCAGAATTTCAGAAAGGTACTCTTTATCAAAATCATAATTTTAAATGTTTTAAAGATTTATCTTTATAAATCTTTTTAATTAATGTCTTCAAAATGGTTTTTTAAGGATTTATTTATATGGACATGAATGTTTTTAAAAATTTTAATTCCTTTCAAAAGTTTCAAAGTGGTATGGGACACTTTGATTCAAAAATCTCTTTTTAATTACTTCCTTTATAAATGTGTGACTTTTAAATGATTTCAAAAAAGGAGATATTTCTCTCAAATAGTTTTGATTTCATCTATGTCAACATCCTTTGATGGATTTTAAGCTTATTTGAAGATGATTTATTATGATACAAAACTTCAATATTGTATTGAAGGTTTTGAGACACTTTTGACTGTGGATGTGCTATTTTTATACCATTCATAGTTTATGGTGGAAGTATTGACATTTCGTATGCTAGTTTTAATACGAATATTTATGTTATGTTTAAACCTTTTCATATGGGAATGCATTGGACTTAATATGTGACGGGTGGAGCCCGCTATAGCTCCTCGATGCATCGGTAGGTCTCATGAGACAAACTAGTGTCTTGGCACAAGGCCTTGACAAAATCTTATTTGTAGTCTTGGCACGAGGCCTTGGCTATGTGGTTATGATAGTCTGGCATTATGCATTCCAACATTATGAAAGTGGTTATTGATTTTTTCATGTGATTATTCGATTAGTAGAATATCCATGTGAATAAGTAAATGGCATTATTTCATTTTATTTATGCCATACCATGTTGAAAGTTCATGTTTAAAAGGCTTTTGTTTTAGTTATACATTGCCTTAAATGTTTATTCTTATTGATGAAAGTTTCCGCTATATTGTTATCCTTACTGGGCATTTGAGCTCACCCCTTTTCTATGTTTTATTTTTCCCAGGAAGTGAAGATGTATGTTATGAATGACCTTCAGGGATATTATGAGGGGATTATAGTGTGGATTGTGGAAACATTATGTTGTTGTAGTAGTTTTTCATTTTATGATGTAATGTAAAACTTATGAATATATCTAGTGTTTCCAAGGCTACCAATCCAATCGGTCTTTCGAGATTTGATCTTTCTTGTGATCATGCCAATGTTATGTAATAATGCACCGACGCTAGGCAACTAGGGTCGGGGCGTTACAGTTGATCTGATTTTTTTGAAATATGTAGAGACTGTGAGCTTATGTTGGAGAAGCACCACCCTCGGGGAGATTTCCTATGTTTACCAATACAACCATATAATGTCATCCATGGAATGTATTGGTTCTATTCGGTTCTAGACATCATGGATTGATTCAAGAGGCTGGTTGTGTTTCTTTGAGGCGGATATAGTGACAGTGTTGTTTTTAAGCGAGCGAGACACTCGAATGGGTAAAGGGTATGTTTCGCCCTTATCATCCAAGATGGCTGAGCTAATTCTGTGTTATTATGAGGTAAGGAAGTTGGCATTTCCTAGGGTCATATATGAGTACCCAGATGACTTTTTAGAAGAGATTTTAGCCTTACCCCCTCGATGAGAGATCATGATTGAGATCGATATACAAGTGGAAGAATATTCTACCTCCATGTCTCCATATAAGATAGACCCTCCTGAGTTACGAGAGCTACATATATAGCTTGATGGTTTGTTACAGTGCAGTTTTTTCGGCCAAGGGAGTCACCATGGGATGCACCAGTTTTTTTCATGGAGAAGGATGATGGTTGTTTGCGGTTGTGTGTTCATTATCATCACTTAAACAGAGTGGAAGTGGAGAAAATCTATCATCTTCCATGTATTGGTGATTTATTTTATAAAATGAAGGGTGGAAGGTGGTTGTCATAGATATAGTGCATTCAAGATATAATCAGATGCGTTTTATGGATGAAAATATTCTAAAGACTTTTTTTCATTATCGTCATGGGAATTATGAGTTTCTTGAAATGTTGTTCGTCGTGATAAATGCTCCAGCTATGTTCATGGGATTGATGAATGCTTTGTTCTATGAGTTCCAAAAAATGTTTGTAGTGGTATTCATCGATGACATTCTTGTGAACTCCAGGTCTATGGAGGAGCATGAAAAGAATTTACATGCCATTTTTAGAGTTCTTTGTCAACATCAGCAATTTGGGATGTTTTCGAAGTGTCATTTTTTGGCTCAAGATGTTTCTTTCATGGGGCATGTTGTCTCCCATCGGTGAGTTGATGTGGATCCATCGAAGATAGAAGCATTTGTGTCTTGGGAATCCCCCAAGATAGTATTAGAGGTGAAAAGATTAATTGGTCTCACTTAATACTATTGGTGGTTCGTAGGTGATTTCTATCGAGTTGCGATTACTCTAAAATCATTGACTAGGATGGGCCATGCATACATATGGAATGATTAGTGATAATAAGGTTTCATGTAGCTAACGGAGAAGTTACCAAGTTCTCCTGTTCATTTTCTTCCAGAAGAGGGAGTTCAGAATGATGTTTTCTATGATGATTCACATATGGGGTCGGCCAGTGTTTTGATCCAGTAGAGAAAAATTGATTCTCATGGGTCTAAGCAGTTGCATCCCAATGAATGTAACTATTCCACCCATGATCTTGAGTTGGAAGCTGTGTTGCTTCTTCTGATGCTGTGGAGACATTACGTAATTGGCGAGCACTTTATGGTTTTCACTCATCAAAAGAGTTAGAGGTATTTGTTCTTCCAGTGTGACTTGAACACATGACAATGTCGGTGGATGGAGTTCTTATAGGAATATGACTTAGCGAGATTGTATAAACCTAGAAATGGGAATTTTGTTGTTAATGCGCTGAGTCAGAACTCAATTAGTGATGCAGGGCGTGAATCTGGTGACTCTAGGAGAGTAATGGAAGAACTGTCAGCATTACATATTGTTATTGGAGAATTTGGGGGCAGAGGATGTCATTTTCAGATGACTCTTCAGTCATCTTTGGTGTTGTAGGTTGTAGAGTTTCAGTTGGGGGATCTAGAGGTGGAGGTCGGGAGAGACTGAGTTGTTTGTGGCGTGGCCCCTGATGGTTGGTATGAGGAAGAACAACACCGAGTATTTTATCATGGAAGGATATTTGTTCTTTTGAGGAAGCGTTATATTGTTCCCTGAGTGTTATATAGTTCTCATTTAGCAGTGCATTAAAGCCTGAAAAACATGTATAGAGCCTTGAGGATCCAGTTTTGGTGGCCTTGGGTTGGAGAATGTGTTTTCAGTTGTGATGTTTGTGTCTCGATGATTGGTTTACCTAAAGGTGAAGGCCAGACACTGTGATCTTGGTGGTCTACTATAACCATTAGATATTACTCAGTGGAAGTGGGAGGATATTTCAAGGGACTTTGTTACCGGTTTACCTTGAGCTCAAGAAGGACATGATGCTATTTGGGTGGTAATGTATCATTTAATAAAATCAGTCCACATCATATAAATCAAACATTCACTATCAATGGATGTTTTGTCAAGGAATTATCTGGAGGAGGTGGTGAGACTTCATGGATTCCCAAGGAAAATAACTTCTCATCGAGATCCTTGTTTTACCTATATGGTTTGGAGAGGTCTCTAGCTGTCTTTTGGATCTCAGATATGCTTTATCAATGCTCTTCATCATCAGAAGGATTGTTACAAAGGTCGAACCATCTAGACACTTAGAGACATGTAACCCTTTTATGTCTTGGATTATAGAGGTTTGTGGATGAGGCAATAACCCTTGTTAGAGATCTGTTAGAAAAATAGTTTTCACTCCACCATCTGTATGGAGAAGGCAGAAGCATTATTTTACCGGCCTTCTCATTGTCCATTATGATGGATAGGGATCATAGATTCTACAAATCTCAGACTGGAACTATTGCAGAATATAAGAGAGTTGGTTCAAGTGATTCTTGAGAGGATGAACACAATGTAGGATCATAAAAAATCATAAGCCGATCCCAGGAGGAGACCCTTATAGTATTATGTTGGGTACTACATGATTTTGAAGGTGACTCCCCGTCATTTTCAGAGAAGGTTTGGTGGTGGGAGTATGATTTTTCCCTATTTTTTGGGCCTTTCGACATGTTAGCTCGTGTTGGAGCTATGGAATATCGAGTAACACTTCCCCCAATGATAATTCTGATATATGATTTTTTTCAAGTGTCACTACAACTTCATTATCTTCATGATAACACTCACATCATCGATTGGGGAGTGATCGATGTTGATAATGGTGTTACCTTTGAGAGGTGACTTATGGACATACATGAATGAAAATAGAAGGTGTTGAACTGGAATTTTATCAACTTTGTTTGTGTCTTGTGGAGGAATGGGTGAAACAAGGAGAGTACATGGGAACGTGAGTAACAGATATGTGCTCTATACCTAGAGTTCTTTTATTTTTAAATGTTTTCATGTAATGATCTCCCCTTTGTGGTTATAGACATTTCATGTTTATGAGATGGATTTCTTTGGTTTCTTCTTGTGGCTTGCTCTCTTTAGAAGGGTATCTAGATAGGGGTTTGTTCATACTTCTTTTCTATAACATTTAGGTTGGTATTGAATTATCAAAGACGATAATGTTTTGAGGGGTATCAAAAGTAATAGACCAGACATCTATCATAAATTCCGTTTCAAAAATATTGTTTGTGAGGTGTTCCGGGAGGTCAAGGTGACATATGTAATGTCCTAACCCTAGTTACCCAGAGTCAGTGCATTATTACATAACATTGGCATGATCCCAAATGATTATGTCTCAAAAGACCGATTAGTTTAGTAGATTTGGAAACACTATATACATTTATAAGTCTTAAATTACATGATAAAGTGAAAAACTACAACAACATAGTCCCCATAGTCCACACTCATAAGCCCTCAGTCTATCCCTAAAGGTCAGACATAAAATAATTCTTCACATCCTGGGAAAAATAAAAAATAGAAATAGGTGAGATCAGATGCTCAGTAAGGATAACAATATAGCAGAAACATTCATAAATAAGAATAAAAATTTAATGAAATGTATAACTAAAACAAAATCCTTTTAAAAATGATATTCAACATAATATGGAAACAATAATTTGAAATAATTCCATTTAATTATCCAAATTGATATTCAACTAGTTAAATAATCACATGAAATATCAATAACCACTATCATAATGATGGAATGAATAATGCTAGACTATCCTAACCACATAGTGACGACCTTGTGCCAAGAATTCAAATAATATTTTTTCAAGGCATTAGGCCAAGAAAAAGTTTGTCTCATTATACATTCTGATGCATCAAGGAGCTATAGTGGGCTCTACCTATCACTTACTTAGTCTAATTCATTCCTTATACGAATAGGTTTAAACATCACATAAACATTCGTGTTTAAACTAGAATATGTAATGTCAATACATTCTCCATAAACCATGAATGGTATAAAAATAACAAATCCACATTAAAAAATATCACAAAACCATTAATACAGTATGAATGTTTTGTATCATAATAAATCAACTTCAAATAAGCTTAAAATCCATCAATGGATGTTGACATAGATGAAATCAAAACTATTTGAGTGAAATATCTCTTTTTTTAACCTTTTAAATGTCACATAATTATAATAGAAAGAATTTAATTTGAAAAAATTATTTTAATCTTGTAAGGGATGATTCTATGATTTTATAATGGTGGAAAATAGCTTCACCAGCCGTATAAGATAAAAACGATATTCTTACATTAATTCTGTCAAAAATGTTAAAAGGGACATTATTTGGAAAAGGGCAGAATGATTCTTGTATAATAATATTATAAAAAGTCAAACATGGGTATAAATGAATTTAACCCATATTTTAAAGAATAGTAATAATGTTTTGAAATACATTTTTAAGAAATATGGATTTTGATGCTATAAACGTCCCAGTAGATACTTACGTTAAAAAAACACTGAAAATAAAGAGATTGTGAAAATAAATCTTAACTTATACTTTTAATTGGTCGAGGTTAGGTTAAACTCCAGTATAATTGTGAAATAATTGTTATTAAATTATAAAATAATTATATACATTAATATGATATCATATAAGATTTTTTAACATTGTTTTGTTAATAATATCTTAGTATTATCGTCGTTCCGGGTGTCAACAGGTTTGTTTTCTTTTATATTATTTGTTATTTGAGTCATATTTGTTTTGTATGGGATGTATCTTATTCGTATCCAGACTGATATCATGTCTTTAAACATTATTTTTAATCATATAATGAATAATAGTGTTGAATGGATACAATGGAGAATGAATCTCATCACGTTCGTGGAGACGGTAATCCATACATACACACGAGCAATAATAACATTGTTTTGATATTAAAATAAAATATAATTGGATGGTATATCATATACACAGATTCATTATATTGTGATATTTATTATTTACCTGATTTAAACATCATTATTATACCTATCCAAATAATAATGTATTGAATAACAATTACACCACGACGTGGAGACGGTAATCTGTACGTACGCATGTATGGTGACAAGTGATTTATATAATGGATAGAATAATGAATTTGGTTGTACCATAATTATAATAACATCATAGTATATATAAGATACTGGAGTTATTATTTTAGAATGGGAAATAACAAAGAAAGAATATGTGTTATAAGAAATGAAATTGAAAGAGGGTGGAGAAATTATTACCTCTTCTTCGGGTTTTTCCTTTTGATTTGATCAAAAGGGCTCCATAAGTTGGATTTCTGACAAACTTAATGCATCTAGGATGAAGTTAGGTATATTTATAGGATAATGGGGTATATGTTTGCTGATCCAAAAGCCGTCTAATGTGTGAATTAGAGAGAAGGGGGAGTGCACTTTTATAAGAGGGGTGAGGGGCACCATAGGAAAAGCTAGAAATATTATTTTATAATAAAATAATTTTCGTTTTATAATGGATGAAAAAAAGAATTATTTAAAGGGATAATGTGGGTATGGGTCTAAAACTACTCAAACAATAGGTTTTGAACAAGTTTGTGTCACTATATTAATGTTATATTTTATATTTAACTCTCTGTTAAATAGTATGAAATTTACCATGTCTCTTTGTATTTTTATATTATATGGTTAATAAACATAATATAAACTTCCAAGAAATCCCCAAGGGGTTAATTAATGATACAACTATCATTATATATGTCATTTTTCTGATCCTTATATTTCTAGAAATATAATATCAATTGATAATATTATATTTGTTTTTAAAAACACTTGTTTGTCAATTTTGACACTATTTAATAATTGATTTTTTTTAAAGACCTTACAACGTTATTAATTAAATTTATTTCATTTAATAAATAAAAACATTTCATATTAACTTGGAAAACTCATGGATGGTATCAAAACATTCAAATTGTATTTATTGTCACATTTATAATACCATTTATTTGATTCTTTCATTAATAAGGAAAATACTACCTCATTATTGTGTCATAAATAAAATTAATTATTCAATGTATTAAATTTATAAATTATATATAATTATGTAGGAAATCATTTAATATTTATAATGAATATTTATAGTCAAACATAAAACATATATAACCCTATCAATTTTTTTTCTAAAATTTCATTTTTGTATTTACTTTTACTTAATTAATATAAAGTGTCATTATCACTTACAAGTGGCACCATGGGGTCCCAAAAAGGACCAACAGATTCCCCTGGCCTGACATGTATCATCCAATAGTTTTAGGACACGTGTTATGATATTTTAATATTATTTCAGTACCCATATTTACCGAATTTACCCTTTAACCACGGCAAATAAAATATTTACCGAAATAATTATTCATAATGTCTAAAAATAAATGTTACCTATATACACAATTTTTACACCGTAATTATAAATATGGAATCCATTTATCTAAATTCAGAACATCGAAGTGGTAGAAATTAATTTAAAATTAATTTCCATTGTCAAAACAAAAAGCGTGTTTTTTAAAAAATAATAACTATAAAAAGATTGAAACTTTTTTATGTCTAGTTTAAATGTGAAATTATGTCCAATGACCAACATTGGAATAAATGGTAAAAATATATTCTAACTATACTTTAAAACCACTATATAGTATAATTGATCACTATAAATTATTTGGATTAAAAAAATTTGTTTTTAATTAAAATTTATTAATTTTGACTATACATCAAAAAATGAATGTTTTCAGAAAAATACCAAAAATGCACCCTAGGCTATTTTCAATATTCAAAATCAAAAAATTAAGTTCATTTTGAATGATAAAATGTATAAAATTTCAAAAAGTGGGTATTACTATTCATAATGGCTAGTTTGATTGGTTGTGGTGTGTGTTAGAACTCGATGTTGCGTACAACACACACTACAGTATTATTCAGGGAGAACCATACCATGGGAGCTTGGTTGTTAAATTCTCCCCTAATTCAAATAATTTATTCCTAAAAATATCTAGGATATTACTGCATAAAAAGACTTGGGTGGTTCTTCATCTTAGGTTCATCGGGTTTCCACGTTGCCTCTTCCGTCTTATGGTTTCTCTATAGAACTTTTACAAGACAAGTCATCTGGTTTCTCAGTACTTGTTCTCTTGTATCAAGAATCTTCATAGGCTCCTCACAATAATACATATCATGTTCCAGTTCTAATTCCTCATAGGTGAGTACATGGGTTGGGTCAAGCATGTTTTTTCTCAACAGTGATATGTGGAACACATCGTGAACAATGGAGAGAATTGGTGGCTTTTCCAAACACTAAGCTATAGCCCAAATTCGTTCTAGAATTTCAAAATGTCTAATGTACCTGGACTCAATTTTCCCTTCATACTGAAACGTATAACACCCTTCCTTGCATATACCTTTAGTAGTGCAGAAAACGTTTTTATGTCGGTTATTTTTCATTTCTTACGTCGGTTTTCAGCCGACGTTAATACGGACGACATTAAAAATATTGTTTTTTACGTAGGTTATTTAAAAAAACCGATGTAAAAAACATAACATCGTGGTGTTTATCAGGACGGTTATTATATAACTGACCTGATAAACACCGCGATGTTATGTTTTTTATGTAGGTTATATAATAACCGATGTCATAAACCATTTCCTCAGCCTTTATCACGTCGGTTATTACATAACCAACGTGATAAACCGGGTGGGTGGGGGTTATCATGTCGATAATTTTATATCTGATGGGATAAAATAGTGCGGGGGATTTTTATCATGTCGGTTATTTAATATCTGACGTGATAAACTCTTGGGAAATGGTTTGTCACATCGTTTATATAATAACCGAGGTGATAAACCAGTGCGGGGGGGGGGGGGGGGGGGGGGTGGGGGGGGGGTTTATCATGTCGGTTATTAAATAACCGATGTGATAAATGGCCCCAAAAATGGTTTACAACGTTGGTTATATAATAACAGATGTGATAAACCAGTCTGTGGGGTTTTATCAAGTCGGTTATTGAATAACAGATGTCATAAAACATTCAACATGCCTTTATCACGTCGGTTATTCAAATAACCGATGTGATAAACCCTTCACCATTCCTTTATCATGTCGGTTATAAAATTTACGATGTGGAAGACCAATTTTTTTTAAATGGAATGCAGTCATCTGCTCTCCCCAGAAACAACCAGAAACCAAATCAAGAATTCGTACCACAGAAATAGAAGTAGACCAAAACAAGAACCAAAAAATGATTAAGAATTTACATTAATAACATTTAAAACATACCCCACTGGACATCCCCCCACCACCCCTGAACAACCCCCCCCCCCCCCACCCCACTAGACAGCCCACACCACACACCCTGGAATGCCCCCCGACCCCCTGGACTGCCCCAAACAGACTGGGACAACCCCCTAACCCTAATGTTTACCACCACACTCTAGACATCACTCCCACACCCCTGGACATCCCTCCCACTCCCCCAGCCTCACCCCACTGGACAGCCCCCACCACACCCAAGAACTGCCCCTCGTCCCCTTGGACAGCACCAAACACCCTTGGACAACCCTGCCACCCTCATGTATACCCCCCACCCCCCTGCACAACCCCCCCCACCCTCCTGGACACCCCCTCGGGGGGCATGATGCTGGAAGGTACTCATCACTCCCACATGCAGAGCTTGATCACTCAAAATGCTTCACATGTGGGAGTGATGAATACCTTCCAGTGGCGTTCAGCCCCCTGAGTGATGGAAGCACCTCCTTTCCCACCCCCCTGGACTGACACCCCCCTATCCCCATGGACACCCTGGACCCCCCCCCCCCCCCACCAAACTGGACAGCCCCCCCCCCCACCCTACTGCACATCCCTCCCACACCCTTGGAAACCCCCCTCACCTAGAGGACACCCCCACACCCCTGGACAACCCCCTATTCCCCTGGACAACCCTTCCACCCCTCCTGGAAATGCCCCCACCCCCTAGACTTCCCCCCACTCCCATGGACACTCCAGACCCCCCCCCCACCGGACAACCCTCCCACACCCTGGGACACCCCCCACCCCACTGAACACCCCCACACCCTTGGAACCCCTCCCCCAGGACCAGAATCATACTAGAGAAACCATCATAAGTAGACCAAAACAAGAAGTACAGAAAAATTAAAAATTCCCATATATAACATTCAAAACATACACTGTCAACTTAAAAATAAATAAATCCATCCTAAACAACTACCAAATACACAATTACAACGACAATATTCAAAATTACATATTACACTAAAACAACTAAAATTCTATCATGCCTGTAAAATAATTTGACCACTCCACTTGTAAGGGTTTGATGTCTTGAGCAGTATAGGGTTTAAGGTTATCAAATAGCTACGAAGGAAAATATTGTATTTAATGTGTACAATGAATAAATCAAAATGAAATATTATAGAAATGATTAAAAGGAAATCTTACCAAGTCAATGTTCACAATTGTCCCCAGTTTTTATTATTTCATACATAAATCATAATATATAATATTCAAATTCGATGATGCCTTGTTGTTCTTGACAATTCTGTTTGAATGAGTGTAAATTCAATATATTATTTTTATGTAATAAATCAAAAAGTACAAATTATAAATTGATATTTACCATCACATTTACATATTTGATCTTTACACTCCTTTTCTTTGTGTTTTTCAAAAGTAGACCCCTGCCCTATTAGAAAATAATACAAATGGGGTAAATTTAATATTCATAATAAAATATAAAACTATTGATAAATTGAAACTTAGTTTTCAAATATATTCATAAAACATTCCTGAACATCATCATGGACATTTCATATCCAATAAAGTGTTTTCTCCAATGGGAAAAACACCCCTAACATCCAATGATCACTGATGAATGAAAATTTAAGGTTAGTGTTTTTTATGGTAAAATATAATGAACACATTGAGAGAGATGTGTTTCATACCTCTCACAAAAAGGAATCATCCCACATTGTGTGACTATGTTCTGTTCAATTCTTTTAGTAATATAAAACATTATTTGTTCCTCATCCAATGCACATGCTTTAGGGGAAATCAATAGCGGGTCCATGAATCCATATACATCTGTCAGCTCAATCCTCTCACAAATTTTATAAATATACCTAATAAAAAATAGACATAAGTATACATTTTTAATAAATATAATGCAAGGGAAAAGGTGTTAAGAATTACATGGAAAAAAATTTCACCACGTTGATGCCCAACTTTTCCCCAGTAAGAAGTTCCATGATATCTGTTTTCATATTCCCCACAGTTATTACACGTCCACAAACATAAGCTTCCATTGAAAACTCATAATGACCCACCATCAAATTTGAATATCATGAAAATATGTCAATACTACTAGAATCTATATCTGATGGCATATCCGTTTGTCTTTGTTGTTGTCTATACAATATTTATTTTCCATTGATGTATTCCTATAAAAATAAATAGAAAAACATATTATTTTTCTAATGAAAAAAAAGCATTAATAAAAAAATAAAAGATATAACATTTATACCTCTATGGTAATGAGTCGAAGAAGTCTAGATGGCCAAATAAAAAAATGGCTGATACTATGTCCCACTGTCCGCACCTCATCTTTAGGTAATGGTACTCGAGCTAATCTATCTATAATATCATGTAGAGTGACCCTATAATTCTCTACCTCTAATTGATGATGATGAACTGTATATCCTATAAAATATACCAACCCATATGAAACACTATGTTGTTGAGGATCATCGACATACAACTCGCAATAAGTAGGAAGATGTGGTGGAGGAGTAGGATAAAAAATGGGGTCTGCAGGCTGAGGTGGGGGAGTGGGAGCTACTGGAGGAGGTGGAGGATATATAAAGGGGTCTGTAGGGGGAGGAGGAGGAGTGGGAGCTGCAGTTTGAAATTGTCTTTTCATTTCTACAAACATAGACTGAACTGATTCTCTAATATTTTCCTCCATCGACGCATTAATATTATGAACTTCAGCCTCTAAGGATTCAATTTTTTATATAAACACCATCAACGTTAGAAGTTGAATAACGTGTCAACACTAATCTTACCGATAAACCTTCCAGATATCCTCTTACATGACCAGGATGTATGGACTTTCCAAATGTTACCGATAAAATTTCTTTCCTCCCAGTAGTTGTAAATTCCCAATATGAGTTCTACTCTTCAAGAGAGACCTGTATTAATTAATTTCACATTTTTTTAATCACTGAAATTATATGAAGAAAATAGTTAACTTAAATAAATAAAATAGATATATTACAATTCTCTCAGCTACGATTCTCGATTCTTATAAAAGATATTGCCCTTTTTTCCCATCTAATATCTCTTCCATTTTTCATGTCTAGATGGATGGGATGGAGGGGCCTCCTCTCCATAGCTTGAAGTCTCTGCTATTAGTTTTTGATATTTTTCCTCCATTATTTGTTCTTCCAAATGTGCATACCCTCATTGAGATAATCTATGAGGGTACACATTTTTATATTGGATATCCTGATGAGATTTCGTTGTTTTTTGTAAATTAAGAATAATAAATCATTAACAAAACTTTAATAAGATTATTTATATAAGAAATATTATAAAAGATTACATTTCCCTTAAAAAAAATGACTATTTTCTTATACTTTCAACACATTGTCTCCAGGTCTCTTCATCTATAAAAGGATATATACGACATGGATTTTCATGATTTCTATGACCAAAAAAGAAATCAGATGAGAGGGTTGATTTGAAATCACTCAATCTCCTGGCAGCCATCGATAATCATTTCTTCCTGACACCTCCAGTGTCAGGAATAACAAATTTCGTCTGATGAAGAAGAGTTTAAACATATTAGATATACTAGAAACATTTAATGATTAATCAAACAATAGAAAAATATCTAACAAAATCGTCTCCCACAACCAATAGATTATCGCTTTATCCACACTTCTCCAGTCATCATACAAAATGATTATTTTTATCTTAGCCTGAGTTGATACAAAACTCTTTAAATATTTTGCATTAGGACCTCTAGGAATATCATCATCATCAAAATCAACGATCATCCTCTGATCCTGCATACGGGCAAGAGCTAATTTTGGTGAACGTGTGCACCCACGTTTACCAACTCTTGAACTCTTTGTCGTAATAGGTGCACATGAGGATGATTGGGGAACATCAAGAGGATCATGTGAATGTTCATCCCTAGAGGTATTTCCAATATGTTAATCTCCAGAATCATGTGGTTGATCAACTGATTGATCTGTCATTATCCTTCAAATAAAAAAAACAAATATTAGTTCACAAATATCAAAATTCAAATATTTTAATACAACTGTATTCTGAAAATAGAAAATTGTACTAATTCCTATAATAGTAAACATTGATAATATGGAATGCATGTTAAAAAATGGAAAAGATGGTCAAGATGGTCATGATGGTAAACATGATAAACCTGGTAAACCTGGTAAACATGGTAAAGTAATTGTCACAGAACAAAAATAATAGATATATAATTCATGTAATGGTAAACATGATAATTTAAACTATACAAACATAAAACAAACAAAAACTTATACTTATTTTTTTTTAATACGTGTTTTAATAAAGAAAAAACTTACAATATCAAACATTTTATGAAACAAATAAATGTATAAAAGAAATAAACATATGTTACCTATAATTTTAGGAATGTACAAATGGATTGTTTTCCCAAATTCCTTCGTCGCAATCATTCCTTATGGAACAAACCATGCCTTCAACATTCTAATCAATATGTTCTGTTAATCATTCCATAGAAGATGGGATCTCACATAAATCATCATCTTCATAAAGATCATCATCACCAACATATATTTTTTCCCTTGTAACACAATATCCCACTGCGTATCTAATTTATCAACTACATATGAATGTTTTTTGAAAGTGTTCCCTTTATAAAAGAATCAGTTGTGTCTTCCAATCTATTCAGATTAACATGTCTCATTTGGAATTCATCGTGCCTAACACTGTTGTTACCGATAAACCATTTATAGTTAAAAACATGAAATTTAATTTTAAAATAATCAACTTCCCATATGTCTTCAATCACTCCATAATAGGCACTTGATACAGAAATTGGTTTTTGTCCTTACCCCTCGAAAAATGGATTTCTTTTGCAAACACCAATACACCACTATTCTGAACAGCACTTCTGTTGTCCTGAGATTTCGTATTAAATGTATAGCCATTAATGTCATAACCGGAGCATGTTGTCACATTTAATCATGGACCACCCACTATCTATTTTAATGTCTCTGATACAACTAACCTACTAAGCAAGGTCTTTTTAAACCATGAGGAAATTTTTTTTTGTGCTCATTCAAAATGCACATTTCATTCTTCTTTGGATGTCATTGTATCAACTCATTAATATGAAATGTGATATACGGTTGAGAATCATCTATGTTATTCAAGATGAATGATTCTATCATCCTCATCTGTTAGGATAACAATGATTTGAAATTCAAGCCACATATCCCCTTTCCCTTATTATTAACTCATTCATGGCGAGATGGAGGCCAACCTATGTGATGCGCCACAACCAAGTAGCTCGTACAAAACTCTGCAACCTCCTCAGAAATATACTTTTCAATAATGAAGGCGTAAGGTCGATATTGATTCATAACATACCCCTTCAATATTTTTATATACCTTTCCAAAGGATACATCCAATGAATATATACAGGTCCACACAGATTTATTTCTTGAACCAGATAAATCATTAAAAGCACCATTATATCAAATATTATTGGTGGAAAATACATTTCAAATTGACAACGAAAAAATTGCATCCTTTTCCAAAATGATCAGAGCATTGACATCAATCTCCTTATTAAAAATTGAATTGAAAATATAACACAACATCATTATAGTATTTCTGTCACGGATAGGAAAAATTCCACGCAATGCAACTGGTAGAATTTGTCGCATCATGATGTGACAATAAAGTGATTTCATTCCTATCAAATTTAAGTCCTTTAAGGTGAAATAATTTTTTACATTTGAATAATAACCTTGAGGAACTTTGATATCACGAAGACACTTAAAAAAGCTAAATTTATCCCTCTTGGATAATGTACGACAAGCTGGGTGAAGAAATGTTCGTCTTTCTTTTGGAGTGGGAACTAACTCCAAACGTATTCCCATTCATAGTAGGACTAATATTGCATTCAACCCATCATTTTTCTTTCCTTTAATATCTAAAAATGTTCCAATCATACATTCACAGCTATTCTTCTCCACATGCATTAAATCAATATTATGTTTAATGTCAGGATATCTTCAATATGGTAGCTCAAAAAATATTTACCTTTTATTCCAAATATGTCTATCATTACCAGATTTCAGTGTCTTTACCAATGTCACAACAAGGTCTTTCACCCTCTCAAAATATAGATCAAGGGATAAAGGTTTTGGAGCAATATCAAATTCATGTGAGCCATTGAATTCCTTTTTTATTCTTCTATAATGGTGATCCTCATGCATAAACATTCGATGTCCCATGTAAACAGTTTTCCTCCCATGATGCAATTGAGAATATGACGTATGTTGTTCACAAATTGGACAAGCTTTATGCCCTTTAACACTATATCCAGACAAATTTCCATATTCTATGAAGTCATTTATAATAAAAAAATCACTTCATGATGTTGAAAATATTCTGTTTTATAAGAATCATACACCCTAATACCATCAGCCCATAAAAGTTTCAAATCATCAATCAATGGTGACAAGTAATCTTCAATATCATTTCCGAGTTGCTTCAGACGAGATATCATTATACTCAACAAGAAATATTTACGCTTAATAAAAAAATCAGGAGAGAGGTTGTAAATTACCAATAAAACATGCTATGAACTATGTGTGCTGCTGAGGGTTCGGTATGGATTCATTTCATCTGTGCACAACCCTATTCTGATATTTCAAATTTCATTTCCAAATGTAGAATACTGCTCCTCAATTTTCTTCCATTTTGGACAATCAACTGGATGGCATATTTTTCCATCACATAACTGCTCATCTACAAGCTATCCTAACCTTTTTTAATCATGTGAATTAGCAAATAAATGATTGAAATGATGAATTATAGGAAGATACCAAAATATATTTGAAGGGATCTTTCTAATCTCTACACCAGCCCATGATTTGTTTTTCACCTTATACCTTGATGTCCCACATTTAGGACACTCTGACTGAAATTCATATTCCTTTCTCTACATAATACAGTCATTCAGGTAGGAATGTAATTTCTTATATCCCAATCCCATCAGGCATAATATTTTATTGGCCTTATAATTTGAATCTGGAGGATCATTATCTTTTGTAATAATGTCTTTCATCAATTGTATCCTCTCTATAATACTTATGTGACTCCATCAATGTTTCTCCTTCAGGTTAATCAATCATAACACCATTGACAGAACTGTAAAATCTGTACAAATATGATGTAATGGTTTTTCAGCATCACCATACATATGCGCAACTATCGGTTCTATCTCAATTTGTTCTGCTGCAATATCGCGAATCATTTTTTAAATTCCATCGGAGTTACCATCTTTAGAATCATCATCATCATTGAAATTTCGTCCACTTTCATCATGAAAAATCCAAGGGCTGTAACTCGGATTAAAACCATGACAAATCAGATGATCTTTTACCTCTATACTTTTCACCTTCTTTAGATTCAAACATTTCAGGCATGGATAGAAAAAATGTCACTACATGGAACATTTCATTTAGAAAATTCCAAAAATGAATCAACTCCTTCCTCCTATTCATTTCTCATTCGATGTGCCATAATCAAATTTCATCTCATTATTACCTATAAAAAATATCAAAATTATACATCTTTTTAAGATAAGACAAATATATTTTTATATGAAAAAAATCATAATTCGAATGTAAATCAATTTTGAAATATAAAACTATTATATGCGTATTTAAAAAAATATGCTTGAATATGATATTAAAAATTAAATATTGTCAGATATAACAGTTTTAAATTCCATTGAATCAATGAAAACCATGGGGCCTAAAATGGTTGATAGAAAATTGTAGAAAATGGAGTAAACCAGATAATCAAACCAAATTTAAAATAAAAACTCAAATGGAGAAAATCACAATATAAAACCAATCATCATGGCACAATGGGGTCAGGATGACTACAAATATTTGAAAACCACGACATGGTCTCCCCCATAACCCATAATTTCCTCATAGGTGATGACTGGTCGAAATATATATAACCAAATAGAATAATATTGCAAAACTAATAACCATGAAACAATACAATCATCATATCTTAATATCACAAACCACGATGTAGTAGTCAATCCAAACTGAAACATACCCCCACCCCCTTAGACACCCCTGGACACAACCACCCCCTTGAACAGCCCCCACCCCATGGACAACACCCCACCCCCTTGGAGACCCCCTGGACACCACCAAACCCTTGGACAACCCCGCACTCGTCCTCGAAACCCCCACCCCCTGAACACCACCACCCACCTCTTACCCCATTGCAAAACCCACAGGACACCACCCCACCCTCTGGACAGCCCCCCCCCCCCCCCCCGAACAACCCCCAAACCCTCTACACATGCCCCCTCCCACTTGGACAGCCCCCACCCCCTTAGACACCCCCACACCCTGGACTCCACCCCACCCCTTTGGATACCCCCTAGACACCACAGAACCCTTAGAAAGCCCCCACCCCTATTGGACACCCCCACACCTCCTGGACAACACCACCCACCTCCTTCCCCCTTGGACAACCCCCTGGAAACCAACTAACCCTCTAGACAGCCCCCCCCCCCCCCCCCGAACAACCACAAAACCCTCTCGACAGGCCCCCACCCCCTTAGATATCCCCCACCCACTTAGACACCCCTACCACCTGGACACTACCCCCACCCCTTTGGACACCCCCTGGACACCACCAAATCTTTGGACAGCCCCCACCCCTCCTGGACACCCCCATCCCTCCTAGACACCACCACCCACCTCCTTCCCCCTTGGAGAACCCCCCAGGACACCACCCAACCCTCTGCACAACCCCCCCCCCCCCCCCCGAACAACCCCCAAACCCTTTGGACAGGCCCCCACCCCCTTGTACAGGCCCCCAACCCCTTATACACCCCACCCCTGGAATCCCCCACCACACACACCCCTAGACTACCCCTCCCCCCCACATCTGTGGACACACTGGACACCCCCCCCCCCAACCCTCTCGACAACCCCGCAAACCCTCTGAACACCACCCCCATGGACACCCCATGGACACCACCACCCCCTTGGACAGCCCCCACCCCTCTGGACAGCCCCCATCCCCTGGACAGCCCCCACCCCTCTACACAGCAGCCTCCACCCCTCTAGACAGCACCTCCCACCCCTCTTGGACACCAAACCCAACCCTACCACCTTGGACACCCCCTGGACAACCCCCAACCCTCTAGACATCCCTCAAACCTCTGGATAGCCCCCACCCCCTATACATCCCCCACCCCTCTATATAGCACCCCACCCCTCCTGGACACCACCCCCACCCCCACCCCCTTGGAAACCCCCCAAGACACCCCCAAACCGCTGGACAACCCCCACCCCCTGAAAAATACCCCAAACCCTCTGGAAATGCCCCCACACCCTTGGAAATCCCCCAGCCCCTTGGATAGCCCCCCACAACCTTCGACACCCCCACCCCTTGGACCCCCCTCCCCCCCCCCCCCCCCCGCACACACACACCCCTGGACTACCCCCCCCCCCCCCACCCGTCCATGGAAACCCTGGACACCTCCCAATCCCTCTAGTGATCCTCGAAACCTCCGAACACCACCCCCATCACCTTGGACACCCACTGGACACCACCACCCCCTTGGAAATCCCCCACAACCCTGGACAGCCCCCCACCCCCGAGACAACCCCCACACCTCTAGACAACACCATCCCATCCTTCGTGGACTCCACCCCCACCCCCTACCCCATTGGACACCTCCCTGGACACCCCCAACCATCTGGACAGTCTCCCACCCCCCGAAAAATCCCCCAAACCCTCTGGATAGGCCCCAACCCTAGGACAACCCCCACCCACACACCCCCTTGGACAACCCCCCCCCCCCCCACCCCCTTCGACACCCCCACCCCCTTGGACCCCACCACACACACACACACACACCCTGGACTACCCCCCCACCTCCATGGACACCATGGACATCCCCCAAACCTCTGGACATCCTCCAACCCCCTGGACAGCCAAGAACCCTCTTGATAGCCCCCCAGAACCATGTTATTTTAACCTCAAGCTACCAGGTTTGGAATATCTAGGGATCTTAACCTCAAGCTACAAGTTTTGGTATCATGACATTATTCAAAATGAGAAAGAAGAACTATATCTCCTACTAGTCTAAAATTCTCTTTTGTGCAATGAATCGGGTTTTAATATCATATGAAGACTTATAATTGTCCACATTAATAAGCAACGTAAATAAATTATGGAACTACAAATTGTGATACCCAAAATAGAAACAACCAAGGATCCAAAACAATCATTCCACCATGAAAAACAATATATAATTATAAAATAAATCACACTGGTACACGGAATGTGTGTATCACAATGATTTACATATAAATTGTTGTAATATAGGAGAATGAGATCATTAGTTGTCAATGACAATGAAAATTACCATCAATTTCGGGCATCTGTGAAACAAAAAAAAAATAGAAGTAGGTGAGGCTTGTGTGAATATTGCGAGTCAATCTAATAGATCTAATTATAATAAATAAGATGATGATGGAATAATGAGGTAAGAGGGTTCAAAATCAATGAATCATACCTAGTTTAAACACAAAAATTGCATAATGTAAATATAGACTATCCGAAAAAAAAAACAATTGAAAAAACTCATGGGGGGATTACCTGAGTGTTTTGAGTGGAGATAATAGATCCGAGGAGAGTAAATATGATAAATGATGATGGAAAAACGAGTTTAACGTATCGAGATCGAAGAGTCAATTACGGCTTTCTGCATGAGAGAGACGAGTCGTCGGTCTGTCGATCGAAAAATCATAAACGACAATACATAGGGCGTGTTAATTTTTTAAATGTTTTATAACATTGGTTATTAAATAAGTAATGTTATAAAATATTTTTATTACATTTATAAATTTGGTTATTATAATAACAGATGATAAAAATGTATTAGATAACGCGGTTTTTACATCGGTTATAAATAACCGACGTAAAAAAAGCAACATGTGGGTTTTTAACGTCCTTTATTCCATAACCGACATAAAAAACAAATCAGAAACCAAGGGTTTTAGGTCGGTTATTTTATAACAGGCAAAAAAACTACCGAGTGTTGGTTTTTTAAGTCAGTTATAATATAAGCGATGTGAAAAATTCAGTGGGTTGGATTTTTACGTCAGTTATTTAATAACTGACATAAAAAAAGACCTTAGATGTTGCCTTTTTCTTGTCTGTTATTTTATAACCGTCGTAAAAAATTCATAGATACCTCATTTTTATGTCGGTTATCAAATAAACGACGTAAAAAATGATGCAATTTGTTTTTTTACATTGGTTATTTTATAACTGACGTAAAAACTGACTATCCGTATTTTTTACCTCGGTTATAAAATAACCGATGTAAAAAACCACATCTCACATTTTTTCACGTCGGTTATATATAACCGACGTCAAAAATGGTGGCATTAAAAAAGTATTCTACACTAGTGCTTCAAAAAAACATTATCTCTTACCTGAAATTCCAAATCCTTCATTTGGTTATCGACATATCTCTTCTATCTACATTGAGCTTATTTGATGTGGGTTAGGATTTTCTTCACCTTTTACATCATTTCCTCAACTTTTTTTGGACCTACAAGTTTTCTTTCACCAACATCATCCCAAAATGTTGGTGTTCGGCATCTCTTTCTGTATAACACCTCAAATGGTTTAATCGGAATACTCTAATGGAAGCTATTGTTATAGGAAAATTCTACCATAGGTAAATATTGATCCCCCATAGCTTGAAAGTCATTTCGGCATTATCTCAACATGTCTTATAAGGTTTTAATAGTCCATTATAATTGTCCACTAGTTTGGGGTTGGAAGGTTGTAGTCAAACAAAGTTCAGTATCCAAGGATTTCTGAAGACTTTTCCAGAATTGTGATTTAAAACATAGATCACGATCAGAAAAAATTGATAGAGGTACTCCATGAAGTCTAACAATATCATTAATATATACTATTTCTAGATGTTCAAGTGGAAAATCATAGATTATAGCAATAAAATGTGCTGACATTGTATGATGATCAACAATAATCGTAATTTCTAGTTGTATTTAGTAGTCCCATGACAATTTCAATTGTAATACTATCACACATCCACTCAGGTATGGGAAGAGGTTGCATGACTTCTCCAGCAGGTTGCCTTCTAGCTTTAACTTTTTGACAAACAATACATCTTGACACCAAATCTACAATCTCCCTCTTCATGTTGTCCCACCAAAATTTTTTCTTTAAATCTATATACATTTTGGTGCTCTTAGGGTGTATAGAGAAACTGAAACTATGAGCATCATCCAACAATTCTCTTTTTAGATCAGGTATATTGGAAGACAAAGTCTCTTCTCAAAAAACAAAATTCCATATTCATACACAAATTCACTCAATCTCCCATCATTCAAAGCTTTATTCTTCTTTTGAAACTCTTAATCATCAGCCTGAGAACTATTTATCCATTTAATTAAAGATGGGTTGGAAACCATTTGAAAAAACATTTAGGTTTCACCTTACATGGTTATTCCCATGTCCATTTTTACTATATCCATGAAAATAGGTTCCCTATCAACTCTCATCTTTTTTAAAAATCAATGATCCTTTCTTCTCAAAGCATCTGACACCTTATTTTCCTTCCCAGGGTGGTAGTGTATTGTGAAATCATAATCCCTGAATAGTTCAAGCCATCACCTTTGTCTCGTGCTGAGTTCTATCTGTGAGAAAATATACTTCAAACTCTTGTGATCAGTATAAATCTCACATTATTAACCATAGATATAGTGTCTCCAAATATTCAAAGATAATATTATAGCTACTAACTCAAGATCATGAGTTGGATAGTTTTGATCAGGAATTTTCAGCTGTCGTGATTCATAGGAAATAAACCTATCATTCTGTATAAGGGAACAACAAAGTCCATTCTTCGATGAATCACTATAAATATCGAAAAAAATAATTCCCCGATGGTAGAGTCAATATAGGAGAATTGAATAATATTCTATTTAGTTATTCAAAACATTATTCAAACTCTTTTTTCCGAACAAATTTATCCCCTTTACAGGTGAGCTTCGTTACTGGGTGAGGAAATCGGGAAAAATTCCGGATGAAATGTCGATAATAACTTGTTAAACCAATAAAACCGTGTACCTCAGTTATACTCGTTAGTGCTGGTCATTCATGGATTTCTCTTTTCTTATAAGGATCAATAGAGATTCCATCCTTATAGACAGTATGGACATGAAAAGAAATCTCCTCATGCCGGAATTCACACTTGCTAAACTTCTCATACAATTTATGTCTACTCATAGTCTTCAAGATAATGCGCAAGTGAGTTTCTTGATCTTTGTAGATTTTAGATTATACCAAAATATCATTAATAAATACAACTAAAAATTAATCAAGATATTCATTGAATACATTGTTCATTATATCTATGAAAACAAAGGGTGCATTAGTCAGCCCAAAAGGCATTACTGTAATCTTGTAATGCCCGTACCTGGTTCGAAATGCTGTTTTCAGAATTTCATCCTTCTTCACACACAACTAATGATATCCAGATCGAAGTTCAATCTTTAAAAAATATTGAGCTCCATGAAGTTTCTCGAATAAATCATCAATGCGAGGTAGGGATACTTGTTCATTATTGGTATATCTTTGATATCCCTGTGGTCAAATGAAAAACCTCATAGATTCATCTATTATCTTAACAAAAAGAATAGGGGATCCCCATGGAAAAACACATGGATGAATAAATACCTTATTACTCAATTACTCTTGTTATTTCTTTAGTTCCACTAATTCCACAGTGGCCATTCTATAAGGGGTCTCCGATATTGGCCTCGAACCAGGAATTAAATCAATGGAAAACTAAATTTCCTATTCTGGAGGATGTCCAAGTAAATAATCTGGAAACACATCAACATATTCTCTCACAATAGGTACATCCACTATTTGAGCATTTCTTTACTCACCCACAGTCAATTCATTCTATTCCTCCCCAATAATTGAATTTAGTTGAGCTATTTGGTGTGGATATAGATTAGAATTAGGTGGTGAAGATTATGCTCTAATAATAAGGTGTTCTTTTTCATCGTCATCAAAAATCATAACATCTTTGTTCTTACAATAAATCATCACATCATGTTCTGAAATCCAATCTGTACCATGTATTATATCAAATTCAATAATGGGGTTGATGATGAGATCAGCAGATAAAGATCATTTATATGCCCTAATGGGAACTAATTGTCAAAACATTGTAACATTGATACTTTCCTAAGAGTTTTTACTGAAAAATCCCTTGTTAAATCAAATTGGAAATATCTATTTTTCTTAGAAAACTGGAAAGATATGAATCAATGAGATGATCCAGAATAAAATAATGCATTTTATAAACATGAGGAAACCCTTAAATTATCTACCACCACATCTTTCGGAACTTCTACATCTGCAGTAGTGATATCATATGCTTGGCCTTGATCCCTGGGACTTTTCTGAGGTAATTTCACATGGTTCTTAAGAAATTCGTTCGCATAATGTCCCATCTCTCTGCAATTGTAGGATTGAACATTTGTAGCTTCTTTCTTCTCCTTTCAATCACGAGCTTGGTGGCCTTTTTCACAACACTTGTAATAGAATTCCATTCCCTTCAAGCAAGTAACGGGGTGTTTCATCCAACATTTACTAAAGGATGGTTATTCAACCTTTCCCTTCTTCCCCTTATTTCCATTTCTAGAGTGATCAATAGATCTCCTTTTCTCATTCTTTTATTTAATGTCATAAGACTTATAGAATTCCTTTTATGTCTTGATATCATAGGAGACAATATCTTCGTATGACGAGAAAGATTATGAGACAAATGCTCGATGGAGAAATAGTTTTAGCCCATCAAATAAATGATCAATATTACTTCTTGGGTTATGCATATAATCTACAGCATGCCTTGTTATCCTTGTAATGTTTTCCTCATACATTGCGACATTCTCATCCTCCTTTTTCCTTACACTCAGAAATTGCTTTTCCATATCTGCTCGATGGTCACATGGAATGTATTTTTCTATGAAAAGTAATTTAAAATCCCTCCATTCCATATATGTTACTTCATAATATTCCTTTTTGTTTTGAATCAATGACCACCGTTGATCAACATATCCAGTGAGATGGTAAACTACCATGACAACTTTTTCCCTTTCGCTACTCCCGAAGGCATGGAATATTTTCTCTAATGAATTTATCCATTTCTCAACTACTAGTGTATTTTCCCCCATTGAATGTTGGTGGTTGTTTCCTCATGAAGTGATCTAACATTGATCCTCCATGTTGAGGATCTGGTTGCATCATTCGGGTTAGGTTATTATTCATAACCTGACTGAGTTGTCCCAGAACAATGATGAGCTGATCAGCACCAGTTGCATCACCAATTCAACTACAATTATCTTGAGTAGGAGGGAAATCCCTACATGGAGTGTTTTCATTGATACAGTTTCCATTCCTTCCACAAGGAGCCATTTCTAAACTATAGCATACACTAGATTACATTACGAATCACAATACATAAATATGAACATGTAAAACACTTAACATAAATTGAACAATTTATGGACATAATCCATAAGCATAAAAATGTTTTCTTTGAGAAAGTATATACTCATAAACCCTTCATAATGGTTGGTCAAAAATGAGAATTATCCTAATTATATCTCCTGGGAGTGTCATAACCAAGAGTGAAGCAAGGCCCTTTGTCATGCACCAGTTCCCGTTCGAATCTAGATCAATGTAGTGTTTTCGGGTTTTCCCCTAGGTACATCTTTTCCAAAGCTTTCTCTACCAACTCGTATCGAGACAGGGATTCATAGCTTAGAAAACTCACAAAATCTCTAAAATACCGAAATTTTAGGAAGTTTTTATATACTAATCTTCAAAGTCTATCTTAGGGCTATGTTATCTAATCAGAGTTTATCTAAATTTAGCTTCCATGGTTTGTAATAAACTTTCATTGATACGAATTGTAACACCCCGACCCCAGTTACCTAGAGTCTATGCTTTATTACATAAGAATGGCATGATCACAAAAGATTATGTCTCGAAAGACCGATTAGTTTAGTACCCTTGGAAATAATAGATACATTCATAAGTCTTATAATAAATGATAAAGTGAAAAACTACAACTACATAGTCTCCATAGTCCACACTCATAACCCCTCATAGCATCCCTACAGGTCAGTCATAAAATACTACTTCACATCTTGGGAAAAATAAATAATCGAAAGGGGTGAGCTGAGATGCTTAGTAAAGATAAAAATATAGAGGAAACATTTATAAATAAGAATAAACATTTAAGGAAATGTATAACTAAAAAAAATCCTTTTAAAATTTAACTTCAACCTAATATGGAAAAATAAAATTCAATAATTCCCTTTACTTATTCACATGAATATTCTATTAGTCAAATAATTACATGCAATATCAGTAACCAGTTTCATAATGATGGAATACATAATGCCAGACTATCTTAACCACATAGTAAAGGACTTGTGACAAGACACTAGTTTTCCTATGAGACCTACTGATTCATCGAGGAGCTATAGCAGGCTCCACATGTCACTTACTATGTCCAATGCATTCCTTATATGAACAGGTTTAAACATAACAGAAAAATTCATATTAAAACTAGAATATGAAATGGCAATACACTCTCCATAAAACATGAATGGTATAAAAATAACACATACATAGTCATACATATCACAAAACCATCAATACATTATGGAAGTTTTGTATCATATTAAATCAACATCAAATAAGCTTAAAATCCAGCAATGGATGTTGGTATAGATGAAATCAAAACTATTTGAGAGAAATATCTCTTTTTTTAAGTCATTTAAAGGTCAAAAATTATAAAAGAAAACATTTACATTGAAAATAATATTATAATCTTGTATGGGATTCTACGAAGATTTTAGAATGGTGGAAAATAGCCACACCCACTATATAAGTTAAAAAATACATTCTTACCTTTATTCTATAAAAAGGATAAAAAAGGACCTTGTTTGGAAAATGACTGAAATATTCATTAATAAAAATAATATAAAAAGTAAAAAAAGAGTATAAATTACTTTAACCCATAGTCTATAAAATAGTAATAATGTTTGTAAATACATTTTTAAGAAACATGGATGTGGATGATAAAGAGGTCCCAATAGATACATAAATAAAAACAACCTTGGAAAATAAAGAGATTGTGAAATTAACGCTTACCATATACTTTTCCTAAGTCGTGGTTAGGTTAACCTCCTATATAAGGGTGAAATAATTTTGATTAAAATATACTAGAATCATATACATTAATATGATATCATATATGACATTTTAACATTTGTTTGTTTATACTATCTAAGTATTATCGTCGTTCCGTGTGTTAAGGGATTCTTTTTCCATTATATTATTTGTTATGTGAGTCATATTTGTTATGGATGGGATGTATCTTATTCGTATGCAGAATGATATCATGTCTTTAAACACTATTTTTAATCATGTAATGAAAATTAGACTTGAATGGATTCGATGGGGAATGAATCTCATCGCGTTCATGGAAACGGTAAGACGTACGTAAGCACAAGAGACAATATAATTATTTTGATATTAAAATAATATTTCAACCCCCCTGGACACCACCCAACCCTCTGAAACCCCCCCGAACAACCCCCAATCCCTCTAGACAGGCCCCCACCCCCTTGGACAGCCCCCAACCCCTTAGACACCCCACCCCCATGGAATCCCCCACCACACACACCCCTAGACTTCCCTCCCCCCCACACCTCCATGAACACCTTGGACACCCCCCCAAACCCTCTCGACAACCCCCCAAACCCTCTGAACACCACCACACTCCCATGGACACCCCCTTGACACCACCACCCCCTTCGACATCTCCCACCCCTCTAGACAGCCCCCACCCCCTAGAAAGCCCCCCACCCCACTAGACAGTATCCTCCACCCCTCTAGACAGCACCCCCACCCCTCTAGACAACACCCCCACCCATCAGGGGCACCACCCCCACCCCTACCCCCTTGGACATCCCCTGGATAACCCCAAAACCTCTTGATATCCCCCACCCCCTATACATCCCCCACCACTCTAGATAGTACCCCCACCCCTCCTAGACACCACCCCCACCCCTACCCCCTTGGACACCACCCAGGACACCCCCAAACCTCTGGACAACCCCCACCCCCGGAAAATCCCCCAAACCCTATGGATAGGCCCCACCCCCTTGGAAATCCCCCCACCCCCTTGGACATCCCCCCACACCCTTCGACACCCCCACCCCCTTAGACCCCCTCCCCCACACAACCCAGGACTACACCCCCCCCCCCCCTCCAAGGACACCCTGGACACCCCCAAACCCTCTAGACAGTCACGAACCCTCCAAACTCCACCCCCATCACCTTGGACACCCCCTGGACACCACCAACCCCTTGGACAGCCACCACCAACCTAGAAAGCCCCCACACTTGTAGACAGCACAATCCCATCCTTCCTGAACTCCACCCCACCCCTACCCCATTGGACACCTCCCTGGACACCCCCAACCATCGGGACAGTCTCCCACCCCCCGGACAACACCCCAAACCCTCTGGATAGGCCCCCACCCCTTGGACATCCCCCAACACCCACCCCCTTGGACAGCCCCCCCCACCCCCTTCGACACCCCCACCCCCTTGGACCCCACCACCCACACACACACACCTGTACTACCCCCCCCCCCGCCTCTATGGACACCATGGATAGCCCCAACCCTCTGGACAACCCCCAACCCCCTGGACAGCCACCAACCCTCTTGACATCCCCCAGAACCATGTCATTTTAACCTCAAGCTACCAAGTTTGGCATATCTATGGATTTTAACCTCAAGCTACTAGTTTTTGTATCATGCCACTATTCAAAATGAGAACCAATAACTGTATCTCATACTAGTCTAAAATGTTCTGTTGTGCAATGAATCAGGTTTTAATAGCATATGAAGACTTATAACAGTCCTAAAAAATAAGAGACGTAAATACATTATGGAACTACAAATTGTGATACCCAAAATAGAAACAACCAAGGATACAAAACAAAATTTCCACCATGAAAAACCATATATAATTATAAAATAAATCACACTGGTACATGGAATGCGTGTATCACAATGATTTACATATAAATTTTTGTAATATAGGAGAATGATATCATTAGTTGTCAATGGAAACAAAAATTACCATCAATTTCGGGCATCCGTGAAACAAAATCAAATAAAATAGAAGTAAGTGAGGCTTACATGAATATTACGAGTCGATCTAATAGATATGGTTATAATAAATAAGATGATGATGGAAAAACGAGGTAAGAGGGTTTGAAATCGAAGAATAATACCTAGTTTAAATAAAAAAATTGCAAAACGTAAATATAGACTATCCAAAAAAAACAATTGAAAAAACTCGTGGGAGGCTTACCTAAGTGTTGTGAGTGGACATGATAGATCCGAGGAGTGTAAAGATGATAAACGATGATGGGAAAACATGTTTAACGTTACGAGATCGAAGAGTCGATTAGGGTTTTCTGTGCGAGAGAGACGAGTCGTCGGTCTATCGATCGAAAAACCATAAATGACAATCCACAGGGCGTGTTAATTTTTTTAATGTTTTATAACATTGGTTATTTAATAACTGACATTATAAAATATTTTTATTACATTTATAACTTCAGTTATTATAATAACCAATGATAAAAATGTAATAGATGACGCAGTTTTTACGTCGGTTATAAAATAACTGACGTAAAAAAAAGAAACGTGTGGGTTTTTTACATCTGTTATTCCATAACCGAGGTATAAAACAAATCAGAAACCATTGGTTTTACATCGGTTATTTTATAACAGGCATAAAAACTACCGGGTGTTGGTTTTTTATGTAGGTTATAATATAATCGACGTGAAAAATTCAGCGGGTTGAATTTTTATGTCGGTTATTTATTAACCGACGTCAAAATGACCTCAGATGCCGCCTTTTTTACGTATGTTATTTTATAAACGTCATAAGAATTTCATAGAGACCACATTTGTATGTCGGTTATCAAATATATGACGTAAAAAATGCCACAATTTTGTTTTTTACGTTGGTTATTTTATAATTGATGTAAAAAAATTTCTATCCATATTTTTTACTTCGGTTATAAAATAACCGACGTAAAAAACCACATATCACATATTTTCAAGTCGGTTATATATAACCGACATACAAAATGGTGACATTAAAAACGTTTTCTACACTAGTGCTTCAAGAAAACATGATCTTCTAACTGAAATTCCAAATCCTTCCTTCGGTTATTGACATATATCTTCTTTCTAATTTGAGCATCTTTGATGTGGGTTTGGATTACCTTCACCTTTTACATCGTTTCCCAAATATGGTTTGGGCCTACAAGTTTTCATTCACCAATATCATCCTAAAAAGTTGGTGTTCGGCATCTCTTTTCGTATAAAACTTCAAATGGAACAATCTGAATACTTGAATGGAAGCTATTGTTATAGAAAACCATAGGTAAATATTGATCCCACATACCATGAAAGTCATGTGTGCATTATCTCAAATTGCCTTATAAGGATTGAATAGTCCATTCTGATTGTCCACTAGTTTGGGGGTGGAAGGTTGTGGTAAAAAAAAGTTCAGTATCCAGGGATTTCTGAAGACATTTCCAGAATTGTTATGTAAAACATAGATCACGATCAAAAAAACTTGATAGGGGTACTCCATCAAGTCACACAATATCATTAATATATACTCTTGATAGACGTTCAAGTGGAAAATATTCGATTATAGCAATAAAATGTGCTGACTTGGTAAGACGATGAACAATCATCATTATTTCTAGGTGTCTTTAGTATCCCCATGACAATGTCCAGCGTAATATTATCACACTTCCACTCAGGTATGGTAAGATGTTGCATGACTTCTCCAGCATGTTGCCTTGTTGCTTTCACTTGTTGACAAACCATACATCTTGACACAAAATCTGCAATCTCCCTCTTCATGTTGTCCCACAAAAAATGTTCCTTTAAATATCTATACATTTTGGTGCACCCAGGGTGTATTGATAAATTAGAACTATGACCATCATCCAACAATTCTCTTTTTAGATCAGGTATATTGGAACACAAAGTCTCTTATCAAAAAAAAATTTCCATCTTCATACACAATGTCACTCAATCTCCCATCATTCACAGCTTTATTCTTCTTTTGAAACTCCTCATCATCAGCCTGAGAACTATTTATCCTTTTTATTAAAGATGGGTTGGAAACTATTTGAAAAAACATTGAGGTTTAACCTTCCATGGTTATTCCCATGTCCATTTTTACTAGATCCCTGAAAATAGGATCCCTTTAAACTCTCATCTTGTTTAAAAATCAATAATCCTCTCTGCTCAAAGAATCTTCCCCATTATTTTCCCTCCCAGGGTGGTAGTGTATTGTGAAATCATAATCCTTGAAGTGTTCAAGCCATCACCTTTGTCTCATGATGAGTTCTATCTGTGAGAAAATATACTTCAAACTCTTGTGATAAGTATAAATCTCACATTATTAACTATAAAGATAGTGTCTCCAAATATTCAAAGAAAATATTACAGCTCCTAACTCAAGATCATGAGTAGGATAGTTTTTCTCATGATTTTTCAGCTGTCGTGATTCATAGGCAATAACCCTATCATTCTGCATAAGGGAACAACAAATTCCTTTCTTCGATGAATCACAATAAATAACGAAAAAATCATTCCCTGATGGTAGAGTCAATATAAAAGCATTGAATAATCTTCTATTTAGTTATTCAAAACATTATTCAAAATCTTTTTTCCAAACAAATTTAACCCCTTTACATGTGATCTTCATTAATGGGTGGGGAAATCGGGAAAAATTCCGGATGAAACATCGATAATAATCTGTTAAACCAATAAAACTGTGTACCTCTGTAACACCCCAGGATTTCAGAGTGTGTTATTTCTTAAAAATAATTCAATAACTTGCACTACACGCAACACCAAGTTCAATCACACCATTAAAAGAGGTCATGAATAGTATTAACTACATTTTGAACTTTATATAATCCTTATAATTTTAGAATCCCTATTATGAGTTTCTTAGTCATAATGCAAGAACAGATTCATTTTCAGTATTTCACTTTTATCAACTTCTAATAGTGAAACCTTTTTAAATACAATATTTTAAACTTTTTGACTAAATGGGGACATCAAAAATTTAAAATGAAACACCCCAAGCTTCCACGGTACGTTTCCCTTCGAATAATGCGATAGCGTGTGTTGTACGCAACCTCGAGTTCTAACACACACCACAACTAATTAAACTAGCCGTTGTGAATAGTAATACCTACTTTTTAAATTATATATATATTATATTTCAAAATGGACTACATTTTTGGATTCGGAATATCTAATTTAGCCTAAGGTGAAATTTTGGTACTTTTCGGATAACTTTCATATTTTGATGAATAGTGAAAATTACTAAATTTTAATTAAAAACAACTTTTTTAATCAGAATAATTAATAGTGATAAATTATGAATTTTAGTAGTTTTAAAGTATATTTAGAATATATTTTTACCATTTAATATAATTTTGGTCATTAGACATAATTTTACAATTAAACCGAACATAAACAATTGTCAATCTTTTGATAGTTATTATCTCTTAAAAACACGCTTTTTGTTTTGACAGCAGGAATTAATTTTAAATTAATTTCTGCCACTTCTGTGTTTTGAATTTAGGAAAATGGATTAAATATTTGGAATCAGGATGTTCAAATTGTGTAAATAGGTAACTTTTATTTTTAGACATTTTGAATAATTACTGCGGTAAATATTTTATTTACCATGGTTAAGGGTAAATCCGGTAAATAAGGGTTAAAAAAATAATATTATAATAATAATAAATTACCCTAAAACGTGTCTTAACCCTATTGGTTGATACATACCCGACCAGGAGCATCCTTGGGTCAATTTGTGGACCCCTTGGAGCCACTTGTATGTGGTAGGGACACATTATATTAATAATGTTAAAATAAAAATAAAAATGGCATAAGCTTACATCTTTTAGAAGAACAACTTTTACATAGGGTTATACATGTTGGATTTTCGATTATAAATATTCATTAGAAAGCTAAAACGATTTCCTACATAATGATATTTTACTTATAATTTTTAGACATTAAATAGATTATTTTATTTATGACACAATAATGATGCAGTAATTACTATAATAGTGAAAAATTAAAATAATTGATATTATAAATACCCAAATAAATATAATATGAAACTTTTAATGAATTAAACTAATTTTCTAGGATAATATTATATATTAGTATTGATTTAATTGACTTTGTTCGAAGTAATCAATCTGTTATGAGTTTCACAAAAATCAACTATTGAATAGTGTCAAAATTGACATAAAAGGATTCTTAAAACAAATATTATATTATTAATTGATATTAAATTCCTAAAAATATAAGGATCGACAAAGAGACTTATATCATGATAGGTGAATCATTAATGTACCACTTGGGGGTCGCTTGGATGTATATAGTATTTTTATTAACCATATTATATAAAAATACAAAGAGACATTGTAAAAGTGAAACTAATTAACTTAGAGTTAATACTTAAAGATAAGGTTAATATAAGTACCCAAACATATCTAAATTATATTGGTTGAGTGTTTTTAGACCTATCCCCACCTTAACCTTTGAATTATAAGCTTTGGAGCCATTAGAAACCGAATATGAATATATTATAAATTAATATTTCTAGCTTTTCCAAAGGTTCCCCTCACCCCTCTTATAAAAGGGCACTCCTCCTTCTCATTTCTTCACACCTTCAAAGCCTTTTGGTTCGGCCAAACTCTGCCCAAATACTCACCCAACATCCCTCACTACAACCTAGAGGCCTTAGTTTGATCAGAAAGCCAACCTAAGGAGCCCTTTCGATCAAATCAAAAGGAAGAACCCGAAGAAGAGGTAATGATTTCACCACCCTTCTCCAAGTTCATTTCTTCTTCCACTTCTTCTTCCTTTGTTCTTAACATTCTAAAATAATAACTCCAGTATCTCACATATACTGTGATGTTATTATAAATATGGTACAACCATATTCAGTATTCTATCCACCCTTTGAATAACATGTCACCATACGTGCGTACGTACGGACTACCGTCTCCACGTCGTGGTGTAATTGTTATTCAATATAATATTATTTGGATGGGTATAATAATGATGTGTAACTCTTGTAAATAATAAATATAACATGTTAATGATTCTGTATATATGATATACCATCCATTTATATATTATTTTAATATCAAAAGAATGATATTGTCGCTCGTGCGTACGTACGGACTACCGTCTCCACGAACGCGATGAGATTCATTCTCCATCGTATCCATTCAAGTATAATTATCATTTGATGATTTAAAAATGATGTTTATGGACTAGATATCATTCTGGATATGAATAAGTTACAACAACCATGGCTTATGTAACAAAACATATAAAATAAAATGAGTAATTTAACTCCCGAACGACGATAATTCTAAGATATTATTAACAAATCAATGTTAAAAGATCATATATGATATCATATTATTATATATGATTCTTGTATAATTTAATAACAACTATTTCACCATTATACAGGAGGTTAACCTACCCCAACCAAGGAAAAGTACAAGGTAAGGGTTTACTTTACAACCTCTTCATTATCCATGGTTGTTTATACGTAATAATCTACTGGGATCTCTTTATCATCCACATCCATGTTTCTTAAAAATGAATTTCAAAACATTTTTACTATTTACTAGAATATGAGTTAAAGTCATTTATAACCTTTTTGACTTTTATAAGTGGATTATAAAGGAATCTTTCAGTCATTTTCAAAACAAGGTCCTTTTTAACCTTTTCGACAGAATTAAGGTAAGAATGTTTTTTTAACTTTTACGGCGGGTGCGGCTATTTTCCGCCGTTATAAAATCTTCAAAGCTTCCCTTACAAGCTTATAAGAATATTTTCAAAGAAAATGTTTTATTTTATATGGATCTTAAATGATTTCAAAATAAAAAGAGATATTTCTTTAAAAAGAATTTTGATTTCATCTATGTCAACATCCTTTGATGGATTTTAAGATTATTTGAAGTTGATTTATTATGATACAAAACTTCTATATTGTTTTTAATATTTTGTGATATGTTTGACTTTGGATGTGCTATTTTTATACCATTCATAGTTTATGGTGAAATTATTGACATTTCATATGCTAATTTTAATATGAATGTTTATGTTATGTTTAAACCTTTTCATATGGGAATGCATTGGACTTAATATGTGATGGGTGGAGCCCTCTATAGCTCCTCGATGCATCGGTAGGTCTCATGAGACAAACTAGTGTCTTGGCACAAGGCCTTGACAAAATCTTATTTGTAGTCTTGGCATGAGGCCTTGGCTATGTGGTTATGATAGTCTTGCATTATGCATTCCAACATTATGAAAGTGGTTATTGATTTTTGCATGTGATTATTCGATTAGTAGAATATCCATGTGAATATGTAAATGGAATTATTTCATTTTATTTATGCCATACCATGTTGAAAGTTCATATTTAAAAGGCTTTTGTTTTAGTTATACATTGCCTTAAATGTTTATTCTTATTTATGAAAGTTTCCGCTATATTGTTATCCTTACTGGGCATTTGAGCTCACCCCTTTTCTATGTTTTATTTTTCCCAGGATGTGAAGAAGTAAGTTATGAATGACATGCAGGGATTTTTATGAGGGGTTAATAGTGTGGATTGTGGAAACATTATGTTGTTGTAGTAGTTTTTCATTTTATGATGTAATGTAAAACTTATGAATATATCTAGTGTTTCCAAGGCTACTAAACCAATCGGTCTTTCGAGATTTGATCTTTCTTGTGATCATGCCAATGTTATGTAATAATGCACCGACTCTGGGTAACTAGGGTCGGGGCGTTACAGTTGGTATCAGAGGATGTTTAGTACAAACCTTGGAATCTAGATTTAGATAAACTCTGATTAGAGCACGTAGACCTAAGATGAACATTGAGGATTAGTATAGAAGTACTTCCTAGAATTTTGGTATTGTAGAGATTTTGTGAGTTTTCCAAGCAATACATCCATGTCTGGATACGAGCAGGTAGAGGCGGCTCTGGCACAGATGTACCTAGGGGTAAAACCCGAAAACACCGCTTTGAGCTAGACTCGAACGGGAACTGGTGCACGACAATGGGCCTTGCTGCACTCTTGGTTACGACACTCCTGGGGGATATGCATAGGATAATTCTCATTTTCTTTTACAAACCATTGTGAAGGGTTTATGAGTATATACATCCTCAAATGAGACATTTTTATGATTATGGATTATATCCATAAATAGTTCAATTTATGTTAAGTGTATTATAAGTATGGGATTATGTATTTTGATTCATAAACTGATCTAGTGTATTCCATTGTTTAGAAATGGCGCCCAGTAGAAGGAATGAGAACTCCAGAAATGCACATGATCCAAAGAGAAGGAAGGATCATATCTTTCATGGTCTTAAGCTAGAATTTATAAGAGAAATAGTCTCCCATGTATTATAATCATATGAAGAAATAATATCATGTGTTGATAAGATAAGTAAAGAGTTTACTGAGTCCTATGGCTTTGAAGGGAAGCAAGAGAAGAAAAGGATTGAAGAGAGAAAGATGGATAAAGGGAAGAGGGAAAAGAAGAATTTTCCCATATGTGGTAACTGTGGAAAGAAACACCCTGGAACTTGCCTGAAAGGAATGGGAGTTTGTTATAAGTGTGGAGGAAAAGGGCACAAAGTACATGACTGCAAGGGTAAGAAAATGGTTTCAAATGTACAATGCTTCATTTGAAAGGAGTTTGGACACTACGCGAACCTATGTCCCAGTCATCAGACTATGCCGCAAATGATGATATTGGATAATAATCAAGTTATGATACTACCACAGATTAAGAGGAATGATTAGAGTTATTATGTTGATTATATCAATTGAGTGTTGTATCAACAATGTACTTGTTATAATAATTATGGAGTATATAAGGATTGTACTGCAGTACAATTTCATTAAGGACTTGAGATGATGTGGAACAAAGAAAAGTGACTCAGTAGCAGGTTAAATGTTTGGAAAATATATGGTTGAGAGAAATATAAACCATAATATGGTTCAGATACCGAGGTGGTGATTTTAGAATAATACATGATTGATTTGGATAAATTATATTGGATATTATTGACTACCTTGAAGCTGATTAATGATTTTTATATTCCATCATTGTTGGGTTTTAAAACATTTTTGGATTAATGAAGTATATCCAGCATTCTATATGGAATAAGGGAACATGAATGTAATCAATAAGGAATATGGTAATACATGATGAAGGTATTCATATGCTATTACGGGGTAAAAAGGATCTATATTATGTTTAACTTCCTTATAAATGTTGGACTGTGAGTTTGGATAGAAGTATTTTGGATAGTTCTAGTTTGGATTATTTTGGATTTCCATAAAAGGACAACCCGGAGGTCGGGCGTCAACCCGTCGCATCCGGCCAGGCTGCGAGACTTGAACCCGCAACCGAAGGGCGACAAGGGTGTATCACCTACCACTGGCCCACGAGATGTCCTGGATTAAATAATGTAGTTTTTATTAAAAGATATTTTAGATGAATTATAAATTCGTTTATTTTGGAACCCTATACGAATAGTGTAAATAGAATTTTTTTTTACATTCTATTATCTTTTAGAGTGAAAGATGAGTATGTGGTAGAAATTTATTAATGGATAAAACTCTAATTATAAAGTAAGTATATCTCTATATGATCTTAGCCAATCTCATAAAAAATTCCTCAATATTAAGAAAAGCAAATTAGAAAAAAAATGTTTTCCTAGATGGTACCTTAAATCATCACTAATTTATGGCTTTGGGATTGTTGGACTTTTCATAGCCATGTTCTCTACCACTCTCCATCAGGTAATTGATGGTTAGATTTTTCTTCCATATCCATATTTTACTACATGGAACCCTAGTATGTGTTATTTTCGGTAATCTTCATACTTTAGACTCTTTATTTTAAATAGAGGCCTCATTAATTCATTTTTCGATGTGGGATTTCAACTAAGATATTTTGAAATGTCAAAAATGTGTTGTCCCAATACCCTATATTTTGTTGAACCGATGGTACTTCAAATCCTCATAGATTGATGAGTTTAAGGACCTCAATTTTATACTTGTTTGTGATTGATGACCTCAATCACTACCTATAAATATTTACGTTTTCCTCCAATTATATGTCTCTAATTGCCACCAATGTTCTCCTAATCGAGATCATAATTTGGTGGTGACCCTTTCATTTCTCTTTTCCTCATATTAAGACTAAATTTTAGTAACCCAATTTCTGATGTGGGTTTTCCCACAAATATATTTTCTACTTTCAACCTTTTATTTTCGAAGAACAATTTCAAATTGCAAGGACGCAATTTATTGAAGGAGGGGAGAATGTAACACCCCAGGATTTCAGAGTGTGTTATTTCTTAAAAATAATTCAATAACTTGCACTACACGCAACACCGAGTTCAATCACACCATTAAAAGAGGTCATGAATAGTATTAACTACATTTTGAACTTTATATAATCCTTATAATTTTAGAATCCCTATTATGAGTTTCTTAGTCATAATGCAAGAACAGATTCATTTTCAGTATTTCACTTTTATCAACTTCTAATAGTGAAACCTTTTTAAATACAATATTTTAAACTTTTTGACTAAATGGGGACATCAAAAATTTAAAATGAAACACCCCAAGCTTCCACGATACGTTTCCCATTGAATAATGCGATAGCGTGTGTTGTACGCAACCTCGAGTTCTAACACACACCACAACTAATTAAACTAGCCGTTGTGAATAGTAATACCTACTTTTTAAATTATATATATTTTATATTTCAAAATGGACTTCATTTTTGGATTCAGAATATCTAATTTAGCCTAAGGTGAAATTTTGGTACTTTTCGGATAACTTTCATATTTTGATGAATAGTGAAAATTACTAAATTTTAATTAAAAACAACTTTTTAATCAGAATAATTAATAGTGATAAATTATGAATTTTAGTAGTTTTAAATTATATTTAGAATATATTTTTACCATTTAATATAATTTTGGTCATTGGACATAATTTTACAATTAAACCGAACATAAACAAGTGTCAATCTTTTGATAGTTATTATCTCTTAAAAAACACGCTTTTTGTTTTGACAGCGGGAATTAATTTTAAATTAATTTCTGCCAATTTTGTGTTTTGAATTTATGAAAATGGATTCCATATTTGGAATCAGGATGTTCAAATTGTGTAAATAGGTAACTTTTATTTTTAGACATTTTGAATAATTACTGCGGTAAATATTTTATTTACCATGGTTAAGGGTAAATCCGGTAAATAAGGGATAAAAACATAATATTATAATAATACTAAATTACCCTAAAACGTGTCTTAACCCTATTGGTTGATACATACCCGACGATGAGCATCCGTGGGTCAATTTACGGACCCCTTGGAGCCACTTGTATGTGGTAGGGACACATTATATTAATAAAGTTAAAATAAAAATAAAAATGGCATAAGCTTACATCTTTTAGAAGAACAACTTTTACATAGGGTTATACATGTTGGATTTTCGATTATAAATATTCATTATAAAGCTACAACGATTTCATACATAATGTTATTTTATTTATAATTTTTAGACATTAAATAATTTATTTTATTTATGACACAATAATGATGCAGTAATTACTATAATAGTGAAAAATTAAAATAATTGATATTATAAATACCCAAATAAATATAATATGAAACTTTTAATGAATTAAACTAATTTTATAGGATAATATGATATATTAGTATTGATTTAATTTACTTTGTTCGAAGTAATCAATCTGTTATGAGTTTCACAAAAATCAACTATTGAATAGTGTCAAAATTGACATAAAAGGATTCTTAAAACAAATATTATATTATTAATTGATATTAAATTCCTAAAAATCTAAGGTTCGGCCAAAAAACTAATATCATGATAGGTTCATCATTAATTTACCACTTGGAGGTCGCTTGGATTAATATAGTAAGTTTATTAACCATATTATATAAAAATACAAAGAGACATTGTAAAAGTGAAACTAATTAACTTAGAATTAATACTTAAAGATAAGGTTAATATAAGTACCCAAACCTGTCTAAATTATATTGGTTGAGTGGTTTTCGACCTATACCCACCTTAACCTTTGAATAATAAGCTTTGGAGCCATTATAAACCGAATATGAATTTATTATAAATTAATATTTCTAGCTTTTCCAAAGGTGCCCCTCACCCCTCTTATAAAAGGGCACTCTTCCTTCTCATTTCTTCACACCTTCAAAGCCTTTTGTTTCGGCCAAACTCTGCCCAAATACTCACCCAACATCCCTCACTACAACCTAGAGGCCTTAGTTTGATCAGAAAGCCAACCTACGGATCCCTTTTGATCAAATCAAAAGGAAGAACCCGAAGAAGAGGTAATGATTTCACCACCCTTCTCAAAGTTCATTTCTTCTTCCACTTCTTCTTCCTTTGTTCTTACCATTCTAAAATAATAACTCCAGTATCTCACATATACTGTGATGTTATTATAAATATGGTACAACCATATTCAGTATTCTATCCACCCTTTGAATAACATGTCACCATACGTGCGTACGTACGGACTACCGTCTCCACGTCGTGGTGTAATTGTTATTCAATATAATATTATTTGGATGGGTATAATAATGATGTGTAACTCATGTAAATAATAAATATAACATGTTAATTATTCTGTATATATGATATACCATCCATTTATATATTATTTTAATATCAAAAGAATGATATTGTCGCTCGTGCGTACGTACGGACTACCGTCTCCACGAACGCAATGAGATTCATTATCCATCGTACCATTCAAGTATAATTATCATTTTATGATTTAAAAATGATGTTTAAGGACTAGATATCATTCTGGATATGAATAAGATACAACAACCATGGCTTATGTAACAAAACATATAAAATAAAATGAGTAAGTTAACTCCCGAAACGACGATAATTCTATGATATTATTAACAAATCAATGTTAAAAGATCATATATGATATCATATTATTATATATGATTCTTTTATAATTTAATAACAACTATTTCACCATTATACAGGAGGTTAACCTACCCCAACCAAGGAAAAGTACAAGGTAAGGGTTTACTTTACAACCTCTTCATTATCCAAGGTTGTTTATACATAATAATCTACTGGGATCTCTTTATCATCCACATCCATGTTTCTTAAAAATGCATTTCAAAACATTTTTACTATTTACTAGAATATGAGTTAAAGTCTTTTATACCCTTTTTGACTTTTATAAGTGGTTTATAAAGGAATCATTCGGTCGTTTTCAAAACAAGGTCCTTTTTAACCTTTTCGACAGAATTATGGTAAGAATGTTTTTTTAACTTATACGGCAGGTGCGGCTATTTTCCGCCATTATAAAATCTTCAAAGCTTCCCTTACAAGCTTATAAGAATATTTTCAAAGAAAATGTTTTATTTTATATGGATATTAAATGATTTCAAAATAAAAGGAGATATTTCTTTAAAAAGAATTTTGATTTCATCTATGTCAACATCCTTTGATGGATTTTAAGATTATTTGAAGTTGATTTATTATGATACAAAACTTCTATATTGTTTTGAAGGTTTTGTGATATGTTTGACTATGGATGTGCTATTTTTATACCATTCATAGTTTATGGTGAAAGTATTGACATTTCATATGCTAATTTTAATATGAATGTTTATGTTATGTTTAAACCTTTTCATATGGGAATACATTGGACTTAATATGTGACGGGTGGAGCCCTCTATAGCTCCTCGATGCATCGGTAGGTCTCATGAGACAAACTAGTGTCTTGGCACAAGGCCTTGACAAAATCTTATTTGTAGTCTTGGCACGAGGCCTTGGCTATGTGGTTATGATAGTCTGGCATTATGCATTCCAACATTATGAAAGTGGTTATTGATTTTTTCATGTGATTATTCTATTAGTAGAATATCCATGTGAATAAGTAAATGGAATTATTTCATTTTATTTATGCCATACCATGTTGAATGTTCATATTTAAAAGGCTTTTGTTTTAGTTATACATTGCCTTAAATGTTTATTCTTATTTATGAAAGTTTCCGCTATATTGTTATCCTTACTGGGCATTTGAGCTCACCCCTTTTCTATGTTTTATTTTTCCCAGGATGTGAAGAAGTAAGTTATGAATGACCTGCAGGGATTTTTATGAGGGGTTAATAGTGTGGATTGTGGAAACATTATGTTGTTGTAGTAGTTTTTCATTTTATGATGTAATGTAAAACTTATGAATATATCTAGTGTTTCCAAGGCTACTAAACCAATCGGTCTTTCGAGATTTGATCTTTCTTGTGATCATGCCAATGTTATGTAATAATTCACCGACTCTGGGTAACTAGGGTCGGGGCGTTACAACCTCAATTATACTCGTTGGTACTGGCCATTCTTGGATTTCTCTTGTCTTATAAGGATCAACAGAGATTCCATACTTAGAGATAATATGGCCATGAAAATAAATATCCTGATGTCGGAATTCACACATTATAGGCTTCCAATATAATTTATGTCTTCTCAGAGTCTTCAAGATAATGCACAAGTGAGTTTCTTGATCTTCGTAGCTTTTAGAGTATACAAAGATATCATCAATAAATACCACTACAAAGTCATCAAGATATTCATTAGAAACACTGTTCATTATATCTATGAAAACAGAGGGTGAATTAGTCATCTCAAAAGGCATTACTGTAAACATTTAATGCCCGTACCTAGTTGAAAATGTTATTTTCAGAATGTCTTCCTTCTTCACAGACAACTAATGATATCCAGATCGAAGGTCAATCTTTGAAAAATATTGAGCTCCATGAAGTTTCTCGAATAAATCATCAATGTGAGGTAGGGGATACTTGGTCTTTATTGTAATAGCTTTGATCTCCCTGTGGTCAAATGAAAAACCTCATAGATCTATCTTTTATCTTTACAAAAAGAATAGGGGATCCCCATGGAAAAACACTAGGATGAATAAGTCCCTTATTACTCAATTCCTCTTGTTGTTTCTATAGTTACACTAATTCCACAGTGGCCATTCTATAAGGGGTCTTCGATATTGACCTTGAACCAGTAATTAAATCAATAGAAAACTAAATTTCTCGTTCTGGAGGATGTCCAAGTAAATATTATGGAAACACATCAACATATTCTCTCACAATAGTAACATCCTCTATTTGAGCATTGATTTACACACCCACAGTCACTACATTCTCTTCCTCCCCAATAATTGAATTTAGTTGAGATATTTGGTGTGGATCTAGATAAGAATTAAGTGGTTAAGAATCTGCTCTAATGATAAGGTGTTATTTTTCATCATCATCAAAAATCATAACATCCTTCTTCTTACAATAAATCATCACATCATGTTCTGAAATCCAATTTATACCAAGTATTATAACAAATTCAATAATGGGTATGACGATGAGATCAGCAGATAATGAACATTTATATTTTCTAATGGGAACTACTTGTCAAAACATTGTAATAATTATACTTTCCATAAGAGTTTTTACTGAAAAATACCTTGTTAAATCAAATTGGAAATATCTAATTTTCATAGAAAACTGGGAAGAGATGAAACAATGAGATGATCCAGAATAAAACAACCCATTTTCTAAACTTGAGGAAACCATTAAAATACCTACCACCACATCTTTCGGAACTTCTATATCAGCACTAGTGATAGCATATGCTTGGACTTGATCCATTGGACTTTTCTAAGGTATGTTCCCATGATTCTTAAGAAATTCATTCGCATAATGTCCCATCTCCCTGAAATTGTAGCATTGAACATTGGTAGGTTCTTTCTTATCCTTTCAATCACAAGCTTGGTGGCCTTTTTCACAACACATGTAATAGAATCCCATTCCCATCAAGCAAGTACCGGGGTGTTTCTTCCATCATTTACTAGAGGATAGATATTCAACTTTTCCCTTATTCCCCTTATTTCCATTTCTAGAGTGATTAGTAGATCTCTTTTTCTCATTATTTTCTTTAATGTCATAAGACTTATATAATTACTTTTATGTCTTGATAGCACATGAGACAATATCTTCGTATGACGAGATGGATTGTGAGACTAATTCTCGACGGAGAAATGGTTTTAACCCATCAAATAAAAGATCAATATTACTTCTTGGGTTATGAATATAATCTACAGCATGCCTTTCTATCCTTGTAACATTTTCATCATACTTTGCGACATTCTCATCCTCCTTTTTCCTTATACTTAGAAATTTCCTTTCCATATCTGCTAAATGGTCACATGGAATGTATTTTTCTAAGAAAAGTTATTTAAACTCACTTCATTGCATATTTGATACTTCATCATCTTCCTTTTTGTTTTGAAAAAATTACCACCATTGATCAGCATATCCAGTGTGGTGGTAAGCTACCATGAAAACTTTTTCCCTTTCTCTACTCCAGAAGGCATGGAATATTTTCTCTAATGAATTTATCCATTGATCATCATCTAGTTTATTTGTCCCCCCATTTAATGTTGGAGGTTGATTCCTCATGAAGTGATCTGAGATTGATCCTCCATGCTGAGGATCTGGTTGCATCATTCGGGTAAGGCTATTATTCATAACTGGGGTGAGTTATCCCAATACAGTGATTAGCTAATCAGCACGAGTTGCATCACCGACTCTACTATAATTATATTGAGCAGGAGGGAAATACCTACATGGTGTGCGTGCATTGATACGGTTTCCATTCCTTCCACTAGGAACCATTTATAAACAATGGCATACACCAGAATAGTTTATGAATCACAATAAATAAATCTGAACATGTAAAACACATAACATAAATTGAACAGTTTATGGATATAATCCATAATTATAAAAATGTTTTCATTGAGAAAGTATAAACTCATAAACCCTTCATAATGGTTTGTCAAAAAATGAGAATTATCCTAATTATATCCCCTAGGAGTGTCATAACCAAGAGTGAAGCAAGGCCCATTGTCATTCACGAGTTCACATTAAAGTCTTCATCAATGTAGTGTTTTTGGGTTTTACCCCTAGGTACATCATTTCCAAAGCTGCCTCTACCAAGTCGTATCCAGACAGGGATGTATAGCGTAGAAAACTCACAAAATCTCTACATTACCAAAATTTTATGAAGTTTTTCTATACTAATCATCAAAGTCTGTCATAGGGATATGTTCTCTAATCAGAGTCTATCTAAATTTAGCTTCCATGGTTTGCAATAAACATTCTCTCTTATGAACTAAAACGCCCTGACCCTAGTTACCTAGAGTCTGTGCTTTGTTACATAACAATGGAATGACCACAAAAGATTATCTCTCGAAAGACCGATTAGTTTAGTAGCCATGGAAACAATAGATACATTCATAAGTCTTATATTAAATGATAACGTGAAAAACTAAAACTACATAGTCTCCATAGTACAAACTCATAACCCCTCATTCTATCCCTACAGGTCATTCATAAAATACTACTTCATATCCTGGGAAAAATAAATCATCGAAATGGGTGAGCTGAGATGATCACTAAGGATAAAAATATAGATGAAACGTTCAAAAATAGGAATAAACATTTAAGTAAATGTATAACTAAAACAAAATCCTTTTAAACTTGATCTTCAACATAATAAGGAAAAAATAAAATTCAATAATTCCATTTACTTATTCACAGGGATATTCTATTATTCAAATAATTACATGAAATATCAGTAACCAGTTTCATAATGATGGAATGCATAATGCCAGACTATCATAACCACATAGTAATGGAATTGTGGCAAGACACTAGTTTTCCTAATGAGACCAACTGATGCATTGAGGAGCTATAGCTGGATCCACTCGTCACTTACTATGTCCAATGCATTCCTTATATGAATAGGTTTAAAAATAACAAAAAAATTCGTATTAAAACCAAAATACGAAATGCCAATACATTCTCCATAAACCATGAATGGTATAAAAATAACACATCCATAGTCAAACATATCACAGAACCATCAATACAGTATGGAAGTTTTGTATCATATTAAATCAACTTCAAATAAGCTTAAAATCCAGCAAAAGATGTTGACATAGATGAAATCAAAACTATTTGAGAGAAATATCTCTTTTTTATGTCATTTAAAAGTCACAAATTATAAAAGAAATATTTACTTTGAAAATATTCTTATAAGATTGTATGGGATGCTTCGACGATTTTATAATGGTGGAAAATAGCCGCACCTACTATATAAGTTAAAAAAGACATTTTTAATTTTATTCTGTGAATAGGTTAAAAAAGGACCTTGTTTGGAAAACGAATGAAATATTCCTTAATAGAAATCATATAAAAAGTTAAAAAAGGGTATAAATTACTTTAACCCATAGTCTATAAAATATTAATAATGTTTGGAAATACATTCTTAAGAAACATGGATGTGGATGATAAAGTGGTCCCAATAGATACTTAAATAAAAACAACCTTGGAAAATAAATAGATTGTGATGTTAACGCTTACCATATAATTTTCCTCGGACGTGGGTAGGTTAACCTCCTATATAATGGTGAAATAATTTTTATTAAATTATACTAGAATCATATACATTAATATGATATCATATATGACCATTTAACATTGTTTTTTTATAATATCTAAGTATTATCGTCGTTCCGTGTGTTATGGGATTCTTTTTTCCATTATATTATTTGTCATGTGAGTCATATTTTTTATGGATGGGATGTATCTTATTCGTATGAAGAATGAGATCATGTCTTTAAACATTATTTTTAATCGTATAATCAAAATTAGACTTGAATGGATTCGATGGGGAATGAATCTCATCGTGTTCGTGGAGACGGTAATCCGTACGTACGCACGAGCGACAATATAATTCTTGTGATATTTAAATATTATATAATTGGATGGAATATCATATATAAAGAAACATTATCAAGTTATATTTTTTATTTACATGATTTACACATCATTATTATTCCAATCAAAATAATAATGTATTGAATAACAATTACACCATAACGTGGAGACGGTAATCCGTACGTACGCACGTATAGTGACATGTCATTCAAAATATGTATATAATAACAACTATGGTTGTAACATATTTAAAACAACATAAAAATATATACAATATACTAGAGCTATTATTTTAGGTTGGAAATAACAAAGAAAGAAGAAGTGGATGTAGAAAAGAACTTGAAAGAGGGCGGTGAAATTATTACCTCTTCTTCAGGTTCATAATTTTAAATTGATCAAAAGGGCTCTTTAATTTGGATTTATGACTAAAGGAAGGTCACTAGGATTAAGTTAGGAATGTTGATAGTATATTGGGGTAGAGTTTTTCCGAACCAAATGGCTTTTAAGGTGTTAATTTGAGAGAAGGGGGACTGCCCTTTTATAAGAGGGGTGAGGGGCACCATACAAAAAGCTAGAAATATTATTTTATAATAAAATCATGTTCATTTTATAATGTCTCAAAAATAGATTATTTAATGGATAATATGGGGAAGGTTCTAAAACTAATCAACCAATAGGTTTTAGACAGGTTCAGGTCACTTTATTAACCTTATCTTTTAGATTTAACTCATAGTTAAATAGTTTGACATTTAATATGTCTCTTTGTATTTTTATATTATATGGTTAATAAACATAATATATAATTCTAAAATATCCCCATGTGGTCCATTAATGATAAGAATATAATTATATAAGTCATTTGGTAGATCCTTAGATTTATTAGGAAGAGAATATCAATTCATAATAATATATTTGTATTAAAAACTCGTTTATGTCATTTTTGACACTATTTAACAAATGATTTTGTTAAAGACCCAAAAACATTATTAATTCAAAATAAATTCATTTAATTAATCCAAAAATGTCATATTGACCTATAAAATTCGTGGATGTCATCAAAAAATTCAAATTGAATTTATTGTAACATTTATAATACCATTTATTTGATCCTTTCATTAATAACGAAAATTATGCCTCATTATTGTGTCATAAATAAATTTAATTATCCATTTTCTAAAAATTATAAATAAAATACCATTATGTAGGGAAAATATTTATCTTTATAATAATTATTTATAGTAAATAATATAACTTATTCAACCCTATGTAAAAAATTTTTTGCTAAAAGATATATGCTTATGTAATTTTTGTATTTACTTTAACTGAATTAATATCAAGTGTCATTATCACCTACAAGTGGCTCCATGGAGTCCCAAAATCGACCCAAAGATTCCCATGGTTGGAAATGTATCATAAAATAAGGTTAGGACAAGTTTTAGGGCAATTTAATGTTATTTTAATATTATTTAATTTCCCTTATTTACCAGATTTACCCTTTAACCATGGTAAATAAAATATTTACGGAAGTAATTATTAATAATGTCTAAAAATAAATGTTACCTATTTACACAATTTGGAACTCCTGATTATAAATATTGAATCTATTTTTCTAAATTCAGGACACATAAGTGGAAGAAATTAATTTCATATTAATTCTCATTGACAATACAAAAAGCATGTTTTTTATGAAATCATTACTATCAAAAGATTGACACTTGTTTATGTCTAGTTTAAATGTGAAATTATGTCCTATGAAAAACATTGGAATAAAAGGTATAAATATATTCTATATATACATTAAAACCACTCAATAGTAAAATTTATCACTATAAATTTTTCGGATTAAAAAATTTATTTTTAATTAAAATTTATTAATTTTCAATATTCATAAAAAATTGAATGTTTTCAGAAAAATTCCAAAAAAGCACTTGTGGATAATTTAAATATTCTGAAACCAAAAATGAAGTTAATTTAGAATGATAAAATGTATAAAATTTGAAAAAGTGGGAATTACAATTCATAATGGCTAGTTTGATTGGTAGTGGTGTGTGTTAGAACTCGGAGTTGCGTACAACAAATGATATAGTATTATTCAAAGAGAAGCGTAACGTGGAATCATGGGGTGTTAAACATATCCCAATCACATTGCCAAATTTCCAATTCTATGAACTGTGTTTCTTGTTCTGTGAATAGTTCAATAGTTGAGGTAGAGAGGAATAGTTCCAACGGTGAGGATTCTACAGTGAGGTTCATGAAAATTGTTTCCAGAACGGTGAGGTTGCAACGTTGAGGATACAACGACGAGGTTCATGATTAGTCTTTCTCATTGCCAAATGTTCATTTCATGAACATTGTTTCCATAACGGTGAGGATCGAACGATGATGTTTCAAAAATGAGGTTCCGGAATAATGTTTTTTCTATTCCAAATATTTAGTTCATGAACTGTGTTTCCAGAATAGTGAGGTTCCAATGGTGAGGTTCATGAATAGTGTTTTTCTTTTGCCAAATTTTGAGTTCATGAAGAGTTTTTCCAAAACAGTGAGGTTCCAACGGTGATGTTACTGAATTGTGTTTTTCCTTTTCCAAATTTTAAGTCCAGGAACAGTGGTTCCCGAACGGGGATGTTCCAACTATGAGGTTGATGAACAATGTTATTCCTTTGCCAAAATAATAGTTCATGAATAGTGTTTCTAGAATGGTGAGGTTCAAATGGAGAGCTTTCAATGATAGGGATCATGAACAATTTCTTTCCATTTAAAATTTTTGAGTTCATGAATAGTGCTTCCAGAATAGTGAGGTTCCAATAGTGAGGATACAACTATGAGGTCCTGGAAATGTTTTTTTCCCTTTCCAAATTTTGATTTCACGAACTGTGTTTCATGATTCCAACATTTCACCCCTTTAACATTTCCTTTGATGTAAAATGAATCTAAAACTTTGTTTTAAGGACTCTATTGCTGATTCAATGTTCGTAACTCCTATATTAATTTTCATAAGGCTCTAAAAGTATTTACTTGGTCAAACTGTGTGGTTTGATATGATATTCATTTGATAGAAAATATAGCGTATCATAAACCACATCTCCATTAAATCTTATAAATAGATGATATATATTCATCCATAGTTCTTCCTACTTATTCTAGACCGTGTGATGCTCGAACCATTCATTCCATCCTATAGAATTTTCACTATCAAATATTCTTCCATGGATTGGTTCCCCTATATTATCGATGCAAACAAGAAGTATCGTTCAATATTAGATATAATTTATGATCAATCATCATTATTTTGGGTTCACCTCCTTCTATTTATCCTTTCCCTTTTATGAAAACGTATCTTCATGTTCCTAATGTGCTTTTCTTGGGTGTTGACCCTTGTGGTGGTGTCTCTGCATCCTCGAGTGTATATATATTTCTTGGGGGAGGAGATCGTAACAAGTTTTGTGGCTCATTCTCATATAATGAATGCCATGAACCGTATGAAGTAGGGGATTCATTGAATCTATTTTATTTTTTGTAACACAACAGAGTTAGCATGTTTTAGCCACTAGATCACAATGGATTTGATATATTAAATATTTTTACTAGATAAATAAATTGATATCAATCATATATTATTGCCTCTTGATTTTCTAGATAGTGTTATATATATTCTTAATTTGATTAACTATTAATTCTTGATGGAAATAGGTAATGAATGTAAAGATGGAATTAGTTGATAATTGATTGGATAAAGATAAAAAGGCAAATGAGTGAATCTGATTGTTTTTGTAATTTTATTACATTCAAATTGATGCAGTAAGAATGTTTAATAAATTTTTGATAGCTTACTGTTTGGTTTCTCGATGTTGGAACCTATGAAAAATAAATCCGTTAATCCAAGATGGATTAAAGAACTGGTTCTTTGAGAAAATTTAATTCCTTGTAGGGGTCTGAGTTACCCTATTTCTTGATTAAGGGCCAATATACAAATTGATATGATGGTTGTTTTCCTACTTCTTGTGTTGTGATGTGATCCACGAAGGATGTTGTGATTTGTATGTGCAAGGTGGCCTTTTGGTTATGGCAGCAGTTGATGCCTAGACAGGCTAGATGCATCAGTTCATTCATATGGGTGTTAGAGAGGACAACGTGGATGATGAAACAGGTTGATTTGAATGTTTGGATGCTTGCTGGTTTTTTTGTAGTTCATCTACTTGACATTCCCAAATTCTCAAGGTAGCTGGTATTGCCTTTCTTACTAAAAAGTCAAAGACATGTGGGGAATTCCATGTAATTTTCATGTTTTTCATCTCAAGGGATTATGGTTCTACTCACTTTCTATAGGTGGAGATGACATGACGGGTAGTTCATCTACTCACTGTGTTGATCCCCCTTGTGATTAGTTGCATAGAATGTTTTTCTAGAATGCCTTGGAATATGGTTACGTAATTCTTTAAATAAATAATTTGAAAAAATTATGTTAACCAATGGGGTTGGAGCTTGCTGGGATGCAATGTTGAGGTTACAATTTAAAGGGACAATGAACTTTGGGTGTGATTCTAATGAAATGTATTGTCGAATTGTTAATGGTTAATTATAGTTTAAGGAATTAATTATCATAATGCGATGCTGATAAAAAAGGAATGAAGTAATGTAATAAATCTCTCTAAATGGTTGTGTTCTTATAGGATACGTAGTCTTTGAAGTGGAATTCGGGAGTTCGAGAGACATTAGTTGATGTTGAGTCTAAGATAAGGATATGCCCATGGTGTTGTTACGAGCTACAATATATTATTTACTTTTTTTGTTTCATATGCTAATCGACCCTGTCAGTTAGGGGAATTTACACCACAAGGATTCTAAGCCCTGGGGGTGTTTTCCCCAACATTCCTATGGGAGGATGGATGGCTGACTACCACCTTTGGCCATGACCTTATCTCTTGGTGGTTAAATGTGTTGGAAGGCATAGTGGTTAGTTTTACCCATATATCTGTGTAGATGGATATAATGTATTGGGGTGTTCACACACATATATTCTGGATATATTTTCCTATGGAATACTATTTTTGTAATGTGTATAGGATGTGATGGCTTGAGGATCCTTACTTGGTGTATGGCCTGTAGTGGCTAGAGGTATATTACCCGATGTATGATATGGAATATGGGAGATTGGTGGTTTCCATAAACAACCTAGGTACATTGATTATGGGGATGTGGTGGTTTTCTTCCATGAGGGTCATGTTGTGGTGCTTCTCCCAGGTGACTATAGGCACGCCTTTTGGAGAGAGAATCTTAGAACGTGCGACATTAGGGAAATGCGGAAAACTAGTGGGGAAGTAGTAGGAGGGTACCCTTGATATTCATTTCTATATTATATAAAATTCTATGTGATACATGTTGAGGGTATCCATGATGAGGATGGGATCTTAGTATACATATTTATATGATGAGTTATATTCACTAATTATTCATTGTGCTTTAGCGTGCTTTCATTACTTTTGCAGGAGAGTCTTATGGGAGGATTATTCTGAGTATACTTTTATACTCACCCCATGTATATATACAATTTTTTAGGTCACTTGGTGCAGGTTGAAGATCATGCTGGTTTGTACTAGCTTGGGGTTCTAGGAGCTGTTTGGGCTCCGTGTTTACTGTTGTTTTTTAATTTCTTTCTAGTTTTTTCTATTTCCCCCCTTTCGGTTGCAGTAGTTTTGAATGAAATTACCTATGTTCCCTTGGTATTTCTATTATATTTCAGTCTCGGTTGGAGTTTATTTTTTCTATATTATCTCTCCGTTTGACATGTGTTCTCATAGAAAGTAATGCCTCTCATTTGTGTGTTTAATATACACTCAGTGTTATCCGCCATCCTAGGGCCAAATAGAGGTGGGAATCAGAGGCCATTATCCCCTTTTTCACATTTCCAGCCCAGGAGGGGTATACATTGTGGGGAGGGGGTTGGAACAGATCCTCTCATATCCTGAATAGTCACTTTGAGATCATACCATAATGCTGGTGGTATCAGAGTGTTTTCAGAACTCTCTGTAGATGATAGGCATTCTCCTCCTCTGTAGTTGAGTACACCATGATGTTGTCGATGAATTACACCACAATGTGATTGAATTATTGCTGGAATATCATGTTCATTAGTCCTACGAACACTGCAGGGGCATTGGTCATGCCAAAAAGGTATAACTAAGAACTCATAATGGCCACACAGACATCTAATGGTCATATTCTGCACATTCTCATCTGGTACCTTGAGTTGATGATAGCATGATCTGAGTTCTATTTTTGAAAACCATCAAGCTCCCTTCATCAGATAAAAGAAATCATCAATCCTATGGAGTGGATACATTTTCTTCAAGGTCACCTAGTTCAAACACCAATAATCAACATAGAGTCTGAAACTCCCATCTTCCTTGGAAAAAAAATTGAGACTGCCCATGGAGAGGCATTGGGACTTATGAACCCCTTCCACTGCTAGTTCTCCAGTTGTACCCATTACTCAAGAAGCTCCACATGATCCATAAGATATGCTGGTGTAGATATCAGTGTCGTCATGGGATACAAGTCAATGTAAAATTATACCTATTTTTGTGGAGGTAGTCCAGGAACATCATTAGGGAAGACATCAGCATACTGGTCCACCACTACAAGATAGCTTAGACCCTCAACATCAACTTCACCGAGGGTATGTCTAGCCAACTAGAGTTTCATTGGTTTCTCCCTCTATAGGTAAAGTCCATCATGTAATGAAAAGATTCCATTCTCCCCAGTGATGGAAAACATGGTCCTATCTGTGGGGACCCAACACACTTTTCCCCTAATACAATCAATCTGATAATGGACTGTGGATATCCACTCTATACCCAAGTTTGGCGTCTTAAGGCCTTGAAGTAACTACTAGAAAATCCCAGCCAAAGATCTCGCCTCCTAAGTAATATTACACATTCTGAACTAGTGGGTTATCATTGAATATTCTCCATATGAGTCTCTCGCTGTAATGATCGAGCCAATGGCTCCGTTGGATTTTTTGAGCTCTGAACGGGGGTTATGGAAATAAAAGAGTGACATGAACCTCTGCCTATAAGTATTGCAGCTAGGGTAAAATAGAAAAATATCATACCTATAATCATATTTGGAGTGACTTGATCATTGGAATCACCTACCTAGAGTTGAGCTCATCCTTATCCTCCTACTCCCTGTGGTCAGGGTGGACCACCAGGAGGTGGTGTCAGTAGATCCTCAAACCGCCTCCCATTGACGGCTACACGACCGGCTACTCTTCCATGCCCACAATCCAATGAACATCCTCACTCATACCTCGGCCTCTACCTCAGTGTTTCCTTGTCCATCAGTCGGTCATTAGTATGGCAGTTCGGGCAATCATGATCTATGTGACCATTCCCGCCACAAGAATAAAATTGCAGTATCCTCAACTGTCCTCCTATGTCTCGTGAGCCCCTCACCACAAAACGTGTATGTTGAGTCTGTACACTATATATTATAGCCCTCTTGGGCCCATATTTCATCAATCTATGACCTCCTGTGGATGACTCTACTACTTGTGGTTTGGTGGTGTCTCTCACAGTCGGTGCATGCACAGCATGGAAGCCCTCTACCAAAAGCGCTCGCTCTAGCACCATATCCTGTGTTTGAATGCTAAGCGACATCAACGATTATCTGATATCCCATATAAGACCCTTCTCAATGCTTCTGGACCTCACGAAAGGGTCTCATACCATATCAGTGGAGTAACATGAGAGATCAGTAAACCACACCGAGTACTAGGCAACAGTCTTGACGTCGCACTATTGATGCCTCAGCTCCGGTACATGCACTGAGCGCAGAGTCTCTAGGACAAAATATTTCATAAGTCCCACAATGTCCCCCTAGGCGATGGGTTCATCATCGTGTAACTGGAATTTCACACTCCACAATCACCTAGCTTCTCCCTAGAAGAGACTGCGAGATAGGATCACCATAAGATTAGTTGGTGTCCAATATAAAAGAAAAACTCGTTCCATAGCCTCCATCCAGTCCTCAGCTACATGCGGATAGGTCTATCCTCGGATCCATGGAGCTCGCTGCCTCTAAAACACGTTAAATGCTCTCAGTTGGAGAGCACCCTATATTGGTGGGGCTAGTGGCATCTCCATCCCAATGGTTGGTGGGGCTACTATTCCACCACCAGAAGGTACTATCACCATAAGAGGGACCTGCACTAAAGTTTCATTGCTCGGTGGGCCGTAATCGTGTATTATCTCTTGAATCGTGGATGGTTGTCTACGTGGAATCATCCAGAAAAAAACTGGTATTCCACGATTAAGAAGATATACCGAGTGAGATGACTCAATGAGATCAAAAGGAAAATATTTCAAAACACACGGAATCAGTGTTTTTGTGCACACAGTTGGTAGTAAAAATTATGGGTCCTGGTGTCTTGATATGTCGATCTCCGCACCAACACTAGATTCCCCAAACTAAAAACCACACTCATAACCCTTAACACTATTTCCACATAGAAAAGATCGTATTCCTGGATTTTCAGTAGAATCGACTCCTCTTACACCACTTGGTCATGACCCATCCTATTGGGCCCATTTCATGACTACCGCAAGCCTACCTTCCATCGACCAATAGCTAGAGACAAGTACTGAAAGGGTGTATCCCTAAAGGGAAGTCATTTCCATTAAACTTGTACAAACACACAATCCAGAAACACAACTGGAAGCAACCATGATGTAAACTGATATTGTAAAAGTTTTCTTAAAGGGAAAGGGTCTAGAAAACAAGTCCAACTGGAATGCACAAGTGCAACGTGAAATGGAGAAATAGCTCTTAGAATGTCCACCGAGTATCCTACCTGAAGGTTAGGTACATCTCCTGATTAATAGTCCAACATCACGTCACATAAAATGGTCCACCTCTATCCACTATCGAGTCCAAGATCCCTTAGCCTTGATCATTGATGTTCATATTCTACACAAGATACATCAATGTGTGTTTGAAGCCCGGGTAGGACTGAGTATAACCAACCTCAGTAGGGACCCTAAGACCATTGAAGGTCTCCTAGAGATCCGCAAAGGAAAAACCACAAAGCACAAAGCAGTAGTCATCTACTCAACTTTGGTATATTCTTGTACATATACCTATGTTATCAAAATATACTCATCTCATACATGAGGATACATAAGGCTCCAATTTTTTTTGCCATTTTCACAACTGATCCATGAGGGAACATTACCAAAAATGTAACATTGCGAAGGTAAAATCATGAATGAAAAATTATCACAAAGGTAACACTATGAAGGTAACACCACGTAGGTAAAAGTTTCAAAATTTTATCACAATGATGGTAAAGACTCATCTCACACAAGGTATTAGTGAAGTATAGAAGTACATATGATTAGTCATTAAGATCGATCATCTTATTCTGTAAAGAGGAATTGTTGATGATTATAAGGTGTCTGATCCACACAGTATTGAATGGTACTAACCCCAAAAATTACCCACAAAGGATCTGACCCGCACAAATTCGATAGGAACTAACCCCTGTAATGACCGACATTGGATATGACACATAAAGGATCGGGATGCGCTAAGCCACACCAGACCGCTGAGTGATGACCAAAATAGGATCTGACCTACAAAGGATCAGTGTTCACTGAACAACACAGGATGGCGGAGTGCAGACCCACACATGATCAGTGCTGACCCACACATGATTTCTCGGTAATAACCGATGTATAAGATGTCTTCAACCCCCTCTTCACATCCAGCCACTTGATTCCTACACATAGAACTGTTGGGAGAATCACTCATCATGCCATCAGTCATACCTCATCTTTGACGAAGTTCCATAAAGAAGTATCTCAAAGGGCTTCCATGTCGTAAGGGATCCAATGCGACAGAAAGCGCATCAATCAGACTCCTGGTCAATGACTTATAAGCGTTTTAGTTCTTAGGGATTGGATGTTTTCAAATTTGATCAAACCTAGTTGTGATCCATCTATCTCCAAAACTGAAATTGAGTATACCAAAACGACTGTCTAGATCCAAGGGTCCTAGATACATAGGCGATTTCTCAAACGGACACCCGGATTTAATTTGGTCCTTTATGTTAATCAATCCTAGAAGCACCAGGGAGCTGTCCGACCGGGTCGGCTGACCCGGTCCCAATCTGATCCCCCTGGGCTGGGCCATGGTGTGCTTGGAATCCTGGGATGTTGTATGGTCGGGCCTGTTGGGGGGAGTGCCCTGACTCGCAAGGGCGTGACCCATTGGGATCACACATTGGCGTTGACCGACCAGCTGGGCACTGGCGGCCCAACCCGCGGAGGCGTGACCTGCGGGGCATGCGCAACCTTGCCTAGCTGACACATGGGGCTAGGGAGGAGCCACCCCAATGGTTTCCATGAATGTCCAAGCGGTCATTCATCTTATTTAGTAGTGGCGCCATAGGGCGTCAACCAGTCGCCCAAGGATGTGCAAGAGGTCGGGTCCCTTCACTTTCATAGCATCAAGCTCCTACATCCTCTAGGGGCACACAACAACATTACGTTCTATCATCTCCTTCCATGAACGTCTCTAGCCAGCCACTGACTTCACCTGTTGCGGCTTCGGCTGTGACATTCCTCATCGGTGGTGCATGACGGCACACCGCACACCCTCCTTAGTCAGTCGGTGTGGGCCGCTCCACTCTATGCCCTGGCATAGTGTCGTTTCCTCCTCTTGCGATGCGCGACGGCACGACACCTACATCGTGGTCTGCCAGTGTCACCACACCATCATTCTTCCATGTAGAATGAAAGGGTAAAAAATATTGTGGAGTGTCCCGAAAATGTTCTTTTGTCCGAAACCCACAACGTTAGCTTTAAAACATGAGGGAGGAATAGTATTCAATAATCACATGAAATTATAACAAAAATAAATCCCTACCTCAAGATTGTTGGAGAACGACCACGATTGAGGAAGTGTCGGTATTCGTCGTCCCCCATCAATCTGCCAACGTTGTCGCTCAAATGTCGTCCATCGGTTTTTCATTCGGTGGTGATTGTCACCACTAACTGTAACCGGCTTTGTCCTCCAATTTATTTGTATCATGACAGTTTTTCATAACTTCATCACCTTTTCACATTGTGCCAATATCCATCCCCAAGCTCCATATAAATAAGAGAGAGAGGAAGGTGATTAACACCCATGGAAATAATGGGGTCTCATTTATTAGGAACCATCCAAATTCTAATGGGGTTATTTCAAAGGGGTTTGAGGAGTCAATCCATTTAATGTGTTCACACATCATTCGTCCTACAACATCTTCTTTTCCATTGGGGGAACGAAATAAAAATATAAAATAAAATTTTTATTTTATTATTCATTAAAAAAGTCCATAATATATCTATTTTTTCAGACATACCAGGGTTTAATTGGATCCTCACATAAGTGAATCCCTACCTTACGGATTCAATGGTCCCCTCAAAATTTTAATATGAGAACCGGTTCAGAAGATAGAAATCATAGCCTAAATGTTTACTAAAAATACCGTAACAAAATATCGAAAATTATTTTCAGGCACACTGGGCCTCAAAATCACATGCTGTTAATTTTCATAGGATCATAATAATTCTTCGTAATTTAGAAAATTACGTGGAAAATCCATGTCTTTTGAGTTTTCCATTATTTATATATTCGAGTTCATTCCATGCAATATAAATATAAGGCCAAACAGATGAAACATAACCAAAATATAATTTATCAAAAAATTTGATCATGTACATTATAAAAAATGGTTTAGTTATTAGAGGTAATCCCATATTTATTAGTTTCATGATTTAAAAAATGTCTAGTTTATTGTATTACCGCCATTAAGGGATTAATAATTTTTTTGATAGGTGATGGGATTCATAATCACATAAAAACACAATACTAGTTTTCTTTCCACAAAAAATAATCATCCCACCCATTTCATTACACAACACAACAATTTTACAAACATACCATCCATCGAACAAGTTCACCAGATATTTCACACAACCACATCGTATTTCAAAATTAAAATCCACATGAAACTGCCATTTTTACATAACCTTATTCTACATATAATCATCCAGGATTCCCCAAATGAAGTTCACTACTATCATCACACATCCATTCACCAAGCATAGAAATCATAGAATTTCCTTTTTCTATATTGATATTTTATCTTCACTGGGCAGTAATGAGCCACCCTCATGGTTTTAATCCTAACAAGGTATCATGCATCTCAGTCAGGGATCAAGTTTTCCTCCTGTTTTATATATTATTGTTTTTAAACCACATATCTCACAAGATAATTTTAGTCAGAAATATTACACACACTAGTAACACATAACTGCTTCAATAATTTTCCACCAGTTTATATTATATCATATCATTAATTAGAATAGGGTTTTCTACAGAATTTCAAATTTAACATGTAGAATAAATTTATTATCCCTGAATGTGTGATATTCCATTTCATACATTATGAGTTTAAACTTGATTTTCTAACAAGGGTCTCATTGTGTACAACCATCACACTACAACATGGTTTCTAACAACTACATTTTTTAGTAATGTATATCAACTTATCAATGCAATGGTAACAATGAAACCAAAAATAACGCTCAATATTTAAATGTTATTTTCTGTGGAACACCATGTATTGAATTTAAATATCTCCAACATGTATCCATGTTAAAGGAAAAATAAAATTTCACATATTTCATATCAGACACCATATTTATATGTTTTAAACAAGAAATTATAGGATAATATTATTAAAATGGAAATAAACCAAAGAAATCAACTGAAAACCTCTTCATGATAATTTCATATGTGAAATTAAAATAATACATTTTATAAACAACATGTTATCATATTCATCAATGTAAAAAATTCTTTCTAGCATTATGAATTAAAACTACACATGTTTTATTACTAGGTTTTATGATTTATCATTTGTGAATTGAACGATTATTACTAATTTCAAAGTTCAAGAAAAAAGTCACATATACATAAATAAGGATTACATGTTTCTAGTTACATATCATAATAAAACATGCTACATGCTCACAATTTTTAGGCTATAATTTTCCTTATTAGTAAAAAAGGAGTTAAAATTTTGAGAGGCTTTTCATAACAAACTACTCATGAACTAACAAGTGAGGAAATGATATTTAATTTTTTTTACCATTCATAAATTAATATGTCTAAACCTTTAAATGTTTTTAATTACCTATAATATACCATAAGGAATTCATATCATTATACAAATTTTGAAATTAATTTAATATGAATTTATACCATAATACAAGCTTACAATACATTGTTGTATCGATAATGATGAATTGAAATCATTCCCAACAAATATAATGTTATTATTGTCATGTTTTACATATTAAAATTAAATATAAATAAAAAATATGGATGTTTTAATTAATTTCAGAATTTAAATGTTTATTTCCATATTTTTCAACATGTGAACAACACAAGCTTATGATATCATAGAGACACTTTACAAAAAGTCATCCCCTATATAATGAAATTTCATTGTATATAAACTAAATCGGGAAGATAAATTCATAATAAATTACTAAATCATTATAGTGAGGAATCTACATTAAGGTAACAGACAACATAATAGTTTCAAATATTCAAAAATATGATTACAAGAAAATACCATTTAAAAAATTCTCCAGTGAATTCAAGAATTTGGAAAACTAGATTTCATGTTATACATTTCTAAATGTGGATGGAAAATCTAATTTATCATGAATTATGCTATAATAAAAGATTAAAAAAACAAATTTAATCATCGAGAAGGATTAAAACTAAAAATTCTGAAAAGGTAATTATCACAATACTCATTCCTTTGGATTATAAGGACAATTTACTAAATAATTAATTAATTTAATTTGAAATTAAATAGTGTTAATGTATGGGAAACATGAATAAAATATAATGATTCACTTGTTTTATTTTATCTCCACAATAATCAACCAATAACAATATGAACTGAAATCCTTATTATGATTGTACTGCTCCGAGGACTCTACCTTGCATGGAATGTATCCTCATTTGTCCATTTGGTAGATGCTGATTCCTTACATCAGATCATGAGGGGACCTAAAATCCCATTTCATATCTAGTCATTCCCTCGCCTACGACATGTACCATGATCATGTGGCACTCTTTTCATACAAACCCATTGAATCCTCATTATGATATATCCAAATTCAACCATATCTCTCAACCATCAACCTATAATACTATTAGTTGATGGCCCAAACCACAAAATATATCCCATTCTTGAGATTGACATAAATAATGGGATATAACAACAATCGAGTCCCACCTCGAGTAGGCCATAGAGTGGTGACTAATAGTTAGGGTACAAAGATATCACAATATGGAAGCCATTACCCTTTATAAGAAAACAAGAGCATGATATCAGATGAATAAACTATAAAAAAATCCATGAATAACAAAAAATTAATCCAAACCATATTGAAATGAATGTATAATCAACACTGATATATATAAAATTCACCAAATGAAATAACCAATAAAATAATCTCTAAGGTAGTGACACAATACTAGAAAAAATTATCTAAACAAAAATTATCCATCATGGTTAACAAAATCCTTCAAGAAACCTAAAAATAGAATTTATATACGTAGGATGTGCATAAAAGTATATTGAGTAGGAAACAAAAATTAAATCATGCAGATTTGAAAAGAGCATACCAATGATCTTATGAGAAAGTGGATAGTGATATAAGCACATGAACATGCTTACTAACCATCACATCCTTAGAAATAAATGATCACAAAAAAACAAAATTTATGTTATTTATTATATTGTAAATCACAATGATGTTATGGATACCCCACACCACTTCCCACTGGTTAACTATTCAACACTACCGGTGAAAATCATGAGGCTACCACACCTCCATATTCCCCAAATCACAACCCACCTACAAACACCAGTTCCACAACTATAACACATCCTACCCATAGACACCTGGGCCATAACGACATCTCTCACACCATCAACTGATCCACAAACCACAACACATCCATCCCTATTACACATAGGACTCATCTTAATGGAACCTGGGAAAAAAACCACCTATCATAGAAAAAGTACCATAAATATCGTAATAAACTTCATGACAATGTAGTCTACCTAATGAGTCTTATGTGATTAATACATATAATATTAAGAATATAAGATACAATAATCAACCGTCCATCCCCCCATTAGAATATTGGAAAAAAACCTCCATAATGAAATTGTATTTTTGAACTCATAGTGCACAACACAAGTCGGGTGCATATATAAATCAAAATAATCCACAAGTATATATATATATATATAGAAAACACACATATCAACGATTTGGTTTTCCATACAAACAACCATCCCTCGAGGTAACCTTTAGAGCTTCTCTAAATTCACAATTCTACACAATAAGCCACAAAAACCATTTCGCATTCCAAACAACATTTTTTTTTGAAATCATTAACATGTCAGACAATCCAACCCTATCATAAATTTATTCATTAATCATATTTATTTGAAGTCATTAACATACACAATTAATTCCGTTAATACTTTGGTGTATATAAGAGAAGCAACTGCATATCATAATCACAACACCATACAAGCCAATAAAATCTACAAGTCACATTACACTTTAGATCCACATTTAGGGGTTTATGAAATTCCAATATAATAGAATAATAGAATATTAACAACACATCGATAAATTTTATTACTTCCTATTGTCATTCATTAAATATTCAAATACCACATTCCTTGTCAAATGATTTCTTTTTTCAGATTCTTACAATGAAAAGGATATTCCAATTTAGGTAAATACTACCAATGAAAATAGAATAAATTAACACAATATGTTAACCAAAACACTAAAAGAATCACAAAAAAAACTCATTACTCTTTTACCAATAAACAAAATCATCACCAATTCACAACCACATCCCATTTTTTACATCCCCATGGTATAACCATAACACAACCACGATTTCAGCCATGCTTCCCCACTGTATCATAAAAACCATCACAACCCCACTACACAATCATATATATTCCACTTCACGCACAAACATAATAACAAAACCATATTCCATATAGAATATCAATTAAAATAAAACAAGTCATGAAATCATGTTCATAAACAAATTAAAAATCACAACAATGAAGAACATACGTTCAGATTTAGTAAGGAATCCCTTTTTCAAAATAACATTATTTAGGTTGTTATCACAGAAACCACATAATCCAAGGTAATCCATTTAATTTTACCATGAATACATTGTTAATAGATTACATGAATTTTATTAATTAGAAGTAGAGAATAATGAGTTCATAAAAATTATGTGTTCAACCCAGGACCAAAAAAGAACATGATTTTTAGTATGTATATATATATTATACAATCACATTGTCAATAATAACATGAATAACATATATCACTTTTTCCAGCCTCACATATTGGTCTCAACCCAACATAGTTATATTTTTTAATTTGGTATTCTTCTATCTCCATGAAGGATTCATTCATACACCCACCCCTCATGACACACAAACAACATAGATGAAGGGAATACTAAATGGAAAAAGAAGTGATATGGACTTTTTAGTTGCAGTAAAATAAGGGAATTCTTGTAGTAGTAACAATCCACTGAAAACAAGATCCATGTGTTGTAATTCTATCGCAAGACTTATATTGGAGGAATAACTCTAGGTATTCCATAATATGGATGAACAAGGAGTGAGAACAAGGAAGGAATGTATATTTGCCTTTTTAAAATATAAATGTTACGGTGGAGTAGATAATGTTAGTATTTCCCATTGAATGAATATCTGGTAATTTTTATTCAGTTTTACCGAGAAACATCACTTTCTTAGAGCATTTTATTGTTGATATGTTCATTTAAATAGAGTGGATCATTCTTCTACAATAATTGGATCGAAATATGCACTGAATTTCGGAAGAATTTTAGACATAATTTTCAACATTTGGATATTATTCATTAATTTGGTTGATTTAAGAATTCCCATGGATTAATGCTTCATTATGAAATAGATTTAAATGTACTAGGGAATGATAATGGAGGCAGGGGTGTCCATGAATAGTGTGGTAGCCTTGGAGTTTCTATTGAGCAGGTGGATCATGTGGGAAGCACATATCTTGGTGAGGAAATTCTGGGTACATGAATGGAGTATGAGGTTTGGATATTTGGTTTCACAGAGATGAGTTTACCTGAATGTGAAATGAATGTTGTGAGGGAGTCACTGAATCCATCAGTGAAGCAGGTCCTTGAACAAAAAAAGTGGTGTTTTTTAAGAGTTCCCCATGCTGGAATGTTCTGGTGGTCAAGTGCAGTCAGTACATGGAATTCTAAACCATGATGAAGGAGGAGTGGCTGATGTACAATGTGGACTGGTCCTCTCAGCTAATATGTTTGTGGGCCTAGATTAAAAGGATCCACCCATATAGATGGTTGATCAACAAGTGCATTCAGTATTGAATCTGCAAATTGGTTCGAGTGATCTTGAAAAGGCTGCAATGGATGTCTCAAGGATGGAGACTCTTGAGGACCTTTTCATAGAGGTTAACCCTCAATGTATTTCATTTATTGATCACAATAGGCTCTCTCAGACGATTGGAGGAGTGTATCTGACAACCTATGATGGTGTCTTTGTATGGAAAGAAGTTGGCTGCAAATACATTATCCCCGTGAATCTCACTATTAAATGGGGAAATGTCTCTGTTAGTGACAAGGTGAATGATAGAGGGGTTGAATGTCATTCTTACAGTGAAATTATTCAAGGTGGTCAGAATAATTTTTCGTAATGTTAAGGCATTGAGACTGCTCCACATAAGAGGAGACCAATAAATGAATATTGTTACATACCGAAGAAGTTATCCACCAGGTCATTATCCATGAAGGAAAAATGGGATGCCATTATTCCTAAAAAGAGAAATGTGAGCAATAAATAAAATAAAGGGAAACTCACTATGGAGTTACTGGATCTCAGAATTATGTATGCCAATGTATTGACCAAATATGATAAGAATTGCAAATGGGAGTCAAATACTGCAGAGTATGCGCCTTATTATGGATGTGGGGAGGATTATGATTACTATAATATGTAGTTGTTCTTATCGGGTTGGATATGATATTTGGTTGTGGGTGAGCCATATATATGTACTCTCATTCCACAATTTCTATAATTTTCCTTTATTTTAAAAAATTGTCAGAGGTCTTCTTCTGAATGAGGATTCTTGGTAAATATTATATATATTTTTAAATATGTTTTAGTTAAGGATAAATAGGTAGTTAAATATATCAAAAAAGATATTTATTTAATATGGCATACGAAATAATAATAAAATATTTTTAAAACTTTTATAAATATTAATAAATAATATTAATTTAATAAAAAAATAATTTTAAAAAACCAAATAATTTAAAAAGGATCAAAAAATGTTAAAAACAATACATGATTGTCAATATCCATAACTTATGATCCATGTTTCTGGTTGGCCTATACCACAAATCAAATCAATGATTTTGATGTTCTCTATATTTAGTTATTGGGGATGAACCAGGTCACATTTCTTGTGTCAATAAAATACCCAAATGGCCTTGAAAACCGTTTTCTGAATTAGGATGAGCTTATTTTTTAACATTTGAAGATGTTTCTACAACATTTAAGGGTACCCACCTCCCTTATTCGGTAGGGGAATAATTTATTCTTAATGGTTACATTCCTATTATTATTATTATTTTGATGTTCTATCAATTTTTCATGTTTTAATTTTTTTTATAAACAATATATAAAAATATTAACTTCATTTAATTATATTAACAAAATAAATAAATTTTTAAAATAAATAATTCATCAAATTTATATATAAAATAAATTTATAAGTATATAAACCATATCTAAATAAAAAAACATCCATTTTTAAATAATAATGTATTAATATTTATATAACTACACCATTAATGTGTATATATTGTTTATATATATATATATATATATTTCTGTGTGTTTATCTATAAAATGATATATATTGATCTACAAATTCTAATATATGTATCTGTGTATTAATATTTAAAATATGTAATAAATTATGATCATGTATAATGTTTCACCTGAAGCTTCCAGTGTATGTTTTCCTTTAAATAATACAATAGCTTGGGTTATATGCGACATGGAGATTTTACCCACCACGACTAATCAAACAAGTTGTTAGGAATAGTAATAACCACTTCATGATATTTTAAAAAATTTATTTTTCAAAATGGAATTCTGTTTTGGATTCATAATATCAAAATTAACTTTGGATAAATTTTTAGTATTTTTCAGAAACATTTCCATTTTTTAATGAAAAGTGAAAAACACTACGTTGTTATTTAAAACTGTCTTGATATTAAAATAAAAAGTTATTTTAAATAAATATATATTATGTAAAAATAGATGAATAATACTTATATATGAACAATTTAATTCGTTGGAGTCATTTTATAATAATATAATATATATATAATTTTAAGGAATTTTTTCTGTCTTTTATCAACCTTCTAAACGCATTTGAAAATTTACATAAAATGTAAATTTACCACGTATATGAATTGAATTTAAAAAACCAGAGAGACATGGTTGATATCATTATGTAAAATTTAGTTCAATAAAATTATGTTTATTTGGTGAATAATATCTTTTTAATTTTATTTACCACTATTAAAAGTAAATAGGGTAATTAAAGGTAAACACATGATATTATAATTACCCTAACACATGTCCTAATTCTATTGGATAAGTTTATTTCGACCAAAATATTTCATATTAATAACATATGATCCTTTTGGTCAACTTGTATTAGATTAGTACATTTATTGTTATTTTATATAAAGAAGTGTTAAATGAGTTAAATTCAATGATTAATAACTAAACCATTTTTAATATAGGGTTATACATAATATAAATTAGACAATAATTATTCATTATAAATATAAAAATATTTCCTATATAATCGTATTTTAATTAAAAAATTTACATAATAAATAATTAAATTAATTTATGACATAATGTTGAGATAGTGATTACCTTATTAATGAAATATTAAAATAATCGATATTATAAATATCAAAATAAATGTAAATTGAGAATTATGATGAATTCCTCTAATTTTATATTTTAATATGACATGTTAGGGTTGATTATATAATTTTTTTCGAAGTTATAAATTTCTTATGACTTGTAAAAACAAAACAAAATACCATATTGTGCCGAAAACGGCATAAATGAGTTTTTAAAATAAATAATATATTATTAATTGAGATTATATTTCTAAAAATGTACGGATCAGAAAAAGGACATATATTAGGTTACATATATTAATAATTAACCACTTGGGGTTCTCTTTCCTTTTTATATTATGTTTATGAGTCATTTATTATAATAAATCAAGAATACATAGAAAAGTATAAATATTTAACTTAGAATTAAATCTATAAGATAAGGTTCATATAGTGATCTAAACATATCTAAAACCTATTGGTTGAGGGGTTTTCGACCCATCCCTAAATAATCCTAGATATAATCTTTTTGGATCCATTATAATCTGAATATGATTTTATAATAAAATAATATTTCAAATTTTTCCTAATGTGACCCTCACATCTCTTATAAAAGGGTACTTCCCCTTCTCTAAATTTCACACCTCCAATGCCATTTGGCTTAAACAAAACCTACTCAAATATCCTCCCAACTACCTTATATTTGAACTAGAGGCCATACATTGAACATGAACACATCCATGAGATCCCTTTTGAACGACACAATGGGAAACACTCGATGTAGATGTAATAATATCACCACCTCATTCAATTTTTTTTCTTATTCCACATCCTCATTGTTTATTATTTTAAAAACATCAGTAACTTATATATACAGTGATTTTATTATAAATATGGTACAAACATATTATTTAGTCTATACATCATATTAATTATAAGTCACTGTATGTGAATACGTACAGCTTACCGTCTCTACGTCGTTGTGTAGTTTGTTATCCAAACACTTCATTATTTGGATGGGTATAATAATGAGAATAACTGATGTAAATAAAAAATATAACATGGTAAGGATTCTTTAAATATTATATACAATACAAATATTTAATATTTCACCATCTATATTAGTATATTGTAGATCGTGCATACGTACAGATTACTGTCTCCACGAATTCAATGAAATTCATTCCCCAACATAACCATTCATGAATAATTTTCATTTTATTACTAAAAATAATTTTTAAGAACTTATTATAATTTTCGGATATGAATCATATAAAGCCCATCCATTACAAACATTGCTTTTTTTACCAATAATATAAAGGAAATCGAAATATTTATAACCCAAAATGATGATCCCTCTGAAATAATATTAACAAAGAAAAATTAGAAGTTCATATATGATATCATATTTAGGTATGTGGTTCTTTTATATCTTAATAAAAATTATTTAGCTATTGTATAATTGATTAAAATACCCTCAATCAGTGAAAATTAAATGTTAAGTATTAATTCTACAATCTCTATATTATCTGAGTTTGTTTATACTTGGGTATCTTCTGGGACCCCTTTATCCTCTACATCTGTGTTAATTAAAAATGAATTTCAAAAAATTATTAATTTTTCATAGACTATAGGTTAAATTCATTTATTCCCATTTATAACTTTTTATATTATGTTTATAATGGAATCCTTCCATCATTTTCCAGACAAGGTCCTTTACGACATTATTTAATAAAATATTGAAAACTGTTTTTTATCTTATAAGGAGGGTACATCTATTTTCCACCATTATAACACATTTGAAGCTTTAATTACATGATTATAAGAATATTTTTCAAAATAATATTTTTCTTTTATAATTATGTGACTTTAAAATGTTTTCAAATTTGAATGAGATATTTTTCTCAAATAGTTTTCATTTCATCTATGTGAACTTATTTTGATAGATTTTATACTTATTTGAAGTTGATTTATTGTGATAAAATCATCCATATTTTATTGAATGTTTGGTGATAAATATTTCTGTGGGTGTGTAATTTTTATACCATTAATAGTTTATGGTTAAAGTATTAACATTTAAAATGCTAGTTTCAAAACAAATGTTTAAGTTATGATTCATCCTTTTAAAATGAGTAATTCATTGTAATTAGTAATTGATAAATGGAGCCCTCTATATCTCCTTGATACATCGGTAGGTCTAATAAGAAAAAATAGTTTCTTGGAACAAGGCCTAGGAAAAATATAATTTGTAGTCTTCGCATGAGGCCTTGACTATGTGGTTATGATTGTGGCATTATGCATTTCATCATTATGAAATTAGCTATTGATATTACATGTGATTATTCAACTTGTAGAATATCCATTTCAAAAAGTAAATGGAATTATTTGATTTATCTTTTCCGTATTATGATGAAATTTATGTTTAAAAGCATTTTGTTTTAGTCTTATACATTTCCATAAATTTTTATGCTTATTTATGAATGTTTCTGCTATACTTTTATCCTTACTCAGCATCTGAGATCACCCATATCATATGTTTTATTTTTCTCAATAGGAGAAAATGTAAATTATGATTTTCCTGAAAGAATAAGATAAGGGTTATAAGAGATTTCAATGGGGGCACCATGTTATTTCATTCATTTCATGCTGTAATGAAAAAAATTTGTGTTTATATTGGGCTTCAATGGCTACAAACTGATCGGTGGGACATGATTCCTTATATAATTCCAATGTTATGTAATAATGCACCGACACTGGGTAAGTAGGGTTGGGGTTTTATAGTTGGTATCAGAGAAAGTTTAGTACAAACCTTGAAAACTAGATTTAGACTAAAATATGATTAGATAACATTACAAAATGATTGAATTTTAGGTATAGTATAAAAGAAAATCCATGAAAATTTTTAATGTAGTGATTTTGTGAGTTTTCCATGAAACACATCCTTATCTGGATACGAGTAGGTAAAAGCAGCTCTCAAATAGATTTACCTATGAGTGATAACTCTATCACGGATTTTCGGGCTTGACATAAGGTATCCTGGTACACGACAACGGGCCTTGCTGCCCTCTTTTTTATGAAACTCCCAGGGGATATGATTAGTATAAATTAAATTTTGTTTAGAAAATATTATGAAGGATCAATGAGTATATACATTCTCAATTAAAACATTTTTATGATTATGGATTATGTCCATAAACTGATCAATTTATGTTGTGTTTTTTACATGTTTAGAATTATGTACAGTGAATCCTAAACTAATCTAGTGTATTCCATTTTAGAGAAATTACACATAATGGGTGGAATGAAATCTGTATCAACTCACGTAATCTATGTATGGATTTCCCTCCTACTCATGATAATTATAGTTGAGATGGTGATGCAATATGTGATCATAAGCTTGCGAACATAATGCAACAACTCATTGAGGTAATTAATAATAACCTTTCTCATAAAGATCACCATGATCCACAATTCGGAGGATAAATGATAGACCACATCATGAGGAAACAACAACCAATATTCAATGGGACTAAAATCCATTTGTAGCTATGCAATGTATATGTTATTAGTGAAAATATTTAATGCTTTTTTGAGTACTGAAATGGGAAAAAATTTCATGTGATTTTATCGCCTCATGGGAGATGTAGATCAATGGTGGTCTTTAATTCAAAACACAAAAAAGGATGAAGAAGTATCAAATATGGAATAGAGGGAGTTTAACGAGATTTTAATAGAAAACTACTTTCTTCATGACCATCGAGTGGATATGGGAAGACACTTTCTATGTCTGGGTCAAAAGTAGGTTGAGAAAGTCAAAAAGTATGAGGCTAACATTACATGGATAACATAGCCTACTGAATATTATATATGTAACCCAGGGAGTAATATTGATCAATTAATTGATGGCTTAAAACCATTTCACCATCGAACAATAATCTCACCGTCCTTCTCATCGTAGAAAGATATTGGCTCAGGTGCTATCCATGCAGAAAAAAATTCTCAATGTTTTACTACTATAAAGAAAAGAAAGTGAAGAAGAGATCAGGTAAACAATCTATAAATGTAAATAAGGGGAAGAAGGTAAAAGTTTAACTTCCATCCAACTATATATGTGGGAAGAAACACCCGAGTACAATCATAAATGGAATGGGAGTATGTTAAAAGTGTTGTGAAAAAGGCCACCAATATCCATATTGCAAGGTAAATAAAGAGGTTTTCAATGTTGAATGCCACAATTGAAGTGAAATGTGGTATTATGAAAATGAATGTCCTAAGAGCCAAGGAATCATACCTCATACAATGACCGGGGAGAAAGAACATTCTTATTCGATCAATAATGATGAGGTTAAAGCACTGAAAGACATAGGGGAAGGTAACTTAATCGGTTACACCTGTTTAGCCAGTTGATTATTTGATTCTGGATCATCGTATTGTTTCAAATTATCCTAGTTTTCTATGAAAATTAGATATTTCAAATTTCTTTGAATAAGGAAGTTATTAGTCAAAAATCCTAATGGAAGAATCATTGCAACATCGTTTTGTAAATCTATTCCTATTAGGGTATATAAATGTTATCTATCTGATGATATCATCATCATATCCTTGATTTAATTTGATTTAATCCTTAGAAAGGATTGGATTTCAGACCTTGATGCGAAAATTTATTGTTTGAAGAAGAATGTTAAATTTTTTGATGACGATAAGAAGTATCTTATCATTAGATCTGAAATGTCGCCACCTGATTCTTATCTAGATCCACCCATGTAGCTCTACTAAATTCAATTATTGGGGAGGAAGGGAGTGAAATAACTATGGGTGAGGAAAGGAATTATCAAAAAAAGGATATACCAATTGTGAAAGAATACGTTTATGTGTTTCCAAAATATTTTCCTAGACATCCTTTAGAATGGTAAATTTAGTTTTCCATTGATTTAATTTTTGGTTCAAGGCCCATATTGAAGACCCCTTATAGAATGACCATTTGGAATTAATGGAACTAAATAATTAACTAGAAAAATTGAGTAATAAAGGATTTATTGGCCTTAGCTTGCCACTATGGGGAGGCCATGTTTCTTTTGTTTAGAAGAAAGATAGATCTATGAGGTTTTGCATTAACTACAGGGAGATCAATCCTATAATGATATAGAACAAGTATCTCATACCTCAACTTGATGATTTATTTTATCAACTTCATGGAGCTCAATATTTTAAAAATATTGACCTTCAATGAGGATATCATCAACTGTGTGTGAATAATGAAGAAATTATGAAGCCAATATTTTTTACCAGGTATGTGCATTATGAGATTATAGTAATTACTTTTAACTGACTAATGCACCATATGTTTTCATGGATATAAAAAATTGAGTTTTCAAGGAATATCATGATGAATTTTTAGTTGTATCTATTGATGATATCTTGGTATACTAAAAAATATATGATGATCATGAAATTCACTTATACACTATTCTGAAAACCCTCTTATGAAATTTATTATATGGGATGTTTAGCATATGTGAATTCTGGCTTCACGAAATTTCATTTCGTGTCCATATTGTCTCTATGGATGGATTCTCTGTTTATCCTTTTAATAGAAGATAAATACATGAATGGTCTGCAGCAATGAGTATAATTTAGGAACACTATTTTATTGGTTTAGTAGGTTATTATCATCATTTCGTCAATAATTTTGCCCAATTTTCAAACCAATTAACCAAACTCACACATAAAGGGGTTAAATTTGTTTGGACTAAAGAGTGTGAAGAATAATTTGATGATCTTGATTAATTATTAGTCAATGTCATATCTTAACTCAACAATTGAGGAATGATTCATTTGTTATTTATAGTGATGATTCAAAGAAAGGACATAGTTATATCTTTATGCATAATGATATAGTTATTTTCTATGCATCACAACTTCTAAAAACACATGAAAAAAACTATCCAACTAATGATCTTGAGTTTGCAACTGTAATATTTTATTGAAGATCTGGATACACAATCTCGATGGTGAAAAATGTGAGATATATACCGATAAAAAGATTATGACGTATATATTCTCACAAAAAGAACTCAATGTGAGGCATATATGAAGTCTTCAACTAGTCAAATATTATTATTGCACTATACACTACCACCTGGGGAAGGAAAATAACATGGAAAATTCATTGAGAAGAAAAGATCACAGAGTTTTGAACAATATGAGAGATTATAGGGATATTATGTTCATGGATCAGGTAAATATGAATTTTGGAATAATCATGGACGGTGAAAAATCAATTATTTATTATATGATTGCCAATCAAACTTTACTAGAAAGGATAAAAAGTTCTCAGACTCACGATGAGGAGTATCAAAAGAAAAATGAAGCTGTGAATGATGGTAGATTGATTGACTTCATATATGAAGATGAGATTTTGAAATTTGGGAAGAGACTTTTGGTTCCTAACATACCTAATCTAAAAAGGTAATTGATAAATGATGCTCAAATCTCAAATTTCAGTATACACCCACGTAGCACTAAGATGTATAGATATTTTAAGGAAAATATTTGGATGGAAATAATGATAGAGATATCGTTAATTATGTGTCCAGATGTATGGTTTGTCAACAAGTGAAAGACAGAAGAAAACATATATGTGGATTGATGCAACCTCTTCCCATTAATGATTGGAAATATTATGATTTTACGATTAACATTGCCATGGGACTACGAAAGACTGCTAAAAGGAATGATGCAATATGGGTCACTGTTTATTGACTTACCATGTTATCACATTTTCTTGATATAATAGAGGATTTATAAAGTAAACTTCTTGCAATAATATATATTAATGATCTTGTAAGACTTCATGGGCTACCCATATCGACTGTTTCTGATTCCGATTCCCATTTTACATTATGATTTTCGAAATTTCTTCAGATGGACATGGATACTAAACTTTTTTTGAGCACTGCCAACCACCATCAAACTGATAGACAATCAAAATAGACTACTCAAACCTAAGAACACATGTTGAGATATTGATCACATGACTTTCATGGTATGTGGTTTCAATATTTACCACTGGTAAAATTTTTATATAACAATAGCTTCCATTCATGTATTCAGATGGCACCATATGAAAAATTATATGGGAAGTGATGTCGCACACCAACATGTTGGGATGATGTTGGTGAATGAAAAATAGTAGGCCCATAACATGATGAGGAAACAATGGAAAAGGTGAAGGTTATCTAAACCCACATCAATGCCTCTCAAAGTACACAAAAGAACTATACTGACAACAGAATGAATGATTTGGAATATCAAGTAGGACATCCTATTTTTTGGTTGTTATCTACATGGAATGGTGTCATAAGATTAGTTATGAAGGGTAAATTAAGTACCAGATACATCAGACCTTGAAAAATTATATAATGAATTAGAGTAGTTGCTTATCATTTTTCAATGTCCCCAAGTCTCTCCAATGTTCATGATTTGTTCCACGTATCACTGTTTAGAAAATAAAAGCCTTACCCAGCACATATACTCACCTATGAGGAAATAGAATAGAAACCCAACTAGTCTTATTGCGAAAAGTCTATCAGAAATTTTGGTAGCAGAGAACAAGTCCTAAGAAACCGAACGACTCGTCTGGTGAATTTTCTATGGTGAAATCATAATATGGAATATGTAACGTCAGAACTTAAGGAACTTATGATGGAGAATCAATCGAATTTTTTTATGCAGTAATATTATAGAAATTTGGATGACCACTTTTTTGATGGATGAGGGAATGTAACACCCTAGGCATCCATGATATGTTTCCCATTGAATAATGGAACAACATGCATTGTACGCCACATGGAGTTTTAACACACCATGAACAATATAACTAGTCGTTATGAACAGTAATACCAACCTTTTGTAATTTTCACAAAGTGGACTTCAGTTTTGTATTTGGAATATTAAAATTAAATTAGGTATAATTTATGGTATTTTTTTGAATACTTCCAAATTTTAATGAATAGTGAATAACACTACGTTATTGTTAAAAACCATCTTTTTTATTTAAATAATTTTTTATTTTATTGAAATTTATATTATTCAGAAATAGATACCTAATACCTCTATATGTTCAATTTAATTCATTGTAGTCATTTTGTAATAATATTAGAGATATAAAATTTTATTGAACTTTTTACCTTCTTTTACAACCTTCTAGGTGCATTTACAAAAAAAACATAATTGTACGACTTCTGTGAATTGAAATTCAAAATTTTGAGAAAAATGATTGATATCATTAAGTATAAAATTGTTCAATAAGATGATTTTTTTGGGGAACAGTAACTTTGGACTTTTATTTATCCCTGTTAAAAGTAAATATGGTAATTAAAAGTAAAAAATGATACACTAAATACCCTAAAAAATTGTACAAATTCTATTAGATAAGTTTATTTCGAAAAAAATCGAAAATAGGAATAAAATATTATCCATTTGGTCCTTAGGATTAGATTAAATAAATTATTATTATTTTATTTAAATAATAGTTAAAAGAGTTAAATTCAATGTATAATAACTAGAATTTTTAAACTATAGGGTTAGACATAATATTAATTCGACTATAAATATTAATTAGAAATATAAAAACATTTCCTACAAATTGGTATTTTATTTATATATTTTAGACATTATATATTTAAATTTATTTAGGACACAATGATGATGCTGTAATTATATTATTAATGAAAGATTAAAATAATTGATATTATAAATTTTCAAATAAATGAAAATGGAGACCTCTAATGAATTTTAATAAATTTATAGGTTAAAATTATATTTTAGAGTTGACTAGATAAATTTTTTCGAGGTGATATATTTGATATAAATTTCACAAATAGAAAATACCAAATAAGGCCAAAACTGACATAAATGAGTTTTTAAAGCAAATACTATATTATTAATTGATATAATATTCATAAAAATCTAAGTATCAGCCAAAGGACTAAGATAAGGTAATATATATCAATAATGTACCACTTGGTGTTCTATATTTTTTTATAGTATGTTAATTTACCATTTGTTAAAATAATTCACGAATACATGGAAAATGTTAAACTATTTAACATAGAGATAAATATGATGGATAAGGATAATATTTTGACCTAAACATGTCTAAAACCTATTTTTTGAGAGGTTTTAGACCCATCACTACTTAACCACGAAATATATCCTTTTGGATCCATTACAATATGATTAATATTTTATAATAAAATAATATTTCATGGTTTTCTTAAAGTGACCCTCACCTCTATTATAAAAGGGTTCTTACTGTTCTCCTAAGGTCACACCTCCATAGCTATTTGGCTCCTCCAATCCCTTCTCAAATATTATACTTGATACCCTCACTTTTTCCGAGAGGAAATTCTTTGATTACAGTGACATCCTAAAGAGCCATTTTAATCAACTCCAAATGAAACTCTTGAAGAAGAAGCTATAATTTCACCACCTCTTTCAGAGTTTATTTCTTCTTCCACTACCTCTTTCTCTGTTGTTTTAATAACACCAATGCCTTATACATACAATGATGTTATTATAAATATGGTACAACTATATTCGTTATTCTATCCATCCTAGGAATTATAAGTCACCATACTTGCATACATACAACTTACCATCTCCACGTCGCGGTGTAGTTTTTTATTCAAACACTTCATTATTTTGATGGGTATAATAATTAGTATAATTGATGTAAGTAAAAAATATAACATGTTATGTATTATTTATTTTTTATATACAATCCAATTACTTATTATTTCACAATCAATATAATGATATTTTTCGCTCGTGCATACATACGGATTACAATCTCCACGAATGCAGTGACATTAATTCAACATCATTACCATTCAGGAATAATTTTCATTTTATGATTAAAAATAATGTTTAATAAATTAATAACATTATGGATATGAATTAAATAAATCATATCAAAAACAAACATAGCTTACGTTAACAAGCATATAAAATAAAATGAATCATTTAACACCTGAAACGATGATATTACTAAAATAATTTTATCAAATCAATATTAGAAAATCATATATGATATAATATTTAGGTATGTGGTTATTATATAATTTAATATCAATTATTTCAGTATTGTATAAGAGATTAACATACAATCAATCAAGTTAAAGTACACGGTAAATGTTAATTCTACAATCTCTACAATAGTAGAGGTTTTTTATATGTGAGTACCTACTGTGACCTCTCTATTATCCATTTCTTTGTTTCATAAAAAAGTATTTCAAAACATTTTTTCTATTTCATAGACTATTGGTTAAGATAATTTATTCAATGTTTTGTGTTTTTGTATGATGTTTAAAAAGGAATATTTACATCATTTTCCAAACAAGTCCCTTTAGTATATTTCCAACCGAATTGATGAATGAATGTTTTTAAACATATACGAAGACTGACACTATTTTCCGCCGTTATACAGCTTCGAAACTTCCTTTACATAATTATAAGAATATTTTGAAAATAAATGTTTTATTTTGTAATTATGTGACTTTTAAATTTTTTAATAAGAGAATGATTAATTTTTTTCAAATAGATTTGATTTCATCTATGTCAACATCCTTTGATTTAATTTATTTTTTTTAAGTTGATTTATTATGATACAATCATCCATATTGTAATGAAGATTTTGTGATAAGATTGACTATGGATGTGTTATTTTTATATTATTCATGTATTATTGTTAACGTATTAACATTTTATATGCTAGTTTTTATACAAATGTTTACGTTATGTTTCAACCTTTTCATATGAAGAATTCATTAGATAGAGAAATTTATTGTTGGAGCACATTATATCTCTTAGATGCATCGGTAAGTCTCAATAGACAAACTAGTTTTTTGGAAGATGTCCTTGAAAAAAATCTTATTTGTAGTCTCGGAATGAGACTTTACTATGTGGTTATGATGTACGACATTATGCATTCCGTAATTATGAAATAGGATATTGATATTACATGTGATTACTGACTTGTTGAATATCCATGTGAATAGGTAAATATTATTATTTTATTTATCTTTAACAAATTATGCTGATGTTTATGTTTAAAAGGCATCTGTTTAATCTTATAAATTTCCTTAAATGTTCATACTTATTTATAAATGTTTCCGCTATATTTTTATCCTTACTGAGCATCAGAGATCATCCATTTATTATGTTTTATTTTTCCAGGACGCGATTATCTTGCAGGAATGGACAAAGGGATATAAGAGTGTGAAAAAGAGGCACAATGTTGTTTTTTTATTTCTTGATGTTATGTAAGACTTATATATGAATCTGGTACATCTAAGGCAACTAAATTTATTAGTCATTTGTGACATGATTCCTTACATCATTCCAAAGATACCTAATAATTCACCAACTCTTGGTAACTTGGGCTCAGGCATTACATATAATTATAGTTATTGATGAACATATAAATATATATTTATATGTATTTATAAACACACAAATACATAAAAACATATATTATATTTGTATTTATATATATATATACATATATATATTGATATATAAAAAATCCAGAGAAATGTATATAAATATATAAGTATATAATAAAATGTTATGTAAAACAACATATGTCAGTGGAAATGTTTCTAGTGTATAAGCTGGAAGTCTCAGGTTATATGATCGATATATGGTGGGGAGTATGCAGGAGGTTGGTATTATCTAAGGTGATAATATGGGGATATAATGATAATGTAGAGGGTGTGGGATGTGATAAATATATGGATTCGTGTGAAAAAAAATTATACACTTTATTAGTGGGGCATTTATAAATACGTTCTTACACTGTTAAAGGGGTACTTTAATAGTTCTTTTTATGAGTGTTGTTTAATCCAACAACATAATATCTCTCACATTATCAATTATTTTATAGCACTGCTAAATAACTTTTATTAGAACTGTTAATGTATATATTTTTATAACAGAGTTTTGATAAATGTTACCTCGTTGGGTTTATTACCCTTATGTATAAAAATTCCAGAGCCACATCGACTTCTAGTATCATGAAATTTTTTATTTCCAAGAAAACCACTTAATCAATAAATTACCAAAAATTTGTATAGTTTTCATTTATTTATTATTATCTATTATGATATTAGTGGATTTTTAAAATCCTAATCCATATAAAAAATGATATTTTCTCGGATAAAAACAATGAAAATCCTTATATTTTACAAATATTATTTAATGATTATTTAAATAAGGATGAAATTAATACAACACCATAACCTCATGAGGCCTACGACCTTTTGGTAACTAGTTAAATACCATAACAACATTAAAGATACAAGAATATAGAAAAATAAAAAAATAAAGTTAAAGTCATTTTATATTTTAAAAATACATGGGATAAATAGCAACCATACTAAGAAATAGGTGATATATAAATCCTAGTTTGGGATTATAAAGAAATAACATGTTGGATGACATACATGATAGTTAATTGGAATGTCTTGATGACATAATAGAGGAGATAATCATAAAAATTGACATTATATAATGATTTGTTTTCATTGATAAAACATAACATGGGAATTTTGAATAAATAAAATACATGTCATTAAAAGAACAGGACAAGGATAACCACCATAACAACATATAACATGATGCATATGATTTCCTCCCTTACCACATAAATGGAATCTCAGGATATATGAGCATTATCCACATATTATAGGTATATATAAATTTATCCCCTCATGACTCTTTCATATCATGTATATACATAAGTGTGATGCACAGATTGTAACACCCTATGATTTTACAATATATTTCTTTTAGAATAAATTTAATTTATTGATATCTTGTGATGCACACAACATCGGGTTTGAGCGAATGGTGATACATTATTATTATAATTATTAAATAATTAAAACTAGGATATATATGTTCGTTTTGTTGGTATTAATATTACTTATTAAATTACAAAAAATATTAAAATCTATTTTCCATTAATAAAAAAAAATTAAGACGAAAACATTGTTGTATTCTGAAAACAATATATTTTTTTTCTAAAAGTCAGATTAATGAGAAATCTGAAACATGATATAAAAATTATTTTTACAACATTTATAAAATGTATTTGATAAAAAATAATAAATTTTAAATAATATTTCTATAATTATAATTGAGTTAATTGTATTTATTTTATTGAAAAGATGCATTTCATAATGATGAGAAAAAATTATGAATATTAATTGATTGCTTTGTTCTAATTTAAATTTTTTATAAATTTCAATTAGTTTTTTAAATTTATTTGTAGGTAAAATTTGATCCCTATTTTATAAATTTATACAATATATGTATTTGCAATATTTATTAGATTTAATTTAGATATAAAAACGCTGTAAATATTTGATCACTATTCAAACTAAAGCCCTAATTTCTTGAAATGTTTATTAGTGGGATTTTTAAAAATAAATATCAATATTTTTTGAATTTAATTTGGAAAAATGGATGACATATTTTTAATAGTAATAATATATAATTTACATTAATATAATAATAATTTTTTAACAAAAATAAATAACTATCATAACAGAATCACATTCCCCCATTATATTTATGTGTTTGACGAATATTGTCAAAATTGACTTTTATGTAATTTCAAAAATGATATTTCATTAAATGATATAAATATTATAAAAATATAATTAATATTCATGTGATTTTCACATGATAATAAATGAAATATATGTACAATTACGAGATTATTTTATTATTATTATTAATATACTAATACATAAATTATAAAAACTCAACAAGTGTTATTATGGTTAATGTAGTGTTTTCAAAATACAGGGACTTGTGAAAAAATAATTTACAGAAATAAGGTATTTATATTTTATAAAATAGATATAGTATTTTGAATATGTGGGAATAAATTATCTTATAAGGATGATTTTATTTTATTCCTAATGTATATATTTTCAAGGATGTTATGATATACAATGTATAATTCACATATATGGATGTTTTTATATTTTTTACAAGACCTAAAACCATATTCACATTATCAAATGGGGTACTAAATCATCATTTTTGTGTATAGAGGACAATCACCTCATGAATAGATGCCATATGTTCCTCTATTACAAAATTTTACGATTGGTTATGATGATATATATAAAGGATTTACAAAATATTTGTTAGGTCACCAAGGATGAATACCCCGAGAGGGGGGGGGTGAATCAGGGTATGACTAATTTAAAATAAACGACCGTTCTGATCTTGTTTCGATATTAAGCAAAACACTCTTCTCTCTCTTTCCTGTTGCACAAAGTAGAAATAAAGTAAAGCATGAACATGACACACCAATTTTACTTGGTTCACCGCAAAGGGATACGTCTAAGGAGAATACGCCTAGAAGTTACCGATCGTACCAATTCCACTAAACTTCACTAGCTATAGATTACAATGTTTGGGATAGATCACTTTTATGCCCAGGCTCACTGCCTATATAAGGTTTAGGGTCAGCTCACTACTTTCCCAAAGGTCACTCCCTATTTCTCTCTCTCTGGCTCACTGCCGGTGGAGAGGATCACCTTCTTCCTCTTCCTAAGCTCACTGCTCTGTGATGGGATTCACTCACAGTTTATAGACCTCTAGGTCTCTTCATTTGCATGAAATAATGCATCATCAACTTTTGATAGATGCTCTGTTAAAGTCCAACTTTCATCCAATGATGAATAGCACATTGCCTTTGACCACTGGGAAACTACCTTTGGAAATACCTTCGCAAAGCACCCTACTTTGCGAGGCTCCCAATTTCGCGAAGCTCAAACAAGCCTTCGCGAAGCTCCTACCTTTTCGTGAAGCTCTCTTGTGAAGCTCTCTCGCGAAGCACTCTCGCGAAGCACTCTCGAGAATCACTACCGCGATGCTCAAGCTGTCGCAAAGCAACGTCCCTCGCGAAGCTTAATAAGCCAATGTAGAGCTCGCAGGTTTCACGGAGCTACAATAGCCGCCGCGAAGCCCCTCTTTCGCAAAGCACATTGGCTCCGCGAACCACCTTCGCAAAACGAGAGAAAATGACCTTCTCTGAAAAATCTCTCTTCTTCTCTCGAGGGGGTCGGCCTCTATTTATAGGCGATTCCACCGACCCTCATCCCTTCTGCGTGATGTCAACGCCACATCATCTCAAATCGCGAAGCTCCAAAGTTTCTGCCGGAATTATGTCCAAATCGCGAAGCTCCACGAAAATTTTCCGTTCGCGGAGCTTGACGTAGTCGCGAAGAATCACCATCAACATACCTTCACGACTTCTCCGCGAAGCTCCCTCGCTAAGCCCAACATTCCTTCGCGCCTTCCCCGCGATGCTCCCTCACCAAGCCCTTCACCGCCGCGATGTGCTACAGCCTCTTCCATTCGCGAAGCTTGACGTAATCGCGAAGACTCACCGCCTCCATTCTTCTGGTCTTCGCGATTTCCAAACCATGAATCACATCTTCGCGAAATTCATGCCTTTGCCATATTAAATTATGCTCTTCATGGAAATCCACTTTTTTCGATGCTCACCAAACTCCAAATTTTGCACCCCAAAAATTTGGAAAACACTGGGAAACGGTGCCACCTTTTGCTGCTCTTTTGTACGACCTCCAGATCGTCCTTTCCATTGTCATAGTTCTTTGTCAACATGGAATGTCTACAACTTTTCATGAACTCGACAATTCTCCATGGAAACATGCTTTGTCGACAAACACAATCAACCCAAAAATTCAGCAAAGTTACCTTGAGGGATTATTGCCCAAAAATATTTGTAACATATTTATACATGTGAAATACTTGTTTAATATATAATCATTTTTACATTTAAATATGTAGTGTATATGATAGTGTCTCTCGTGTGTATGGAAGATAACCACCTCACAAAGCGATAAGATACATCTTCCTCAAAAACATTATATTGAAGGTAATATAGTTAATATTTTTGATTTTATGTGATATAAAATAAATAAATATGATATTAATGGAATAGTAATCATTCTTGGATGATAATATATATAATTTTTTTCCTTACCATTTCACTCAAAAAAAATATGATAACAATTTTTTTGTACGTGTGGAATACAACCATCATGATGCTACATGAATCTCTTTTCATCAAAAAACCACATGGATGATATAAATATAAATGTATATAAAATGAAATATATCATATTATAATCATTATTTTATGCTAATATATTAATTATCATCTTTCAATAACAATCATGGTAAAATTTAAATGTCGCTAATGCATATGTACGACCTATATTCTTCATGATCATAACATACATCATTTTTTTCATAAAGGTTTATGGTTTATTTTTTTGAATAGTAAAATAATAATAAAATAAGAAAAAAATGTGATTAATATTATTTTTGAATTTAAATAAATATTTAGTTAATGAATAAATTTGATTATTCATAATGAAACACATTTGAAATAATATAGAAAATAACAACTATAAAAATGAATATGACAGATGATTTTCAATAAACCAGTGATATGATATTATATAAAGTTCATATATGATATAAAAAATAAATAAATGGTTCTATAATTTTTTAGTAAAATTTTTAAAACCTGAATTTATGTTTTCAAATTATATTCAACCAAATGGAAGCATAGGGTATGAGATTTCATCACAATTTAAATTCAATTAAGGTTTATATGTTTTTATGAACCCATGCACTTTTATGAGGTTTAGATACTACCACTTGTAATCTGACTTCATGATCTATTAATAATTAATTATATTAATATTTAAAATTTTCATCATTTTTACTATGGAAATTTGACTATAAAATAAATATATTTTAATATTTAATATAAAATATCACTTTTGTTTGTTATTGTTAACATACTTGTAAAATAATTACTTCCGTCTAATAATTTTTTAATTTATATGAAATTTATATTTAATATCCATATTCTTCTCTAATGGATTTTAATTTTTTCTAAACTATATAATATTTTATGATTTTGAGTTTAAAATAATAATTATTTGGTTAAATGTTGAAATATTAAAAAATATATATCATTTTCTCAATAAAAATATTTTATGAAAATGAAAATTATTCATGAAATAAATTTATAGATGTATATATATTTAATGGATTTGAAATGATGAAATTGCTAGGGACCCGTATAAATATCTCCTTGAAGCATTAATATGTTTCAGGAGACAAAATCATTTGGGCAATCCATTTTTTGTTGTAACTATTAGTTTTAAACTCTCTTGAGAAATGTTCCTAACATAAGAGGTATTGTTTTCCAAACAATATAGATTTGTACCCAGCAGTTCATACTTCTATGATGGATATAGCATTATGTTAAATGTATATTGTTCTTAGTAAAAATTAAATTCCATAATTGAGAATTTATTTCCCATATAATTCAATTATTTCTATTATCCTTATGATTTATTCTATGATATAATATTTTGATGCATTCAATTCATAGTTTATATATTAACTGGGATATATCCTTAGTAAAATTACTAAAAAAATTGAATATGTATTATCTTCCCATTATGTTTATATTATTTAAATTGATTTTTTTAAATTATTTACTCATACTTGTTTACTATATATGTTTCTTCATAATATGTTTTGATTTACATAACGGTTTCTGAGAATTTGAGTTGAAACTTTTTTGATTTCATTTCAAAAAAAATCCACGAGGTGTACTATATTTTTTATTTATGGATATTATTAATGTAATAAAGTTATCCTCTAAAAAATATGTCTATTTATTCAATTGTAGTGATGTACTAATGAACATATCCAGATTTCTTTGACTACTAAAAAATAAAATCAATCTGGTTGTGTTACATTGTATGTTATTCCAATGTAATAAGGATGTCTATAGTTTTATAATATTGGGGATAGTGTCGTTATAGTTACTATCAGATGAATATTAGTAGAAAACCAGGGAACTAGATTTTAGGGAAATATATATGATGGGTTATAATCTATTGATAGATATTATGTATAAGTATAGTACAATATCCTATTGTATTATTAAGAATTGTTTTATTTTGTTTTTCATTGATATACATCACTATAAAGAGACTACAAGTGGACTTGGTGAAGTACTATATTTATCTAGGGACAAAGGCTATGAAATGAAAGCATCGAAATTATCCTAATAATAAATAGGTGTAGTATAATGTTTTATACTATGCACTAGTTTTGAAACTGTGGTGGATATAGTATGGATAATTCACATTTTCGTTAAAAATATTATTAGGAATATAAAATTTGAGATATCCCAAAAGAAATTTTATATTATTAGGAGATTTTATTTTCACATATTTTTCAATATTCATTATGTATATCACTATTTTTTGTATTTAATATTATGTTTCATAGTTATATTAATTAGTCTAGTTAATTAAATATTTTAGAAATAAATCCTAGAAATTATAATTGGAACTTCATAAATTCATATAATTCAGAGTGTATGAATGATAATTTAATTGGTGGTGTTATGAAAATTGTTCAAAGATAAATAATCTCCTAAGTATTTTATTAAAATGAGTATAAATATTATTATTTAATAGGAAAGAGAAGCATCATTCAATTTATTTTTGAATCGGATGTAATTTTTTGAAAAGATTTTTTTTGGGATGATTATAGATAAAATAAGGAATACAATGATGTATTTTCCCACATGTTATAATTATGGAATGAATAACTCTGATAATTACATAAAAACAATGATATTTGTTCGGTATGTGTGGTGTTAAAGGACACATTTATATTTATTCAAATGGTTAGATAAAATTTTCTAATTAAAATTCATAAATTTTAAGGGGATAGGGCACTAAAAAATCAATTCCTTATGTCTTAATGAAATATACATTAAAAAATATATTTTATCATTTTCAGGAATATGATATTACAATAGATGGATAGAAATGATTAATGTTATTTTTATTGAATTAAAGAATTATTTCATTTCATATTTTTATTAACGTTATCATTGTTAAAATAACAAATAAATATATAAATGTTGTACCAAAATACATCATCTATGAATACCGGAATGATTATATTGAATGGTATGAAGAAAATTGATTTAGTGGAATGTTGATATTTTGGGAAAACATATGATTGAGTGAAAGAAACCTCATAATTTATTTTAAATAATGAGATAATTCGGTTGGGATGAAGATATTATTGATATTTACAAGGTAAATTGGTTAGTATTGAAAAATATGGAATTTATTAATAGTTTTTTTGCAAATTCCTTTATTCTATCTTCGATAGTGATTTCAGATTTATTGGATTTATGTAATATGTACAATGATCTGTCAATTTCTATGGAATGATAAATAATCCAAGTTTCCAATATCTTTATATGAGAATTTGTGCTATTAAATTTCATAACGATAATATATAAGAATCTATTCACATGTTTGGTACATGATGAGAATGAGATGCCTCATGTTTTTAGGGGATTAGCAGTACGTTCATTTTTTTATGATTGGTGTTGTTATTTACAAAAATGTGGATCATAATCATATATAGTTGAGATATGTTTGACCATTTAAAAAATAGTTTTAGATGGACATTGAAAAATGTTTTATATTTTAACGTATTACTTCACTATATAATGATTTATGGATATTGGATAACCTGTAATAGTCATTTTCAAATTATAATAACTAGGTATAAAACGAATTAATTATTAATATATTATAGATCATATGATTCAATAAAATTGAAAATTGGGGCATCATGCATAAATATTTTCATTTTGGATATTCATTTCATAAAGAGATAAATTGAAAATTATTTAAAGAACAAAAATTAGATGATTGTTATTATGAAATTGAAATGTATATAATAATAATATTTACATATATTATTAGTCGTTATAATTATTCATCAAACATCAAAAAATAATATTTAAATTAAATTTATCATATTAATATCATTTCCTATTATATGAATTATATGATTCACAACTATTTGTTTTGTGGTTTTGTAGTTTTTAGCCTTATCTTTATCACACAACTTATTATGATCAATTAAATTTATCACTCTTTATTATTCCTCATATGATACTATTTTATTCAATATCTATATATCCACTCCACACCAATGTCATCATAATTGGGAACCATGTCATTTTATTATTCCATATATCATACATACATCTAATTAAATATTATTAAGAAGATTTTTTAATATCCTTTTTAAGATGTGGGTTTCTCCTAAATGGTATTTCTATATGTGAAGTTATTTATTAGCAAGATATGTTTTGAATGTAAATGATGAAAAATTTCTATATTGGGGAGAATGCAACACAATAATATGTTAAAATATATATTTTATATACTATATTTAATTAATTGTATATCTTTTGGTGCACATTACAATTAATTTGACCGAAACATTATACAATATCCTAATTTAAACAAGACCATTATAACCTAAAGGTTAAATTTCTAAGAATATATATTACTATATATATTCTGAAAAAATGGTTATCTAGCGATTAATAAAAAAAATAAGAACTATTTATAAGAAAACATGATATTTTTATGAAACATTATGCTTCTAAAATACAGTTTGATTATGATTTTCACAAAACATTTAAAATTATGTTTTATCAAAATTTATTTAAAAATTCATAATTAATGAAATATATATTCTAATATTTCCTTATAATTATTTGTTAATTTTTTAAAAAGATTCATTTCCTAATGAATACTGAAAAATAAAGAATTTTAATTGAATACTAACATTTGAATTAAATTATATATAATTATAAATTAAATACATATTTATTAAAATTAATTTTTTTAAATAAAATATTATATAAATAATTTTTTTCATTTGAATAATTTTAATATATAATTCAGATATAAAAACATTGTAATCTTTTGTACATTTTCACAATTTAGCCCCACATTCTCATTATATCATCATGATTAATTTTTAAATTTAATTATTCCACTTATGTTAATATATATATTTATAATGGATTCCCTATGTTGAATTTGAATCATTTATAATTTCTAGTAACTTCAAGAAATTATTTTTCTAAAATGAATTGTGAATAGAAAGAAATTAACTAAAAATTATAATGTAAATTTTTTTCCCAGTTGTTGAACAAAGATGATATATCTTATAATGACCAACCCATTTGTCCAAACCCGATTTTATAACATTATATAGAGCATTATGATCTTAAGATCCTATTTTATGAGTATTTTTTTCAATTGTTTTTGTTAATAACGACCAATATAGTATATTTAGAAAAGAAAAAGTTATTACATGATTCATTATTACTTATAATTTTGATAAAGCATTTTTATATGGAACAAAAAAAAATGCAAACTTATATTTTATTATATAATATAAATTAGTTTTTTTCTCATGATATTTATTTTATTTTTTGTAGTTGAAATAATTACTTTACAAGATTAAGAAACACCATCACAATAAATATTTAATTAATAAAAAATTAAATGATACATAAAATATTATATGTGATGTAAATTAAATTAATTATTATATTAGATTAATTTTTACGATTAATATGTAATGTTAAATTATTTTTAACATAAATAATTTTAATTCCATCACTGTCTTGATAATTTTTTTATTGTAATTAAAGGAATATCATCAAAATTGATATTAATGATATATTACAAATGATATTTTCTTAAATAATTTTCAGTTATTGAAAATGATATGTTCTTCCTTGTTATTATATACTAAAAATAAAAATAATATATTTTAAATTAAAAGGATATTTTTTCTTTTATAATTAATATATTAACCATTAAATTTTAAAAGCACTACTACTATGGTTAATTTTAAACAAGTGTTATTCCATCTTACATTCCCTTGTGTTAAAATTAATTTCCTATAAAAATATGTTTTATATATTGTTTATTATATATAATTTTTAATATCATTCGGTAAATATAATGTAATATGTATCATTTCATTTTTAAAATATGAAAATAACATTGATTAAAAATAATTGTTACCATACTGAGTAAATAAATTGTTTAAAATAAAGAACCATGGATTTCATTGAAATAAGGTTAAAACATGTGTTTAATTGTGAGTCGGAGGGGATATTATGACACATCATCCATGAAAACACATAATTATGAATTTTAATTCTACATGATTTATGATGGAATACAAATTATTAAATAATTTTTCGAATTTAAAAAACAATTCAACTCCTCTTAAACTGTAAAAGGGCGCTGACTGCCCTAACATACATACACCAATAAAGTCATATGGATAAACAATCCTTTCCCAAAAAATCACATAAATTCAATTAACATATCCAGTAATCCTTAGTTTTTTATAAAATACATCATTATAATGATTTATTGAATTCATATCGAGGAAACCCAATAAAGAGATAACATTTTACACAGTGCATCATTATTTTATATCATTTTCTACGTACATGAATTTTATTAAACCATTATGATATAATATTTTATTTTACATCTAAATAATCTTTTGTTTTTATAATAATTTCACTAACGATTCCCAAATTAATTTCCATCATGTTGTTTATGAATTCCTCATTCACATGTATTTTGGACTACTCGCTCACGAACTAATGTCATTCGTTTTATCATTAACACCTTTTTTGGTTCGGTATGATAATATACATAATGTAAATATATATGATAGGTATAAATAATTTATTAATTTAGAATAATTATATAATATATATATATATATATTAACATTTCATTCAATAGTGGATACGATAACATCATTGGTGATTACTATGGAAAATTGCCTCGCAAAATGATACAATATGTTAATGACTGACAGATTATGTGGAATGTAATAAGGTATAATTTAAAAATTATTTATACATAAATTTACTAATTTTTACACAAATGAAATAAATATCATTTTGGAAATATAATATATATCATATACTCTCTTTTTATCTTCACTCACTTGAAGATGATAACATCGTTCACGAATGTGTGGACTGCCACCTTCATAATGCGATGTGACACACATTTCATCACAAATCCACATAGATGATATATATATGTATATAATATTAGATATATATATATATATTATATTATTATAATCATTGAAATATAATACATTTTATTACATCATTCCATAATTATCACTGAAAATTGTAAATTATAATAATCTGTACGTTTGGCCAACCATCTACATGACTGTACTGTAAATCAATTTTCGTAAAAAAAATTTTATGATTCATATTATTTGTTAAATTAATGTAAAAATATTTTTAGGGGGTTTTTATTATTATAATCTAGATTATGTAACACTATAATATGTTCTATAACTAGATCTTTCAAGATGAATCACACATGAAAAATCCAGGAAATTAACCAAAAAAACAATGAAAATAATGAATGATTTTTAAGGAATGTGTGATAAAATATTATAAATGAATAACATAGGATATTTTAAATATTTATACGGTTCTACAATATGTTACTTTTTTTTAAAACTACTATAATGGAGGATAAATCATGATATACTAAATGGAAGCATGGCGTGAGATATTTCATCTCAAATTACATTCCATTGAGACCAATTTCTTATTATACAACAATTCAAATTTAGGAAGTGTATATACAACCCTATGATATTCAATATCATTAATCATTAAATGTTCAGGAATTATAAATAGTAATTTTATTTTTTTCATCTATGAGTATTTTAATTGAAAGTTACAAAGTGATAAAAGTAAGAGTAAATCTAACATTATTTAGTGATTGATCTCTTTCTTTTAAAACAACCACATCATTGTAAAAATTTTTCATTCTACAAAAATTTTCTAATAAAAACCCACATTCATGCATATTGGATATAGTTATTCACTCATCATTATGCAATAATAATATAAAACTTTTATATTGAAATTTATTTGATAAATTTGTTAAATTTTAAAAAATTTGTATCCTTTACCCAATACAGATTTTTGATGATATGGAAAATAGTTCATCAATTAGATAAGTTATTTTATATATGGTCAATTATTAGAAAATGATGTTTCAAGTGGGTCCAATTATAGTTAGCCCGTTTATGCATCAAAATTTCTCATTTCTTACAACCAATTTTATTCGAACCTATTCAGTTGGTAACTAGTAGTTTTAAGTTGTCTCGATGATAAATATGGAAACTAGTTGAATAATTGTCTAACCTAGAAGGGTTTCAAAATATTATTTTTAAACTGTATTGAGGATAGATATTTATGTAATGGTATCATGTTCCATGCAATCAATAAGTCCAAAAATTAAGCCTTTATTTAAATGATAAATCATTTCTTTTTTTTATATATGAGAATATATCTAAGATATTATTTTGGTATGAATCTCATTCTGTGTTTATTGATTTATAGTAGTTTTACTTCATCTATTTACCTTTACATATTGAATTTTCCTATCATATTATGGTATTCATGTTATTTAAATGTGTTTTGTGATCAGTTATTTAAACTTCCATATTGATTATGATTTGTTATTCATAATATCTTACACTAGAATTAATCCATACTTAGAATTTACGCTCACCAGTATTTTATTCATTTTCACGAATCAATTATACATAGAGTATATTTTATGCTGGTATATTCTAGATGGAATAATGTTATCCTAAAAAATATTTTAGTATATATTTTCAAATGTACTGAATGACTGTATCATATATCAGGTTTACCTATAATGCTAAACTATTTATTCCACTATGATGTTATTCATTGTATATTATTCCATTTTAATGATGTATGAACCCTATTCGGGCTACTAGGGTATGGTTTGTTACATGGAACATAAAAATAATGATTAATTTAGTTACACTAAATCTCATGACTAAAGAGTCTGAATTAAATATAGTGAATTACCATAAAAATTATGTAATGGTATGTATATTGGATGACCCTAAAGAGGAGTTGGGGATATATATACACCTTGTAAATTATTTGAAATATAATTTATTGGACAATATTAGAGTAATAATAAGGGTACATACCAATTCTTATATGGTTTTAATGATAGTGAAATGGGGTCACAGTTAATATGAAACTAATTTACAAATAATTGGAATATGTAAGAAATATTAAAATTTCATCCATTGGAAATCAAATGGAATAATGTACTTATAAATCAAGAATAAATAAGGTAAGAAGTGGATAAATTTCATAGTGATGGTTTTTCATAATTCTTCATAGAACCTTATTATGATAATGGGGTAACATGGGGAGGAATTATAGAGACCCAAAGCTTGACGTACATGGACATTAAATTGCATTTGCGGAATACTTAGTACATTACAAAAACACACACACAAGGACCGTAATAGTTTAGTGTCTTTTGAAACTCGGAATATAATCTTCTAATCCTGGTGAAAGATCTTCAATATCTCCCATAAAGATCTTCCATTTTTTTTTACCTAAAACGTTTATTTATATCCTGGGGAAAAGAAAACATAAAAGGGTGAGCTCAAATGCTCAGTAAGGGTAAACAAAATAAATATCAATCACATCATATTCATATGAACATAACATTTTGGAAATCTTAACCTGCAAAAGAGAGCATAATTTTATAACCCACAAAAGAGATCATAATATCTTAACATGGAATAAATCATAGAAGTGAAAATGAGATCCCCATAATCATAACATGAAACATGAAACTTTGTGGCATGCACACATAATCATGGAACATCATTTCTTGTTAGTCATGACTCATTGCCAAGACTATCTTAGTGGACATAGTCCCTTTCTGAACCGAGTCACCCTCATTCCAGTCCTGTTTCACTGAACCGGTATAACCTACCGTTCCAGCCATGTCTATCTCATGAGATATAAAATCTTTACCCAATGTATTGGAGGGAGATATAGGTCCCATCCATATTATAATGAATCCTTTCTTATGTGTGCCACATAATCATAAACCATACATCATAGTGTAACCCATGTAATAAAAATGGGATTCTTAAACAACATGACATCATAAAACAATTCATATATGATAAAGGAATTCATAAAAATATTTCCATCACAACATAATCAAACCAATGTAATAATAGGGACAAAAACAGAACCCTTTATTATCTTAGATGGAAAATAATTTTGATAAAACACTTGAAATGAATTCTTGAGGGAAATATCCTTTCTTCTTCAAAATCAATTTCTTTTCACAAAACGTCATGCAATTTTAAAAGAAAGAGATTTTATTGAAAATAGTCATGAAATATTTTGGAGGAAGCTTCATGAAAATAAAACCGTAAAAAATCCGTTCTTTCCGTATAAGTTAAAAAAACATTCTTCGTACTTTTGTAGAAAAAGTCAAAAAGTACCTCGTACGAAAAACGACAAAAGATTCCTTTCATATCTTTTACTAAAAACTCAACAAAGGGTAAAATTGGATTTAAACAATTGTAGGTGGATATAAATAACATTACATATTGATGAAACATAGATGTGGATGATAAAATACACCCCCGTAAATACCAACGTATAAACAATCTCGGATAAAAATGAGATTGTGATATTTCCCTTACCTTAGGTCTGATTTTCTTTGTACGTGTCTGAAGCTCCTGTATAATGGTTTAAATAATGTTATTGACTTCTTCCAGAATCATACATATTGATATCATATCATATGTGGTCATATTCTTAGCTTCTTGTTAGTAATATTTCATTGTTACTTGTTACTCGGGTCTTTATTGCCTTTTGTTCTTATGCATGTTTTGCTGAATAAATTCTTATTCTTATTTTAAGGTTATAGATACCTTATATCCATAATGGTATTAGTGTAACATATATCATATTTATTCATTCAATTCATTTATATAATTATTATGTAATGATGATCATGTAGAACGAGTCGCATCACATCGTGGAGACGGTGTTCCGTACGTACGCACGAGTGATGATATCGTTCCTATGATCGTGGAACTGTATTGGAGTATATATATATTATTTCAGTATCAATATTACTTTATAATAATCATAAATAGTTACTCATTACACCATTATACCCATCCTTGTAAAGTGATGGTGGAAAAATAGATTAAACCACGGCGTGGAGACGGTATTCCGTACGTACGCACGCGCGGTGATTTCATTTTTCAGTGGGATGGATAGAAGGTGAATTAGAGTTGTTTCATATTTATAATAACATATCAGTATGTAAGTAATACTTATGTTATTACTTTATCATGAAACAACTAAAGAAGAAGAAGTTGAAGAAAAATGAAATTGAAAAGATCGGTAATGGATATTACCTCTTCTTTGGAACGCCTCTTTGAATCCTCCACTTAGGGAACTAAGATTGGTCTTTGAAGAAGACCAGGACCTCTAGGATTATTCTAGGGAAGTGGAGAGAAGAAAATGGCAGGGGTTTTCCGAGCTTGAGTGCTCAAATTGGTGTGAGGAAGATGGGGAGGAGGTTGCCTTTTATAAGGGAAGAGAGGGGCACCTTAGGAATATCTCAAAATATTATTTTATATTAAAGTCAAAATCGGTTTATAATGGTTCCAAAGGGTCTTATTTAGAAGCTAAAGTGGGGATGGGTAGAAATCCTATCATCCAATAGGATTTAGACAAATTTAGGGTATTATTTTAACCTTATCAATTAGATTTAACTCTATGTTAAATAATTTATCTTTTACCGTGTCTTTTTGTTTTCTTTCACAATATGGTTAATAAACTTACTATAACATGCCAAAAGAACCCCAAATTGTTTATTATTAATAAATATATCCTTATCTAAGTCATTTGGCCGAACCGTAGATTTTTAGGAATAAAATAACAATTAATAATATAATATTTTATTTAAAAACTATTTTGTGTCAATTTTGACACTATTTGATATATGATTTTTGTGAAAGTCATAACAGAATTATATGTTCGAACCAAGTTTTTTAAATCAACACTAATATATCATAGTAACCTATTAAATTATTGTAATTCATAAAAAGTCTTAAATTACATTTATCTTTGTATTTATAATATCAATTATGTCAATATTTCATTATTAAGATAATTACTCCATCATCTTTGTGTCATAAATAAATTAAATTATTTGATGTCTAAAAATTACAAATAAAATACCATTATGTAGGAAAGATTTTTATATTTCTAAGGAATATGTACAATCTAATTTATCTTATGTAAAACCCTATATTAAAAATGTTTTAGTAAATATACTTTGATTTTAACTCTTTTAACTCTTCTTTGAATTAAATAATAATAAATGTCCTAATCTAATCCATGTGAGCCTAAATGATAATATTTTACACTTAAGGTTGTTTTTGGTAGAGATACACTTGTCCAATAGAATTAGGACATGTGTTAGGGTAATATTAATATCATTCATACCCTTAATTACCCTATTTACTTTTAACCGTGGTAAATAAAAGTAAAAAGTTACTATTCACCAAAAATTATTTTCATCTCATTGAACCACATTTTACTTACTGACATCAACCGTGTCTCTCAGATTTTTGAAATTCCATTCAAAAAAGCGGTAAAATTATGTTTTATGAAAAATTCAGTTTTTTAACTACCACTTAGTAGTTTCACTATTCATCAAAAATTGATGTTTTTCAGAATAATGCCAAAATTTCATCCTAAGCTATATTTCATATTCCGAATTCAAAAATGAAGTCTATTTTACCAAATTCATAACATAGATGTTTCATTAATTAATTTTATAATTAAATCCCGCTGTTAAAACAAATAGCGTGTTTTTAAGAAACAATATCTATCAAAAGATTGACACTTGATTATGTCTGGTTTAAATGTGAAATTACATTCAATGACCAACATTGTATTAAATTGTAAAAATATATTCTAAATATACTTTAAAACCACTCAAATTAATAATTTATCACTATTAATTATTTCGATTAAAAAAGTTGTTTTTAAATATAATTTAGTAATTTTCACTATTCATCAGAATATGAAAGTTATCCGAAAAGTACCAAAATTTCACCTTAAGCTAAATTCGATAATCCGAATCCAGAAATGAAGTCCATTTTGAGAGATAAATTTTCTAAAATTTAAAAAGTGGATATTACTATTCATAACGGCTAGTTTTAATAATATTTTAATAGCATATCGTTGTTTCGTGAAACTCAGTATTGCGTACTACACACGCTGTCGAGGAAGGTTCCGATTGTGTGTAGTGCAAGGCAAGTCAAGGATGCGTGTTGTGCAAGCTCCTTTTGGTGTAGCGTACAACACAAGACATTAATAAAATTAAAAAGAATATTTTTCATAAAATCTCGGGCTGTTACAGGAATCTAGAGAGATAAGTGTAGTGAACATCATTATACTATAGTTTTTAGAGATTAATAATGGCATTTTTTTGGGTTTTATATTGAAGAAGGATGATGTGATCTCTATTAAGTTATAAACATATGGTTTGTACTACATATTAGAAATTAATAAAAACCACTAACAATTACATATTTTTCACTTTTTTATACCAAAGAGTGGTTGATTAAGATATTTTATGATGACTACAAAATCATTAAAATTATATAAATAGTGATTTGGAATTGAGTTATTAATATAAAGAATTGATTATAAAAACTAAAAAACAAATTTAGGATTTGGAGGATTCATTGTGGCCTTATAAATTGAATCAATTATAGTAAAACCAATCATATTAATGTGTATATAATTTATAGGTCATGTACTAAAATTTTGGAATATATTTTATATGTCTGTCGTATTTATTATATAATAATAAAAAACCTATATAAATAAAGTTTTTAATTTTTCAAAATATTACTCGACAATATTATATAATGTAGAGAAAAATTCTAAAAAAATTAACATGATGATATCAAAAATAATATTTATTTTATCAATATATTTATCTGGAATGATAGTAATTTTTTTAAAATAAAATAGTCCAATCTATTAAAAAATAATTTTTTTAAAATAATATCATTCCAAACCATATAAAAATTATATCATACATCATAATATTATATTATGATTTATATATTAAAATTTATTTTTTAAAATTTTGCTAGTTTATTTTATTAATATTTATTTTTTTAAATCTTTATTTCATTAAAAATAATGACTTCAATGAAACTACATATTTTTTAAAAAAATTGAAATTTGAGTTTAATAAAATGAGACTTAAATTTTTAAGAATACTATTATTTAATCTTTATAATTTAGTAAAATAAAATATATAATATATATTTCATTAAAAAATTAACTACAAAAATACAAACTATTTGGTTCTATATACATATCTCATTATGAGACCAGTGTATTCCCAATGATAAAGTTTCATTATGGTGATATTTTATTGGGGTTTTTTTGGGGAATATTGTATTTAATTTGTTCTCAATTAGCCTAATTTATTACCATAAAATGTATCATTCATTATTTAGTTATAGAATATCACCTTGTTCACGGTAAATTTAAAATAAAACATCTATTATGTCCCACAAAATCATTGATATATTTATAACTTAATATATAAAAATACAAGTCGATGACATCACATAAATATTCATTTTCAAGTTGATTTATCATAACAATATATATATATATATATCACACGGTTATTGGATAACTTATATTCTATCAACAATTATGATGCATAATTATATATTTAATATGATAGAATATAACTTATAATAGATCAATATAAAAAATGATGTAAATAAATTTATTTTTAAATAATTTAATAATAATTCATTTACTAACATTTTTAAAAAATCATATATAACTATATGGGAATTTAGAGGAAAAAAATTTCCATGGGGCATGATAGGATTATATAATGAAATTATTCTTAAATAAATTTCATTTTATTGGGTAATTAATCTATGATATGTTGAATATTAAATGATATTATCAAATTCATATATATGGTTTTCATTATGTGACTGGTGGGATAGAAATTAAATAACCATATAATACATTAGGTAATGTTATATATATCATGAGATAAATATGTGAAATATTAATGTTTTCATCATCAACAGTTATAATCCAGTTAATTTACACGATTCACTATAGGAAAGAAGACAATATGAATGTTACAAAATGGGAAACATGTGATTAACATTAATACACATTGATTTGATTACATCATTTGTCATCTATATCATCAGAATTTGTATTAATTTATATGATGGTGCCACAAATTTATTGAATTAACATATGGATATTGGTTGATTTATAATGATATCTTATACAAATGATTCTTATCATTTGAAGTGAAGATGTTTGGTGGAATAAATATTTTTTTTATGTTAATTTCATGATTATGAGTTAAAAAGGCTTGTTTTTTTAATGTCTTCATACCCTTATAATTATCCTATGCTTTAATATGATCATTGATTTATATCTATCTTGTTTACAATAATTGAACATATGATCTCTCCAATTCTTATGTTTCATTTCCAAAATTTATGAAGAATGATTGAATTATGGTATATCATGAAGGGTAGAGAGTGAGATGAACATTGAGGGACACATTAAGGAATCTTCATAAATATTATATGTAATTAAACAGTCATAAAATACACTAAAACATCTTAGTTCATTCTTGTAACATAATGTTGTATATTGAACATTCATATAAAATGATGTAAAATTTATTTAAATAATGTATTTCCCATTGCAATAATAAACCTTCCATATCATGTTATTTTTCGCTCATCGATCACACATTTCTGTGTATAGATAGTTATTTATAGATATTTTTGAATAGTTTTTATTTTATCTCAATGATATAATAGTGTTCTTAGGGTTCCTCAAAAATCATTCCCTTGGGTAAATCCTATGACTTTTTTTCATTTCAAATTATTTATCTCTGTTATCTATTTTCATTTATTATCTATTAATATTAATTTTTTTAGTTGATATATTTTGCTAAAATTTTCATTTGATATACTTTATTATCCAAAATAATATATTTTTTTAGAATTTTTTGGTTATTGTGTTATTTTTATTTTTATTTGGTTATTTTCATCATTTATAAAGTATAACATTATCTATATGGTCCAGATTTTTCTGATTTTAAATGAAACAGTTATAATTAATATTATTTACACTATATATAAATTATCATATCATTAAATGGGGAATTTTAAAACACAATTAGTTTTAATAAATATATTATCTTTATAAAATTTCACAACTAAATAGTTTGGATTAAATTAGGGATTTTTTACCCGAATAAAATAATATAATATAATGGTTTCATGTGAAATTTATTAATTATATTGTAAATATATATATATATATATTTTTATAATTAACTACATTGTATGTTGAATATATTAAAATTTTTATATTTTATTTTAGGAGGACAACAACTATAACTCATTCTCATTACAATATATTGCATGTTTAGTTATGATGATATGGTCAGTCTATAAGAGTTAGATTAAGGAAAATTCATTTCTTGACATCTAAAATATCATGTTTCTTCAATTGGGGTGAAATTTGATAAAGGAAAATATTTTATTACCTTTATTTTATTTTTATTACATGTCATATCATTTCTATTTCACCATACTCATGAGGTTTTCTTTGAAAATCGTTATAAGCATATTGAGAATTTTTTATGAAAATGAGGTTTTACTATTATTTTCATCAATTCTATAATTAATTATTACGTTTGATTGAATATAATAGTATCTTATATTATATAATTGATAATAAAATTTTTGGAAGGGGAATATTTTCCCCTATTTGAATGTCTCTTTTTGTTGTTTTTTTCATTGGATAAATATTTCCAACATGTAATTATTTTATACCAATGCACTAGTTTCCAACTAATGGGAATGATGAATTCTTTTTTGGCCATCCAGAGGTTGATTCAAATATCATGATCTTGGGTGGACCTAGATTATTCAATACAATCATGGTGATATAACCTAAAATATTATACTTTTTTCAGATCTCTATGAAATATCATTTTACAAGAGAAAATGATGTTTTTCATTCCTCAAGTGGAAGCATTCAACCACTTAATGTTAATGAATAAGTTGTTAATGTATAATATGAATAAAAAATAAACTTTACCCTTCAAAAATACCCATTACACAATTTTATATTAGTGCAATTCATATTAAAATGTAAATACAAGAATAATGATGATTATAATGGGTATGAAATATATATTACATAATGAAGTAGTAATAAAAGATTCGCTACACTCTATCTTTTGGAATGAATACATAGATAGTGTATATTAGTATTCATAAAACCATACACATCATAAAAATGTTAAAAATTATTATTGGATATTAATGATGTAATTTTAATTGTACAAGAAAAAATTCAAAATGTAATTTTTCTTAAAAATGTTTTAAGAGTCCCATAAAAATTTGTAACCCTTATTTTTCCACATTAAAACTGCACCTAAATTTAAATTTCATGTGATATATTCCTCATTTATACTGAAAATATAAAATTGATGAGAAAATATTTCAATAATTTAATTATTATAATCTTCTACCCATGGGATCATAGTACATTAATAGTAGAGAATCGTACCTTGGTGAACATAACAAAGTGAGTACACAATTAAAATAATTATACATGATCCATTTACTGTGATATTTAATATATAAATATTTAACCATAAATTTACATATTAAAACATTGACTCTATAAATTTATCATAATAATTTATATTTAAAATTAAGTAAATACTTAATTAAATTCTTATATTATACTACATTAGTATCTTATTTTATTCCTTATTAATTTAAAAAAAATTATGTTATGTGATGTCAATTGAACATGAATATTCCCAAATCATGAGTAATTTGAATTAAAATTATAAAATGTAGAATATAAAATATCATATGAATAATAATGTGTTAGTATTTTTTTAAAATCATTATCTAAATATCCCATACAAAATCTCTCCTCAAATTAAAAAAACAACTCCTTATTAGACACATGGCCATGAACATTTATGAGTATTTTATTTACACTCTCATAAAATTAAAATCATTGAATGTCCTGAAAATGATGTATATAACTGGAAAAATTATATTCATGAATATTATATTGGACTTTTCATTAAATAATTCTATCATTTTATAGTATCAAAATATATGTTCATTGGTTATCTAACATGAAAAAAATTTATTTTTCACAACTCCTGAGTTAAAATCATTGTGGAACCTATATATGTTTTTCTATGAGGAATTTATTTTAATGTGAAATGTAAATTTTAATATCTTTTATATAAAAACTACAATAAAATCCTATTGTATAATGATATATTATAATAATATAACTTTTTACTCTAGAATGAAAATTTTTTGTTAAAAGATTCATTATAGAAATTATTTTCCTATTATATTTATCCCTAGAATTCCATTATGTTCAATTCATTACTTCTTATCCTATATTATCAGAAATATATAATACACTCTATTCATTATTATGATTCAATTATTTCCTATAAAACAGAAATATTTATTGTTAACCTCATGCTGTATTGCTTTTTCTAATCTAATTGAATTAAATTTGAAACTGATTACTTCATTCTAGTCACAAGGTATCATTTTTTGAGTACATAGAATACATAACTACTAATCATATTTAGATTCCATTTTAATGTGTTATATAATATCTTCTTCAAAATTTTGAATCCAAGGCTAATACTATTTGGAGGATCAATCTTCAAAATCATTTATATCAATATAAAGAGATCTCAATCCCTTATCATGTATGAATTATTACAGTTAATGGAATCATCATTAGTCATAAAAAGCAGGGAATACATATATAACTTATTGTTAATAATTTATCAGGTTATTATTCCATTATGATTTAACATTGATCTATTAAATTATTTCATTCATCATTACACCACTTCTAAAATTACGATATTTTTATATCTGTCACTTTCATTCATGACCCATAATTGGTGTATTATTGAAATAGAAATCATTATTAAACCTAATTTCCATCTTGGATTGAAGTTATAAAGTAATTTAATGGATTATTATAGAATATATAATTTGTATTCCCCAGATAAAATTAATTCTTTGCATTCTCAAGATAATCCTCATGTGGGGTCTATTATCCCTTTTGGATCCAATACATCATATAATGAGCTTGTTGATTTCCTTTTAAAATACTATCTAATAAATGTGTATCATATCAATATTGACCGTTTATTATTTTAATTGAAACAATATCCAAGGTAATATTTAATATAACATGAGAACCTCGATCATAATAATGATTTTTTAATCCCATACACAAGAATTGAGAGAAAAACTATTGAATATGACATTATTACATCATTAGATATCATAAATGAAATTGAAATTCAACTTATCAATGTGAAAATCAATATACCCAACTGAATTAGATTATTGTAAAAATGAATTATTAATAAATAATAATACCATTTATAATTTTCCCAAATATAATGATATAAATAGTAATTATTTGTCCATTACAATGAAGATAACCACAAATGTTCAAAACTATTTCCATTTAAATATATCATAAATTGTACCGTGATTCTATTCTTCTACTCTGATAATAAAAATATAAACCAAAAAATTATTTTATAAAAGGGATTTGGATTATATAATATCCTTTCACCATTTATGTGCTTAAATACACCCATACAATTTAAATATTGGTTAAATAATTTTCATTAGTGGTATTAAAAGATATTTTCCAATGTATAATTTCTAGATTTGATCACAATAAATAAAAAATTCTAAACTCATACTCTATAAATGAGTAATTTTCAGTGTTATAATAGATGTAGAGATATGATTTATCACTTGTTACCATAATTATCCATATCAAAACATTCTTTCAAGAATATAAATTTTTACTATTTTCAAAACTAGATTACATATCCTGCATCATAGATTAGATAATAAATGAAATATTAATCATTAAATCTATGACTATGAATGAAAAACGATTATGTATATAAGGATGATATGAAAAAAAATAAAATTTAACATAATGGTTGAATTAAAAAAATAATTATTATTAACACATACATATATTTATAAAATAAACCTCCCCATTCAAATTAATATTTATCATGTAAATTGATTACTAATTATTGAATATAGAGAATCAAGTCTTTATAATGTTTTTGATTGGTAGATGAAATATCTCATAGAAAAGTATTTTGATATATTGATTTCATGATTCTCAATTATTCCATGTATCCAATTTCTGTTATTATTTTCACAAATAAAATAGAAAAATTACCAGATCATATCTATTACATGTCAGATTCCATTTTTGATCTCAAATGTCCTATATGTTTTTCATATAAACATTTATAAATGTAAATGAATAAAATGTTTTTATTAATAAATTATATTATTACAATGATTCAATTTTATTTTTATTATTGGAATCCAAATGGAAAATATAAAAACAGTTTCATCAATGGGGGTAAACTATAATTATATATATATATTATTTTATATTGACATAATGAAAAACTGGATTTTTATTATCTTATTGATCCACTATGTACTTAATAAGATCATATATCATTTAATTATAATAATATAACTGAACATAACTATGAATCCAAACCCATTATGGATTACAGTTAAATTATCACTCTAATATCAATGTTAGCCATCCGAGCCTTGTTTTCTATTATGTGATAATTTTTATACAATAATGAATTTTTTTCATGTTCACTATGAATGGAATTCACATTCGATTTCAAAATTGTATATAAAACTACATTGTTCTTATATTAATATATACCAATATAATATATAACCCATATATCATAATTTTTTATTTAATGAAAAATCATTCCATGAAAAAACCTTGTGAAATTGATTCCTCTATTAAATGATTTTTTATATTAGATACTGAGTGTATCATTTAAATTCAATAATTTGTTATCGGACCAGTTTAATTATAATTTTTTGTTAATTTATTTTTAATTAATCTTTAGGGATGATTCCTGACCAAATGTGTTTCCAGTTATATTTTTAATGTATTTTCTTCCTGACACATTTCTTGATCATTTTGCACTCATTATAAGAATCATCGTGTATTATAAAATATAATATGCAAATTTATTTATCACCTTAAACATATACATTATTCCAAAACTGAGTTCATATATTGGAATAACATGAACTTATATGAATAATAATAACACAATGTCGAAGAAATAATATCTACTTAGGAGTCTCATCATTAAAATTACATTTCATCATCTTTTTATATAGCATTTATGTTTTAATATTAATTGTAAATGTAAAATTTTATTGATTTCTAAAAAGATCTCTCATTATTAGGATCATAAAATTATTATGAGTCTACTAATTAAAATAGACTTTGATTTATGCCATCAATTTCTATATAATAATATTTGATTTGCTGGGAATCATCTTGTAAAGATTTTCAGGTACTCAACCTGACATTCATTAGGTAATCTAATATCCAATAAAAATTTTAAGGGGATTCATAAAATATTATTACTAGTATATATTAATTTCTTTGATATTATAAATTAATTTACACATAAATACAATATATCCTTAATGAAAATGAATCATATATATCTTAATTTAATTATCGGTATGAAAAATAGATTTATTTTGATATTTTTTTATATAATTTTCAATCATATAACTATGATAATATCAAGTGGTTACCATTATATTCATTACGATATTTTTCTAACACAAGCTATTTTCCATAATAAATATTTTTATATATCCTCTACATGTCCATCGAAAAAATTTAGTTATAAACAAGTTGGTTTCTCATTTTCATTGAGGATTTTTTCAATGGGAGTATGTATTAAATCCTTGGTTGTAAATAATAAATTAATAAAAACACGTAATATATATAATAGAATCTAATTAATAATAATATCCAAATAAAATCTTGTTTTTAACTGAAAATAATTTTTATAATTTTTCAAAAAATTGATTATTCAATTAAAAATGATAAATTTTCAAAAATTGTTCTAATGAAAATTCATATAATCAGTTTCCTATAACATAATAGTAGTATGTTTTTGTATTAAGAACCATCAAATTAAAAATTATAGGAGACACTAATCAATTAAAATTTAAATTATTAGATGGAATATTTAATTTACCATATTGTGGGATGAACTATTTTTGACATCTAATTTTTTAAAACCAATGATGTAATTATTTTGATATACATGAGATAAATATATCCCATAAAAATTATATACCTTTGATATTAGATTCATAAATGACTAAATGTTGCTAAATCATTAGATAAACTGTATCACAGTAATTTTTTGTATATTTATATTCACCAACACAACTATTATATCAATTTATATTTAATGGTTTACATTATTGTCAATATAATTTTTATGATCATGGTAATAATTTTGAAGGCTAGAACTGATAAAACACAAAAGATAAAAATTTTATATCAACTTTTTTGATGAATGGTTTCATCCTTGGAGTTCATCGATTAATATCCCACCATACAGAGAAGAATACTAATTATATTAATAATTTGGTAAATTAATATTTTATTAAGATCACCTTTTCTTCCAATATGAATTATAGGGCCACTAAAAATGGAAATATATCAAAAATATGAATTATAACAACTTTTTTGATCACCCCTCCCCCATAAAAAATGATCTAATTTATTTAAAGTTATTACATATGTTCTTGACTCAAGATTATAAGGATTGGTAGATCACTCATTAAATAATCCCACATTCAATATCATAACAGAATTTATTCTTAGGAAGATTCATTTTAAGAACATACCATTGTAAGAATGACCAGATGAGTCTCAATTTTATTATATCATAGATTATACAATTATAAAAAATTTCATATCATTATATAATCACTATTGATCTCGATCGTCTTTTTAGTAAATCATTTTTCATTTTTCCAACAATATAAATATACACAATATATTGTAAAATATATCTATTAGAAAAATGTTGTTTCCAATTTTATTTAAACGAATTTTCATTAAAATATATTGCATACATTATATAGATATTCATTAATTAACCATAAAATCAAATAAGGGTCACTATCAAATGAAATTATAGAAAAACATAGATATATATATTAATTTAATATATATTCATCATTAAATACAATATTCATAATTTAAAGTATAAATATCTCAATAAATCCAAACTGCATAAACTTCATTAAAGTGTTTCAATTTTCCTTACCACTACATTTCATCATATTATAATTTTACTGAGGCATAAATGCCTTTTGTAATGTATTACTATACTATACACCACTATATTATTGAATTGAATAATATTTCCCCATTCTCTATTTATATCCACGTATTTCACGATATTACCTCCTAATAGCCTCCCCACCATGGAATAAACATTATTCTAAAATGATAAATTCATTACTTATGATATGACTCTATTTATTTTGGGATGAGTCCTATTTATTTTTTAAATGTCATCTCCTTCATAATTCCTATGTGTTTTTACAAGAACAACTTTGAAAAGTAATTTATTTGAGAAATTACTATAATAATTCACATAAACCAAATCATTTTGTGACACATAGATATTATTCCATGATTAATTTTCTTTTTTTAAATAAATGTAATTAAATAATAGAGAATCCATCGCATCTTCATTATCCATTCATTTATATCGAAATACATGAATTAAATAAATTGTATTCATTATTGTCCTCCAAAAATAATATTTTAATTTTGTACAGTTTTGACATTATTCTATAATAAACTAAATAAAAAAATTAAACAACATCATAAAAATAAAATATATATTTCCACAAGATGCCCAAAAATATTGGGCAATAATAAATATTTGAAATATTTATTTTAGCGTCTTATAATATCATTCTATTGTGTATAATCCATGGAAAACCTATTTAAAAAATAATTCTACCAATCCTGGTTCATTAATAGAATTTAAGGGTGATAAACAGACATTGAATGAATTATTATGCTGATAGGAATATTCTTTCTGTATCAAAAGGAGTCACAAATTTTACTTGATTATAGTATACATTATATATTTTATGATATATTGTAAAAAATATATCCAAAAATTTCATCATAAAACCAATTCATGAGACATCATCATAGTATGACATACCATAATAATATCTATTCAATTAATAAACAACATGGGATCTATTTTCTCTAAAATGTAATATATAATTTTCAAATATCAAAAATTATTCTCCATGTGACATCTAAAACCATATAATCCTAAACTAAAAATCATTATCCAAGGATGATTTTACCTTTTTGACATATAACATCATATAGTGAAAAACTCACTACGTCTCAAAAAACATTTCCCACATTAATAGAAAATTTAATAATCTTGGTAGTATATCAAAATGGAAAAAAATTAAAAAATATCCTCAAATTTTCATTAAAAATCAACCAAAATGATGAATTATATGATTAATCAAACATGGATACCATATAAAACATGTACTCGACCCCTTTTGTGACCAATATGGATGGCGTTTCAGATCTCCATCAGTTGGAATCAAATAGACCAATATCAATATCGAATAGAGGGAATGATTTCCACAAAATGGAATCAAATTACACGATATGTACACATATATAAAATCAAAATGTAGAAGATAACATGAATATATAAATATATATACCTCATAACAGAAATAGAAAAAATTATGTGATACAACTAAAACGATAGAAATTCAATTTCCAATAGACCGGACCAACTAAAAAGTACAAAACAAATATGACCAATTACTCCAAATGTATCCTACTGATAGTGTGGGAATACATGAACCATATCACCATCAAACTACCAAAACCCAACTAACATAAAACTACAATACCTCATTAATTAAACATTCTCTTTCTTATTTCAAAATTTATATCCTATTTTATGAACCACCTACCCGAAACATAATTTGTGATCAAACATGTTCAGTGGGGTTTCACCTAGGTGTCTATATCATGTATCTAAATAGTACACCATTAAAGATCCACAATATTGGAAAAAAGAATTAAATACAGTTTTTCATTTTTATATATCAAATCTTTATATAACAATTTCATTTACCCTTTTTTGAAATTTCTAATAAATCAAGTAAATAATTTTTAAATAAATTCATAACCATAAAATAAAATATGTATTTCATATCAAACCAAATAGAAAATCATGTATCATACCATATGCGTGGAATAATAAAAAAATACAAAAAAATCATCCCAAATCTGCTAGGAAACAAAGGTAACAACATGATAAGGATCATGTTAGGTCTGGATTGATTGGAAACTCATAAAAAACATATAAAATGACACATGCATCAAGCATATATACTTAATAATAATGTGTATAAAATATATGAAGAAATCATATTATTCCCCCCCAAATAATTACTAAGTACCTATAATAAAAGGACTAGGGATAATAGTAAATCCCCAACTAAAAACCCACTTAGAGTGGAGAAGATATATTACTAAAACATCTACCTTAAAAAAGAATATATCAGTTATATGACATATTGGTAGGTTATCTAATTCTAATTTCATAAATTCATGTTGTTTATATATTCCATTGTGCCACGTACCCATGTATAGGATGTATCATGATTGAGAATTTGACTGTATTAATAACTAATGTCATTTAGATTATTGAGTAAATTAATTGAAGAATTTTTAAGATTATTTGAATTTATTAAGGGCCACCCCATGGGTGCGTATTCCCTTGGATAACCATCGTTTTGCCGTTTGGCCTAAGATGCCGATTGGAATTCCATTGTTTCCATTTTTAAGGGTTGTTATATAATGAAATTGTTTCAATGAATGTTTCAATGGGAATATGATAGTTAATTCATTATGATAGTTTAATTCACGTGATTTTATTATTATATAATTTTTCATATGTTAGTTAATTATTGAAAACCTTGTTATAGTGAAACATACATGTGTTATTACTATACTGACATGCTTAGACACATGGATAGTCAAAGATACATACTGAAATATAGATACATCGGGATTGTTGCAGATTTGAGTAGTCTTAAATGAAAATACATCGAGATTGGATTTGAAACATTCCGAATTGCGGATACACCAGGATCATCCATGATCTTAATATGCTGAAATGTTTATACATCATGCATGGCCCTATGAAAAATTAAAATGGAATGACTGATGAGGTATCTTCCAAGATAAAGCACAAGCTTGGATTTTGTCTACACTTCTTGTTTAGATAGCCTTTATATGTATCTCTTGTGTTTAAATTATATAGGGGATTACCATGCTTATGTTGTATCCTGAGACATATGTAATTTAGTGAATTAAAATTGATTAAAGAACATTAAATGATTGTAAATGAATACCAAAACATATAGGATTGTTTACATTTGAGTTCCTACTGGTTTACTACATTTCACCAATGTACACTACTCCTATATATACTCACTGATAGATTTGCACCAAACTATTGTGGATTCATTGTGGGATTTATTTTAGACACCCAATTTGGGTCATGTTTTTATTCAGAGAGAGACTATATTTCTACCAGTTTTGATCGGGGAAAGACTCCATATACATGAACATGATTTATTCTTAGCAACAAAATAGAAAGGGACCAATCCAAGGCTTATTATGCTATTGTGTTCGATTTTGATTTACCATAAATTGCTTTTATATTGTACTTGATTGAAGTATACTATGTTTTTTTTCTTAGAACAAGTAACATGATACATAATTTTGATATTATAGGCCTTATGTTTCCATTCATCTAACTATCTTTCATTGTTTACATCAATTTCATGCTATTTACTTCAACTTCCATTGTTATTATTTATTCCATTGTGTTTCACTACTAAAATGAGGGAATTTTTCCCCACTCTCACACCCTAGGAATTCACTACTAGTCAGAATCCTCTGACATTTGGGGAAATGTACTTGAAGCCATGTGGAAAACAAAGTACTAGGCACCAGTAGAGTGGCTTTTGGACTTAGGATGATACAATGTTGTATCAAAGAGTTTTTTCTTCCATGCCTTATTGTTTAGAATCTATAGATAGGGAGAAGAATGAATTAGTAGTTTGTAATAATATACTCCTAGAAGTAGCTAACCCATGCACAAGGAAAAAACTAGTTTCCTCGAAAATTTCCATTTTTCTGGTTTTTCAATAATTATAGATGATTTTAATTCACCATGGGCTGACACACTTTTGTTGTGCTATTATTATTTATACTAATGTAGTTCTATTTTGTTGAAACACAGTGAGGTGGGGGTATGTCATCTCATGCATTATATTAATACATTTTATAATAACATTCCAGGAATTATGGAATTCCATCTATGATACATTAGATATTTCATGATATTGTGATAGAAGTCCTACTTGAGATGCACATAGTTGTGATAGTACATTGATAGATACGAATTCCATTATGATAGTTGTGTTGGTATGTGTTGTGGTTTGTATTGAATGTATGCCATACATTAGTTCCTGAGGTATATGGGCCCTCTATGACCGGAATTTTGTGGATCATTATTCTAGTTTTTATATGAAATTGATCAATGATATTCTCTTATAAGGTTCCAAACATTGATTCTTAGGTAGTATGGGCCCTCGTGGATTGGAATTAGGTATCCCGCACGTTTGTTTTCTGCATAACATGGGTTTTATAATAAATCTGGAGTTTCTATCTAGAAAATACCATTATACATGGTTTGTAGTATAACCTAACATGCCGCATGTTCTTCTTTTCTGGTGAAGAAGGTGTTCTATGTTTTAAGAAGAACATGTCATATAACAATTGTACACGCTATGTTTCTATTGACCATGTGTACTTCAGTGTTAGGTTGGGACATGTTTTTTCATTATTTTAGTAGGAAATGATGTTTAATTAGAGTACATGCCATGTAGTAGTTGACTTTGTATCCGAGTGTGTGACTAATGACACGAGAGGGATGAAAGAATATTTTTACACGCCATGTTAAGGGTGAAAATGTCGTGTATTCCTACACTAACAAAACTGTGTAGTTCTAGCCATGTAGAAGTACCTCATTTCGAAGTAAACTCAATTAATCTATGTGTATCTTGGGGAACACACCGTGTATATGGGGGGTTACACAAACATGTTTGACGGAAGTACATGCCCATGTAATGAACTAGGAGGAAAACCCATGTAATGGGTAATACATGATGTGTACTCCTATTTTGACAATCTTGAGTGTCTTCCTTAATTTTTTTGTTCCTGATCTTCTGAGAAACAATTTCATTTTTCTATATGTTAGTATAGGGGCGTGTCTGCTTGACCTTTAAGAACCATAGAACTATGAAGAAAACGTGTTGTACTCCATGAGAGTAGTGATGATAATACTCAAGAAATGGCGGTACATGGGCTACCAATTGAAACTGTAGTTTTGATATCTTTTTCAACTGATGTGATACCGGATGCAGGTGCAGATGTATAGTACTGACAAGTTTTTGTAATGTTTATACTGACCATCTAGGAGGCACCACATTCTATCACATCAATGGTAGAGATGAAACCTATATTCAATAAATAGAATATGAATAATTTTTTAAGTATGATGTACCATAGTCTACAGAATCATGGATGGAATCAGTTCAAACTGTCATCGTGAATCTGGACACTCCTCTTGAAATTACTTTCAAGCATGCGACCTATATGTTGCATTATTCTGTAATGAGATGGTAGGATTTTGAAATTCATGGAAGGAGTCACTAAATATAAACTAGGAAGAAATTAATTAGCCTTATAAGATTATTATTTTATTGAGATGCTGAGGGTTGACTGAGCTCGAGAGTTCATTCACCTAGAGTAGGGCACATTGTCAATTATGGACTATTTTTCCAGATTTACTATGCTTCCGCGATTGACACATCTTATAACGGGATATGAAATATCTAAGTCTATATGATTCTATGATGGTGTAAAGTTTTAAATCAGACCCCTAGTGAATGTATTCAGTCTGCCATCGGTCTATACTATGGAAAATCAGATATTGATTACCGAGTGTAATTTGTGGGAATCTCATGTGGCGAGCCAGGGTGGTTGGGAACCTATATGTGGTATTGTCTCGACCAGAATCCTGAAGGGGCATACATATAATTCTCATGGGTATAAGATCAGTAAGAAACATTCATTCTGTATATAGGTAAGGTGCTACTAGGGTGGTAGGTCGGGGAATACCAGGCCCATTGTGCCCGAAGGTTCTTGATGATGTCGATATTGCAGCAAGATGGTCAATCTATAACAAATCTATAGGACGTTTCCAACAGTGGATAGTTAGTGTTGTTCTGTAAAAACTCCACATGCAGGGGAAGGGTCAATAAATTCTAACCAGTCTTGAAACTGGAATACTTTTGTGCCTTCAGGCCAAGGTGTTGGCATGGAAATAGAAGCCAGACCTCGAGATCTCAGGGGAAAAAGCGCAACGGTAAGCTCGGGGTAGCCAAGAAGCGTATGTGGGTTGTAGTGAAGGTTAGACTTATGTGGTGCAATAAACCCAGTATGAGTAGGATTCTAGACCTTCTACTTATATAGGTACTATTCTAGTCACCTCTATTTCAACTTTTTCACTTCTGAATACTCGTTCTAAACATAATATTTTTAATATAGTTGTTGTGGATATCCTAGGGGTCAGATTATACACTATTACTAATTTGATGATTCCAAAAACTCTATTAGGGATTAGAACGACATGTGTACTTTAGTGCAAGGAGTCCCCCCTTGGGATCGGTGTGTGTCGCTTTTTATATAACCTTTATGTCTTGGAGATGATGGGAATTTATGTATTTCATGGAATGGGCTTGTTGGATTCTTTTCAAGCCTTTGTTTATTTCTATATGTACAGGGTGAGTTTCACATCACCAGGTGGATGAGAGTTTCTGCATAAGGGTGAATGGGATGTCCAGGCAGGATGATCTAGACCCGAGCACTATGGGATGGGTAGGATGACATACCAAATTTCTAGTTTATATCCGGATGACTAGGGAACATGTCTGGAAAAATGTTCTCCAGTGGTTGATCATTTTAGAGATGTTTTCTAGGACAACTTCTCAGGCTTACCTCTGGTCAAGGATATTGAGTTCACTATCGAGCTACTTCCGGTTGCTACACCATTATCCATTCATCATTAAATGGTGGTTATGATGGAGTTGAAAGATATCAAGAGGCAGTTGGATGATCTGGAGGCTAAGGGTTTTATCTGATCAAGAACATCTATGTGGGGTTCACCGGTCCTTTTCGAAAAAACGTGGATGGTGCCCATTTGGCTATGCATGGGCTATTGGAAACTAAAAAAGTATATAGTTAAAAACTGATATACCTTACCATAAATAGATGACAAGTTTGATCAAATTCAAGGATCATTTGTGTTCTCAAAGAGTGTCCTAATGTCATGATATCACCGGGAATTTGATTGATCAGTAGACATACCATTAACAACCATTCAGTGTAGGTATGAACTATATGAGTACTTGGTTATGACAATTGGACTCAGGAATATGGAAACATTTTTCATTTCGCTGATGAACAGAGTGTTCAATCATTACTAGTTTTCTTATTTGGTTGTTTTCATAGACTATATCGTGGTGTATTCTCACAATCTACACGACCATCCCAAACATGTTGTGATCATATTGAATACACTGATAGTGAATTAGTTATAATCTATGATCACCAAATTCAAATTCTAAATGGATCAGATTCACTTCATAGGTCACGTCATCTCAGAGACTACAGTATCAGTGGACCAAGAGATGGTGAGAGTAGTAGATACATGGGAGCTTCCCAAGAATTTTATTAAGTACAGAGTTTCATGGGACTAGCTAGTTACTAAATGCAATTAACATAAGACTTATCACGCCTGGAAATTCCAATGAAGTGCTTGGTCATGAATGGTGTGATTTTTGAGTGGTCAAGAATCTTGTGATGCATCCTTTTGAGGAGTTGAAGGGGCGTTTGACCTCAGCACTGATACTATTATAACTATATCTAGAAATGAGTTACACTATGCACTGTGAAGCATCATGTATCATGCTAGGATTAGTTCCTATACAGTGGGATCTATTTTTTGCATACGTTTCACCGTAATTATGGTGACATGGGAGGAATTACAGGACACATGATCTCGAGTTGGCTACGATTGTTCATTCTTTGCGGTGTTGAAGACATTATTTACTGTGAATGAATTTGGTATAGTACATGGACCATAAAAGTCTCAAATATATCATTATAGAATCTGATTTAAATCAGAGACAACGAAGGTGTGTGGCATACCATTAGTCGTTTGATTTTTATCATGCCTATACACATGGAAATGGAAATGCAGTGGCTAGTCACTAAGTAGGAGGGATCAAATGCAGGTTGTTGAGAAGGGTAGTGGTGAGTGGTAGATTATGTCCTTGTTATCTGAGATGAATTTAGAGGTTCACAATATTCAGAGACATACTTATCCTTCATATTTGGTAGTTACATCTACCCTACTAGACATAGTGAAGATGTGGAAGCTATCAGATTCTGATGACCTAGTCCTCTAAAAGAGTGTGGCAGGTAAGGATCCTCCACCTGGATGGACAAAGGTGGTGATTAAATTCTACTTATCCATCGGCATGTGTGGGTTACAAGAGATATATGTGAGGAGATGATGCAGGATATTCATGATTCCACATTGTTAGTGAATCTTTGAGTCACCAAGATGTACCATGAATTACTCCTTTTGTAATGGTGGTTGGGTATGGAGCGAGAAGTAGCTGGTTTTGATACAAGATGTTTTATAAGTATTTTGTTTAAGGTGGTACATTAACAACTGGTGGTGATTTTACAATAGTAACCTATTCCAGAGTGGATATGGGATGATGTGTCTTTTGATTCTATGGTGAGGTTACTAATGTCACCAAGAAGCAAAGAAGATGTGTGTGTAATAATTGACAGAGTTACGATGGTCGCTCACTTCCTGCCGATCACATGCAGCATCATTGATGATGAGATCAGAAAAATGTATATCTGTGAGGTAGAATGACATCATGGTGTTCCCCATTATATCATTTCAGATAGGGATTCCCTCTTTACGTCTCGTTTTTGGATGTGTTTTTAGGGGGTGCTTGGTTCACAAGTGCTTCTGAGCACAACATACTACCCTTGGCTCAATGGTTAGATAGGGCATACAATATAGGTTCTATAGGAGATGTTGTGTGCATGGTTCATAGACATTAGATGATCTTGAGGGATTCATATACCCTTTATTGAGTTCTCCTATAATAATATCTTTTGGGGAACTCTTTATATGGTCCATATGAGGTTTTGTATGGTAGGAAATGGTAATCACCACAGTATTCACAAGATGTAGGAGAAGAAGCTATACATGGACCTCATTTTGTCCAGGAGACTACTGAGTAGGTTCACCTGATACAATAATGGGTGTCTAATTCATTGTATCTTTATAAATCTTATGCTGATCAATGAGGAACAATTTTGGTGTTTGATGTCAGGGATCGTGTTGTCCTACGTGTCGCACCGTGATTGGGACATAAGAGGATCAGGGGAGAGAGTAAGCTTTAACAAAGATATGTCAGACTGTTTGAGATTATCCAATAAGCTGGGTCGGTTTCCTATCTTTTACACGTACCACATAGAGAACAAGCCAAGCACAACGTTTTCCATGTATCTTAGCTATGCCACTATCATTGAGACCAATATCACGTTTTTTCAACCAAGGAGGCTATGCTACAAGTTGATTCATCCATTGAGGATCTTCAAATTTGTATAATTGAAAAGGGCATGAAAAGTTATCCAAGGCCATACAATTACACTTGTATGGGTTATATGAAAGCATAATTGAGTGAGGGATGAGACTTGGAAGAGGGTGGCTGATGTAGGTGCTCAGTGGCCAAATTTATTCCCAGGTATTTCATCACCACCATTGGAAGGGAAATTCAGGGATGCATTTTCTTTACGGTGGAAGTTTTTATGAACATAATTCATTTTTAGGTGTATATTTATTCTCTTATTTTTATTTTAGTTATATTTGAGTAAATAAGAGAAACCGGGAAAATGCTTGTTTTTAGAGAACAAATAGTGTAATCTTATATACACGACATGTAGTATAGCTGTACAGAATAAAGATACATGGCGTGTTAGCATGTTGGCCTGGCCGAGAAGAAAAATCCACTACATGTTGTGTACAATTTGATACATGCCTTGTAGTCATGTCGACATGGTCGATGCAAGATGTGTAATGTAGGTGAGAGAATTTAGGAAAAGTAATATGATATACACACTCTGTATATAATCTTACTTGACATGTACTTCTAATATTTTTATTAAAATGGGAAATAACTTATTTTTCACTTCTTCTAGATAGAAGAGCTGCTAGGTGAAGAACATAGGGATGCGAATCATTTCCTTCTCCCGATTTATCGTTTAGGACCCGATTGAAGTGTCGTCAGTCATGTTTGAATCCTCTATACAAGAGATTTATTCATATAGTGCTCTTCATGTGAATTTTTTTCTATTGATCTAGTTATGTAAGGTTTAATGATTTACCACATCTCTTAGATCTACGCCATTCATGGCCAATTAAAGGAACGTTGTTTGATTATATTGGTTATACAACATTGAAGTAGGTGGTATCATGATAATTTCACAATTTCAAGATTTTCATATGTTCCATTATGTTATGCACCCATTTTAGGGTGTCACGTTATTGATATTTTTGTGTTGTTAATTTGTAATTTCATTTAGGTGCTTTATTAATTGGATTGAATAACATTTAGGATAATTTGAATTGATTATTGGCCACATTGTTGGTGTGTTTTACCTTAGATGACCATCGATTAGCCGGTTCGACTAGGTTGCTGATGGGAATTCCTTTATTTCCCTTTTCATGGGTTGTTTTGGAATTAAATTTGTTTAATGAACATTTCAATATGAATATGATAGTTAAAGGTTTTGGATATTTTAATTCACAAGTTAGTACTATTATATAGTATTCACCATGATAGTTGATTATTGAAAATAGTGTAATAGTGTAATTTACATGCGTTGTTGCTATGATGATATATTTATACACTGGGCTAGTCTGTAATACATTCTGAAAATCTGATTCATCAGGCTTGACAGTTATTTGAATATGCTGAAATATTAATACATCGGGCTATCCCTGATACATGCTGAAATGCAAATAAATTGTGCTCGTCCCTAATTGGAATATGGTGGTGTTATTATACAATAGGATTGGACCTGACATATATTGAAATGGAATGAATTATGAAACATCATCCAATCCAATGCATTGTCATGGATTCAGTTTGCACTTACTTTTTTGATAGCCTTCTGAGGCATCTTGTGGGTTTAAATTATATATCAGATTGATGGGAATAGGTCGGATCCGAAGACATATATAAATATGTGAATTTGAATTTATTTAATAACATAAAATGTATGATAATGAATTTCATTACATATATGATATCTTACTATTGAGTACCTACTCGCTTACAACATTTCACTATTGTACACTATTGTTGTGTATACCCACTAATAGATTGGTATTGACCTTTACTGACTGCCTAATGTAATTTTTTTCTCACAACCAATTTGGGTCATGTTTTTGTGCCAAGGTAGACTATATTGTAGTAGGTGTGGATAGGGGCCTGGATCCCTTTACTAGTACAATATTACAACTTTGCTGTTGGAGAGCATGGGACCATGAAAAGGCTTGCGATGCAGCTGAGTATCATTTGGTTTTACCATACATTGGTATTTTGTGTACATGATTTAAATGTACCCAATTTTATTTTTATTCTTAGAACACATTATGTGCCACATCATTTTGATATTATATTCCTTATAGTTATCTTCATCAGGAAGACTTTCATTGTTCATTACTATTTCATATTGTTTACTACTCTTGCAATTATTATTTTTTATTCCGCTATGTTACATTCTCTAAATGAGGGAATAGTTTCCCCACTTTAACACCCTAGGTCCCCACTTCAATATGGAATCCTCTGGTATTTTCTGAAACGCGTTTGAGGCCATGTGTCCAACATGGTACGTGGCACCAGTAGAGTGGCTTTCAGACCTGGGGTGTTAGAATGATGTGTGGATGAATTACCTAGAATTTAAAATACTTATAATGATTTTGAAGGGTTCCATGCGGATGATTTTCTATACAAATCACATGCATCTCTTTCCCCTAGAACTTATGGTGGATTCTAGGTGTTTTTTGAGAATTTATCTTGATTACAAAAGTAATTATCATCCATATAACCCTTGGTATTTGGTTTTTAATTGACTTTCCCTCCTAAAATTTTTATATTCATTCATGGGGTAATAATATTCTTGACCATAGACATTGTTCATTCTAATATTGATTGGTTTTTTTGTAGGATCCTCATTTCATTCCTCCTAATATTTTTCCTTGTGGATGTTTTCCATTTAAAGTGTTGTTCAAATATCTGTTAATGTTATGGGTTCTAAAACATACACGTATCGTTTTATTAATTGTAATGAATGTTCAATATTGTAATTTCACAAACATAATATTTGTCCAAATATTTAAATGATGAATTTAATTGTTCTTTGGAGTCCACTAGTGTATAATAGAATTTGAAATTTCTTTTTTCTATTGACTGGGTGAGTAAACCATTTATTACAATTGAAATTCTTAATGGATTAATGTGTTTTTAAAATGAACTAATATTTGGGTGTTTCCCTGATATATGTTTACTTTAGATTCACCTAATTACTCAAGTGGCTCAAATTTTTTTGGATTAATACCAAAGGATAAATGAAATGTGTTAACAAAAGAAAATATTAATTTTCATAATTAACCATTGATCATGATGATGTGATTTATTGAGATCCCTATTTATTTGATATGTGTTTTCATAAATGCTAAAATTAATATATTGGGAATTTGAAATGTTGAATTGATGAAATAATCTTACACTAGGATTTGACCACAAAAACATTCTAAAATTCATATATACCGGGACTGGATGTCATAAATTAAAAGTTCTTATATAATATTCTCAAAACTATTTGATAAGTGTTAATCATAAATTTTGGGCTTCGAACTAGATTTATATGATATATAACATGGTTATAAGAATATGTATTATGATGATTATATGGTTGAGGATGGAATGGTCACGAGACAGTCTCATAGACATTCCATCATGGAAGGAAGGTAGCACATGTTTAACCATGTTTACATTGTTGTTAATAGCATGGATGTGAGACATCATCATCTTCATAATGTAAATTTAATTAATGTAAAAGTGGAGAAAACACAAAAAAGAACACCAATACACTCCCACCCCTTAACCCGAAAGCTGAGAGATTTGGAGGCCTGAAAAAGTGTATACCAAGTGAATCTCATCTGATCATGTTGACACCCTCATGGTTCAAGATGGCCATAGAATGAAAGTATACATACTCTAAGATAGAGATATCATGTTCATTGAGGCGATTAGAAATCTTTTTTCCATTCCTCAATGCATCACTTTGATGTTTCTTCCAAGTATATGTCTACATTTCTAGTTGGAATAAGTGATCCCCCAGGGAGATTCACCCTGGTCATGTACCGGCTTGTGCACCCGAAGTGAATCTGCTTTCACTTCAGTGATAATGAAATCCCCTTATGCGCATAAGATGAGACCAAAGAGCATTAGAAAGGCCTTAACCAATAAAGATGAACATTTACACAACCATACTGTAAAATCCATGATCACCAACCCACTAGTTATATGCACCACCCCACCTCCTTGTATTATACCCATAGCATATGAGTCATCTATATTGATTTTAACCCTGTAGCTATAGCGTTATTGAGGACCAAATTTCTCATTGTCCAAATAACCAGGGGAACCTCCTATGCCCCTCCATGAATCATGATAATTAATGGGGCTTCCTTCTAGATTCAGACAGGCTATTCCAAGTCACATAAATTTTTTTTTCATCCAGACAATTATACAACCTGCAGTCATGGCCACCCCTTTCTGTCACAACATGTTCTTCACCTTCCAACGGAACCAAAGTCTTACACGCAACACCATAGAATGCAACATTGTTTCTAGTCTACTACCTCCTGATACGTTTTATGGAAAATCATGGAAAGAGAGGTCATCCATGGTAGAATTGAAGTCCCCAGTGAACCCCCCAAAACATTTCTACACATTGCACACCCATTCACTTTAAAAAAAAGATCCATGATTTCCTCATTGTAAATTTTTCAACTGAAAAATAGTGACCCCATGTTAACCGCACACCTCTGAACTCTCTTATCATTTAGGACAACTTTGTTTTAAATTCTCTAGGTGTGAAAATAAAATTTTACCAGTATATCATTAACCCATAGAACATCATCATACATGTCTTCATTTTCAAGGACATGTTACCTAGTGACCCTCCAACAGAGATTTGACATGAAAGACCTAGATTGGGATTGGGTGAAGGTGACTATTTCCATGTCTGAATTCAATCTGATGAGTTTGAATAGAACATGTTTCTCCCTATCCATAACTATCGTGATAATGGTTGGAATGATGCTATCCTCCCTGAATGTGATGTTGGTGACCAGAAATCATGGAAAATAGATGATGGTACCACACCAGTTATGGTTCCAAAAATATAAATCTCATCTTCCCTTGGGTCGATGAGATTGTCGGTGGTGTATAAAAATAAGAGGACTAATCACCGAGCAGATGAAAAAATCCCGACCCTCCACTGGTGCCTGGCATTCCATGTAGTATTTTTGGATGGTCTTCCCCAAAGATATCATTTATCTATAACATAATAAGATAATATTGCATGCTTTCATTATAATGAATCTTCAAGGAAGCGTACATTGATTCCTCCTTCACGAACCGGCCTATCCATCTTATTCTAGGAGGCCCAGTGCCATTTTCCTAATGAGAGGGGCTCCCATATGAATTTTTCAAGGATCCTATCAATATTTTTAAGGAAACATTTAGGGACATTAATAGATGAGATAGAATGCACTAGAGTTTCCATTAGTACAATGTTTACCAGTGCAATCCATCCACCAAAAGATATGTATTTGTTGTTCATGTATAGCACCGAGTCAGTGATCTTCGTGATAAGGTGGTTAATGTTATAGATACGAATTCTACCAGATGAAATTGGGGCACCCAAGAAGTCCATAGGGAGAGATCCTTTATACATGTTCATTTTGTGGCTCATAGGGGAAACCTGCATGGAGGTGCACCCATTTGAAATTTAGAAGTTGATCTGGTTGTTGTTGATGACCTACCCAATCTAGTGGCTATACTCCTCCAACTCCTTTCCCAATCAATAATAGGTTATTATAGAGGAATCTGTGATTTTTATGGTATCATTCACGAACATATGGTGTGACACTCTAGGGAGGATCAATTTTCTATGATACGGGAGAATCCCACCATTATTGATATTCTGATGAATGAGACGACTACGTACATCGTGGAAAGGAACGAACAAGCCCAGAGAGATCGGTTCCCTCTGAATTAGTCCATAGGTAGCCTTGATGAATCCATATGATTTCTTGATGAATGTAACTAATAGCAAGGATGAGCTAAAATAGTTGAAGATTATATCTGTATTCCTATAAGAAAACCCCATACCTAGAAACACCTTATTGATGTATATAAACTCCACATGATAATATGATTTGTTCATATCAGGTTTGATGTATATATTAGTCCCATGGGATTTTATGTTAATATCACAAAACATTTTCTGAGCCAGAGCAATGGCTTCCAATATTGAGAAACCTTGACAAAGTCGTGTACTTCTAATGAAACCCACCGATGTAGATGGATGGCCAAAAGAGAGTTAATAATGCTAGCAAATATTTTACTTGGGATATTACAAATTATTATCAGATTATATTTAAATATGTAGTAGTGGTTAATATATTTAGGAAGAAGAACCATTTTAGTGGTGCAAGAAACTCGAGAAAAGCTCACTCCCCAGAAAAAATCTTGTACAACCTTCAACAAATCCTTCATCACTATACCCCATGAAGATCTATAAAATGAACCTGAAAATCTGTCTGGCCTTGCCGCACTCTCGGGGCTCAAATTCATCATGGAGTCCCGAATATCTTCCTCAAAAGTAATTAAACATATTCATTAATTTTATATAGACTAGACTAGTGAGGGAATAACATCAAACAGTCGTGTTTCCTTTGTAGGGTATCTGTTTGGCATTTGTTCATTATGGCTAGCAAGAAGATTGATCAAATGGGTGCTATCCATGATAACCACCACATCTGTGTTATCTGTATATGATCCATCAGACATGAGAATACTTTTTTTAGCCGGATCCTTTTCTGGATAAAAACATGAAAATAATAAGCTATTTAATCTCCGTTTCGGAGACAATTAATCCTCACAACATCGCTATCAAACCATTATTGTTTCAAAAGAATACCCAATAGAATTACATTTTTCCTTTAGAGCTCCTCAAAAACCAAGTCATTCCACACATCTTCTAGACACCTATCCATGAAATCTACATCCATTGTGATGATCTCTAATTAACCATACAGTGTGTAGATATATTTTCACCATACATTAAGACTATTTTGTTTCCTCATATTTTTGTCAAATATTTTCAATTTGTTCCCTTGGACAATCATATTCTAGGTGTTACAAACCAGGTCCTAGTATATTTTTATTCTGGTCCAAAGATGGCTAATGAAGATGTGTCCATTGCGGTTATGCACAAGTTCTAGAGAGACTATGAGAGGAGAGAGATCTGAAATTCCAAGTACCAAATGATGCACCTTTTAGTTAGAGAATTTAGAGATAACCTGGATGTTTCACATGCAACAATCGAGATAGATCCCAGAGCGATGGTTCCTCTTATTGATGTTAAACATGGTGAACCGGTCTCCCACATATCCATGGTCAAAGTGGACCTTTCCTTCCATGAAAATATAAATGTCATGGATGGCCATTCTGGGAAATGAGCCCCTACCTGACTACTCTGTTGGATCTGATACAATGTTAAAATTACCTAATATGATCCACTCCTCTGATCTAGGATAAAAATCATTGAGGAATTTCTATAAAAAATCTCTACAAACATTGTCAAAACTCATATAAACAAAGTAAAAAATGGTATAGTTCATGAAACTCTTTGGGATGGCTTGGAACATTCTATTGATTGTTTCATTATGGACTTCTAGTATTTAGAGAATGGAAAAACTGTGGTTCAAGGGAAGTAACTTTTGAGTCATTGATTGAACCTACAAGTATTTTTTTACATATAGAAAAATATTTATTTCCATTCAATTCTAAGATAAAATTATTCCTTTATTTTTAATTGGATTATATGGATGGAGTTTTTATGGGTTTTCTCCTATTCTATAATATTTTAATTACTTTATCTCAGATATATATATATTATTTCTACTTGATTATTCATCTGTGTTGTAACATTATATCTAGAATATATATTCTCCCCACTATAGAAATCACACATGAACATCTAGTTGAAATCCTTCATCATATAGAGAGGAACTCATGAGATCTAATAAACAAACCTTTTGTATCATGTGAGATAATGATAGTTTTGGGGACGTTACAAAGTGTTATCATAGGAGAGTTCATTTATATTTCATTTATATTTGAGAAATTTTTCATGAAGAATAATATATCTCAATAATTGGTTAAGAGGTTTTTCATAAGAGAAGCTAACCTATTTGTGGGGGGAAATCTGACTTCCTAGTGGCATATTATTTTAATTCTATTTGATTGTTACAGTTTTAATTTTGTCAAACTGGTTGATTCACATGATTTTCTGAGGTTATTTATTTATAATGTTATCATATTTTATGATATTAATTCTATTCGACCATTCTGGTGTGGTATTAGAATGTATGAATCATAATTGGAACTTAAGTACATATATTGAAATGAATTTTTCATTATAGGGACATAATTACACTCATTTTTTTTATATATTATTATTTGTCTCTCATATTATATATTTGTTATATCTATGAAATGAAGTAACTGTTCAATAATTTTATGTGGAAACTCGTGAAGTACATGATAAGATATTCTCGGAATTAGTGGTTCTCTATTCTTGTCACCAATTGAGGATAAAACTATTTTTATAGCTATATTTTAAGGAGTGTGTTTTTCATGTAGAAAAAATACTTCCTCATCGACTTCATGTTGAGAATCAGGAGGGTGGAACATAACACACTCCTAATATAAATAAACATTATCTTCATTTTTATTCTGATGATTATTTAGACATTAATCTTTACGAAAAATTATTTTAGGTCATGAAATCTATGGAACGATATACTATTTTCACTATAAAATCAATTTATGTGAATATGACATAGTTTAAGCTTCATCATGTACCTACCGTTTTTGGGGAGGGAGCATATAAAAATCCTAGCTCTACATCGAGTCAAACCATTCAATATTTATGAATCTAAAGACATCCATAGATTGGATGGGGAACATAATGGACATATTCCTCATGGAATATCAAAAATTCAGTGGGATATTATGGATATAGTTGAGAAGAATGATGATCTTTCAAGAAATTGAAATGAGAAGTTATTCCTGAGTTAATTCTATCAAAAGATGTTAATGGATGAGAATGTAATGACCCAAGTATTTATATAATAATTCATATTCATATCCGATTATATTTATGAATATGACATTAATTATTTGATAAATGGTACACCTAGTATGATATCTTACCCAACACACACCAATTGGTTTCTCCAAAATGTTCTGTTGCACACAACATTGAGTTGTACCAAACAATAATATAATATTATTATTATTTTAATTTGTAGTCAACGCATAGGAGTTTTATTGTAAGAAATGAAAAGAACTAACTCAAATATGATTTTACATTTTTGTTGATTTTTTATACATTTATCCAATAAATTTTAGATGATTAAAACGAGAATGAATCAAATTTTAAGAATAAAATTCTCTAATATTTTTAAATGGACGTTTTACCTACTTTTAAATGTAAAAACATGTTAAATATAGGTTTATTCACCTATTTATATTTTATATGAAATAATATAATTCTTATATAGAAGGAGGACACCAAAATTAACTATTTTTATAATTTTTGGAAATTTTCTGATTAAGTTAAATTTTTTATGAATGGTGAGAAATACTGCATTTTAATTCAAAACTGCATTTTCATCTAATTTATTTATAGTGTTCGGTTGTGATTTTAATTTTTTAAATTTCTAATTAGATTTATATTTTATCATTTAAAACAATTTTGACCATTTTATGTAATTTCACATTTAAATTGAACGTAAAAACATATCAATCTTTTGATAGGAATAACTTCATAAAAAAATATTTTTTTACAATTGGAATTAATTTTAATTAATCTTTAGAAATTTATATGTTTTGAATTTGGAAAAATTGATTCAATATTAGAAATTTGAAGGTTGATATTTGATAAATATTAACCATTTATTTTTTGACATTATGAATAATATCTTTGGTTATTATTTGTTTTCCATTTTTAAAGGGTAAAACTGGTAAATAATTGTTAAAAATAATATTATAATAATATTAAACTACCCAAAAACATTTTATAATACTATTGGATGTGATATTTATGACCATGAGAATCCATTGGTCGATTTTGGGAGCACATGAAGTAGGTTGGGTGTGATAAAGAGAAGTTATAAGAATTCAATTTAATTAAAGAGAACTATATCATAAACATATATATTTTACTGAAAGAAGTTTAATATAGGGTTACATAACTAATAAAATTGAATATAAATACTCTATAATAATATAAAAATATTTCATACCTCATGGTATTTTTTTTAATTTGTAGACAATAAATAAATAATTTAAAATATGACACAATAATGATGTTATTATTGCCTTATTAAAGAATGATTTATATAAATGATACTAAAAAAAATAATATATAAAATTTCATCATTTTGATATCATCCATGAACTATCAAGAAGATATATTCAAATTTTATTTGATTTAATTTATTTGGTTATTAGTATTCTAGATGTTATGACCTTAAATATCAATTACTAAATAGTGTGAAAATTTACATAAATATGTTTTTAAATATAATTAGTATTTTATTAAATGATATATTTGTCCTAAAAATATAATATTCAGACAATTGGATTATATAATATTAAAAATATAATTTATCATCAAGATTTTTTTCTCTTGGAAATTTATAGTAACTGTATAACCATGTAATATGAAAATACAAGAAGACATGGTAAGAGTTAATATTTTTACGTAGGTGTTAAAGCTAAAATATATGGTTAATTTTTTGACCATACCATGTAAAAAAATTATTTCTTGAGAGTATATTGATGCACTATCATCTATTCCTTTAAATATATCACTTTGGAACTATTATTATTCATAAATAATTTTATAATATGCTAATGTTTCCAAACATTCCTAAAGTGTACTGCATCCCTCTAATAAAAAGAAAACCACGTATACTCAATTACTCATACCTCACAAGCCCCATGACATGCCAAAATTCTATTAAATTAATCCCCCAAAATCTATAAATTCCTCCTGAATATTTTATATGGGAGGTAGTCAATTCAAGTTATCTTTTTGGATCAAATCAAATGAAGTTACCCAATATATAGGTAAAGTCTGATCTAAAGTTCCTTTATTTTATTTCCATTATTCACTCTGTATAATATTATTTATATATTATTTCATAACCAAATAATTATAATAAATATACTTGGATGTTTTTATGCGATGGACTCGAGATACACATACACACATTCCCATCTAATTGATACAAACATAATGTTTCTTTGTACGGTGAACTACTACCTCACAAACTGATGATTGTTCAATTTTCTACTACCATATATAATGGTGGCCTTTATGATAGAACAATATTTATATATCTTAAATATTATATATTATTGTCTCTATGATTCTGTAATTTTTTACAACATACAATTATTCTTTACATAATCTCTAAATACAATAATTTCATTTGAGGATGTGTGGACAACCACCCCATAAAAGTGATATGACACGTTTAAACCATACATGTATCGTATAGAGGATGGAATTAACAAAATTATGTAACATATAAGACAAAAATATTATAATAGAAATATAGAATATCAATGTATCATTTAGTTTTTATTCCTTAAATATGAAAAATAAATGCTAGTAATGTTCATGTATACGTATGACCTAACATCTCCATGACCGGTGCATTTAATTTATTTTTCTGAAAATGATGAAAATGTTAAGGGCTGTTATGAATACATATATACTGTTTATATATTATATTTAAATCAATAATAATTTTTTGGTTATGATATAATATTTACCACATTGACAATTTACATCAAACAAGTTCATTTTCATCTCAAGTACTGAATATTGACCAAACGACCAATATGAACATAAATAATTATGAAATTTTTATATCAGTTAAATATGTGATATAAATTTAATAATAATATTGATGAATGTTCTAAAAATAGTATAATTTTTCTTATGATTGTTATTCATAATGAACAAGTAACATACGTGACGATTTGGAGTCAAGTTAGGGGAATCTACCAATGTGAACTTTTCAAGCACTCCATTAATGTTATGCATTTTTAATTTATGTTTCCTTATTTTGGGATTTGAAATAAAACATACACCCCTAGTAAATATTATTTAAAAATTATTAGAGGCCACGTTTAATCTCAATCAACTCATTTTATAAATTTTTATGTAGCACCGTTAGGCTTCTGATCTTTTGTAAGGGAACTTCTAACCTAATTTTTATTCATTGGGTTGATCTTCTACTACATGATTATGTAGTTCTATAATTATGTGAGAAATGGATTTTGATATCTTATATTGTATTTATAATTTATTGTGGGGATTTATATTTATTTGAAATAATCGATCTATTTTATTAACATAATGGTCTTTGTAAAGGAATTTTTAAAATCAATTTACACTCATTGGGTTTTTGGAATACATTGTTGATTTTATTATTCCATGATTATGTGTGGAATAACTGTTTATTTAATTTTCTTTTAAATTTAACTTCCCTTTGTTTGGATATTATGTTTCTACAAATAATCACCCCATTGCTAAATTCTTATGCCATTTATATGAACATTGTATGAGAAAGAATTACTCAATCTCAATTCATTGAGTTAAATATCCATGGCATTGGGTTTTTTCAAGAATATGTGTGATCGACCTCAAATTTTTTTTGCACTGAATATTGATATATATTCTGTGTATTTATATATTTAAAACTTATTTAGGTCATAATTTTTTTCTTTAATTTAATTATTGGATCTTTTTATGGTACTACATATCAATCCCCTTTCATTACGGCATATCTCGATATTCTTCACCTTTATTATCCTATAAGATGTATATAAAATCCTTTCCACTTTTTATAATATAAATTTCAATATTCCAATGAAATATAATGATTTATTTTATTTTATTTTTGAATTATTTTAATTCCAATGTCTCTCATGTGTTACAAGACTCTTTAACTGAAACATCATTTTAATTATCTTAAATAATTATTATTCAAAATCATTCTCATTGATGTATTATTTTTCAAAATGGTTTCATGGATTAATTTATATGGAACATAATATTTTTAAATGTTAATACAATTTAAATTTTTCAATGTGATATTGGAAAATATGATTCAAAAGTCACTTTCATAAATTTTTTAAATGGTTATGGAAATGGAATAAATATTTCAATATCTTGAATTGATTTCTTTTGATTGTTGAGTGCAATTTTGATAATTTCAATCTCTTATGTGCCATGAATATGTAATGGTAGATGTAAATTTGATAGGTGGTTACATGATAAACCAAATATTGGTGGTTTTTTGATAAACCTAGGTCGGGTGAGCTCGTGGTAGCTCTCTAATGCATTAGGTAACATGACAGAGGCAATATTACAGTTTCTCCTATGACAATTAGGAAATATATAGTAATGGATATTCCAAAGGTAATCATGGAGGTTACTCCCTATGTAGCGGTGAAAGTTATGATGTATGTATGATATGGATTCTACATGTTACCATTATGTATTATGATTTCTATGATGTTTTGTTGGAATCTTGTTATTACATTTTTTATATAGTATGTAGTTTATGTTTTATGGGTGAAAATTATGATTTTACAAAAATGTTATCATGCGTTTTATATATTCATGGAGTTATGGTTTTATTCATTATTTTATATTTCGTATTGAAGTTTTTATGCGCATCACACATTTTTGAAATGTTTTTCATAGTATATAAGGAACTATAAGATAGAGGATGAATTCAAAAATATTTTTATCAATAAAATATAATTTATTTTATTTTAGGGGGTATATTATTGTGAAATTCATGGATAGAGTATAAGTGTCTACATGTAAACACCTAAGATGTAATGTAATTGTTATGGCCTCATTCTATAATTATTTAAACCTGAAAATATCAAAAATGTTATAGAATGTAATTTTTTTAAATCAAAACTCATGATAATGTATGGTCTAATGTTGAGGCCATATGGATAAGGTTCATGAGTTCATTCACCTGCAAAAGATGGAATATCTATGATGGACTATGATAAATGTCTCATATACATGTAGTTATTTGTTCCATCATTGGAAGTAGATTAGATCTATAAGGTAATATTTTTTTAGGATGGTATTCATTATATGACCAGGTGTATGTGAAAATGTTCCCTATGAGAAGTATTGATGATTTGATAAATCATGAAATCATCATAGAAGAGAATATGAGAGCGGTCTCAAGAAATGGTCATTTTGATTCAACCTAGAAAACTATGAAATCATACTCTAGTGGAAGGACTCGTCATAAGGATATTTTTTCCAAGGATGTAGTAGTCAAAATCATCATTTCTTTAGGTATCCAGCTCATTAATATGTATCATTGTACTAATATTAGTGTGCATGGATGAGACAAAAATATACATAGTGTCCATATCCTACATTGTAGTGACATTATTATAGAATGTTGGTCTACCAAAATTTGTTTCTTAGGGGAATTCACATGAAGAGATATCGTCAGGATGTACAAAATTTATAATATTCCTATAATGGCTCAGTTATTCCTTAGTAGATTGGTTGTGGGGTTGAACATGAAAATATATTTTATATAGAGTACATGGTACCCCAAATAGTGAATGGATGTAACCGGAAGAAGGTATAGCTTTTTGGAGTCATGACAGTGCCAAAGAAAATGGGGATGGATAGATGCATACAATGTAGAATACTCCAAATACTGTCGATTCATGACCATCAAATATCCGAGGTATGATTATTATATCATATAATCATTATTCTATTTTTTATTCAACAGAATCATGTGTAATGGATCCCCACTCACTCGAAGATCACTCTCAACATCTTCTATCGGCTCCACCCTCTCCTCCTAGGGTTTTGAGTTCTCCCCTAAAGTGATGGGATATCCTCCTCCATCAACATCATGTTCATTGCGTCTTCATTTTGTCCTTATTCTATGTAATTCAACCCTTTTACGGTTTCTTCATTCATACTTCTTGAGATTCCAATCATTATTCTCTCCATCCACTACTATGTTGGTTTATCCCGATACACTCACCCCCCATAGTTAGCTATGTCAGTTCTTAGATTAGTAATAGACTATGGTGGTGGGATTTGGTTCATCATTGTATTCTCCATTTAGTGGTTTCTTCCCTTTTCACACCTCTATGATCCCATGATCTATCAATTCTTCATATTATTCAATATTATACGGTTTTATCCAATTTGAATTGGGGTATCCTTCTTCTTATTTCTATGATTTCACCCCCCTCGATGTGTTTTTTTATCAGGGTATCATACCCCTAGTTCCCCCTTTACGTTCATGAATTTTTTTCTTATTAGTGTTTTGTTCTTTATTTTTTCATCCTTGTTCCATTGAGGTGTTGGGTTATTAATCTAGTTCGATTGTTGTGTTTTCAATTGGGTTATGGTCTTTCTTAAACCGGGGATTTTCCGACATCGTGGTTTTTCGTGTCGTTGATGGTGCTTGATCTATCATGGATTTTTGTGGAGGCCCATTATAGACATGATCCTTTATAGCCTCCTGGTTCACTACTCCCTTCTAGGTAGGTTGGTAGAAATGGTCATTAGGATACATTGGGTTGCGTTTTGTGATGTGGACTGGGGGTCAAGGTGGTGCGATCATATGAAACAATGAGGATTCTATTTTCTGGTCAAGTCTGGCATTGCTAACAGGTGTCATCAGGGAACACACATATTAATGTGGTGATTGTGTAAAGGAAACTAAATGGATTGGAAAATGTAAATTTCACCTGGACATTTTCTTCTTCAATGAAGTGTCTCCATGTGGCTAATTGGTTTTTCCAAAAGCATGATTTTCCCAATGCTAAGGTAGGGGAGTTCATTACAAGGTGGTGATGGAGGGTTCCAATGGATCCATCATGGGTTGTCACTAGACTAGTGTATTGATATGGATGATGAATATGGATTATTCATAGTGTTCTTCATGGTGAAGCTAAAATTATGAGCTTTGATTTCATTAGTTTATTTTAAACTATTTTCGTAGGTGGTGATGTGGATTTCTTAACTTGAGGAAATGTTTCGACAATGATGTCATAGTTCATTATCAATTTGAAGTTCATTATTATGAATTTTTTAAATCATGGTTTTTAATTTGGGGTTTTTTGTTTCTTTGTTGACTATGTGGATATCGGTTTTTGGTTCCCACATTACCAAAAAATGATTATTATGAATTAAAAAAAATTCTTTAAGGAAGTGGGTAATCACATTCCTTTTTTATCTTCACCATCTGAGAATGTTTTGGAATTTTATATGGAAATCATGGATTGTGTTTTGATGATCGACACAACATTTGGATTTCAATCTAAAAATAAAAAATTTTCGATGTTGTGTTAAATTGATATTGTAGGTTATTGTTTCTTTTGGGAAATTTGTGTGATATAAATGTTATGCATTGAATTTATTTTAGGTATTTTGTTGATAGTTCTAAAAATGGATCAAATAGACTATTACCATAGTATATTGACATTTATTAAATATTAAGGATGTACCAATTCACACATGTGTGACTGTGATCTTTATAATGGGCATGCCAAACTAATTAATTTCGTATTGGATTTTATAATGGATTAGATAGAATGTAATTCTCTACAAGATGGTTATATGAAAAATGAATCTTTTCCTCTAGTGTATACAATGTTTATGTTGTAATTATCAAATAAGTCACTGACTTAACAAATGAGAGAGAGATATTGTTTTTTGATCATGTTTTTAGGATTATATCTAGTTTATATATCGTCTAATATAATGGAAATTGTACTACTTGTGAAGTTTAATATTAAATTGGAATATCATGAATATTAACATTTCATATGTCTTATTCAATATATTAGAGGTTATTTATTTCTATATTAGAATGAGTTTTATGGGTCTTCAGGCTTATGTTTGGAATATTGGTGAATTGTCCAGATGATGTTCATGATCTAGTATCCTCTTCCATGCATCAATGATATCATTGAACATCTAATATGTATTAGGATATTCTCAAATATCGATTTATGGTCTGGATACTATCAGTTTATGTTGACACTATCAAACATACATCATATTTTTTTCTGTGATGGTGTTGATTTTATGATAACATAGTGATATCATTTGTATTGAACAATTAACTAGTGGTATACATGTCCATGATGAAAAGGATTTCTCATCTTTTTTGGAACTGTTTTTATGGTTTTTATTGAAGATTTATTTGTGTACTATCAATTAGAAAAGGTTCATTAAAAAACATATTATTATAATTATTTACCTATTGAGAGATGATTATTATTATGAAAAGAAAACAATGTAGTTTTTATTTAGATACTGTGAAAATGTTGTGCCATTTCATCACAGAGGAAGTAGGGTCAGTGTTCACAAATAAGGTATAAAATATGATATTGTTGGAGAATAAAATTTAATCATTGAGATATTAATCTTTTAGGGTTTTTGTGGTTATTATGAGGGCATTATCTAGGAAATTTCCCCTTAGAGGATCACTAATGTATGCACCAAGCACGAAAATTGTGATGTTTACTTGGACTAAATTTGTGATAAGGGATATTAAAGATCTGATTGGATGGATGGAATTATCACCCATTTTCAATTTACCTATTCTATGATAATATAATACCATGTATTGTGACACATCTACTGTGGTACTAGGAGGTGTTATGATATAGGTGAATATATTGGTTGTGTATAGATCCAGACACCAAATACCACATGAGAGGAATTAACCGACTGATAATATAGAATTAATTTTAGTGGTACATGATCTAAATATTGGAGACATTATCCAATGATTTGGAGGATTTTGGTATACATAGGCCATAAGATCCTCATGTGTGTATTTTTACAGGAGGACCTAAACATTCATGATAAGATGTGGTTCAAGTATCTACATTCAATCAACATCATGTATTATTATACACAAAGAAAGCGAAATCTCATTACTGATGCACTAAGATTTAAGAAAATATAAGATGATATTTGGGAATCATGCGATGTGTTTTTTGTGATAGTTATCTATATATACATGGATCATGATTCTATTTGAGACACAAATATTGGTATTTCTCACTTTGACAACTATTATACTTGAGATTTTGGACTAGATCCAGATCATGTTTTTATTTGAAACAAAGGACTTCATTATAAAATATAGGCTATATGGTGAAGAAATTATACTTGTATGATCTCTTGGTAGAGGAATTTGGAATATTTTTCATGGTGGAATATTGTTTTCTATAGGATTTCTCACGGAGTTGATGATTGAGTTTCATGGATACACATGAGGGAATATCCTAGTTCCAAAAATATGAACCATGATATCTATTAAAAATACTAGTAACCAAGAATAATAATGTATTTTGAATTATTTTCATAGAGTTTTTTCACTTTTCTGTTGATGAAATCTGAGAATGATTGCCTAGATTGTCTTTTGCATCCTTTCCCAATTCTTGAGTGGAATTGAGATGAATTGACAATAGATTTTTTTATTATATTACACAATATGACCCATGTTAATTATGTTCTATGGGTATTTGTGGATTAAATGATATAGGGAGAAAAATTATTAACTATAATGGAGACATTTACTTTTAATGATATAATATTGCATTACAAGTGTGTCGTAGTTCAGCTGCATGTTGTTTCATGGAGAATTATTTTTATTGAGATCCTCGTCTCATATCATTCTTCTATAAGGTTCTTCAAAAGGATATGCCCTCACGTGCTTTTATTGTTATAGAGTATATTCTATATAATGATGGTCAATATGAGAAAACTATTCTTGTTTTGGAGGATACATTAGGTTGAAGTGTTTTTAATTTTTTGTGATTATATGACTAGTATATGAAATTCATAGAGTTTTTATATAATAATATCTCTTAGTCATAAATAAATATTTAACCTTTCAAGGAATGTTTGGAATGAAATTTTTTTCACATATCTACTTATTGAATGTATATGAGTTAATGAATTTTTTTCCTAGTTTCATGTTGGATATGTATGATCTTGTTTGGTTGATTATATATTGGTTGGTGGCCAAAAAATGTTGGAATAAATATAATGCGGACCATCAGAGATGGATTTTGGTATTTATGATCGTTCATTGTGTCTACCATTGGTTGTCGTCAAAGATGCGTAATTCCATATCATAAAATTGGGGATGCCAGATTTATTTTTTTTACTAGTTGTCTGATATAGTGGATATAGTCGGTCCAGAAGACAACTTATTACCATTGTACATATCTATTATTCCATTCCAAATATGTTTAGAGTATTGTAGATTAAGGGATGTTATTTAGTCTTGTATCTTGTGATACACATGGAATTTTTCGAGGTTAGTTTTTAAGAATCCTCTTAAGAAACATTAGATATAGATTGTAGACCATTGTGAGAATAATATAAAGGGTTGGGTGGGTCATGTAGTTTTATTACAATGTATCAAAGGTAATGTTTAGTAAAATTCCAAGGATATGGAGTTTGAATTGTGAGTATAGTGGCAAGACATGTTCCTTGAGATCCAATAGTGATGTTTGGTGCAACATAGTGGTGATAAAATATATTATGGGGGGTTTGAAAGATCCTATATTTTTCTAGATGCCTCAAAAACAGATTCATTAATTTGTGATTTCATAGATGAGTCTTTTTCAGTGAGGGAGATTATTTTTTTTGGAAAATGACCATAAGGATCATGGATGACTGGTTTCATGAATAAAAATATACTTTTTTTGCAATGAATGATGGGAAAACTATAGAATATCCACAAAAGGACATGTTTTGGGATTTTAGGTTTTATTAATGGTAATTGTTTAAAAGGGTCATGATATAAAAAATTTTCATAGTGTGTTGAGAGGCCGTAAAAGGGGTTGTAATCTTTGTATAAAATTGAGATGAAAAAATATTTGTAGAACAATTAAATGTTATGTTATTTTAATAAACACCATGTGTTTTTTACCAGACACAGTTCATAAATGGTTACAGGTTGTGAACTCCTTCAGCACAAGAAAATATTACATATCATGTAATATTTGATCTGGAGAAAAAATAATCAATGGATACGGGTTTTTGTGAATATCCCTCTAATAATTATATGATGTTTAAACAAATTCCATGGAAACAAATTCCTAAGGAGGATTTTTAAGGGTTTCGTGATGATTCTTTTCTGTTTTCCTCACATACATGTATTTCCTCACGAGCCGAGGGAGGCTTCCAGGGAATTTTGTAGTTCTTTTAATTATTCAATAAATATGAATAATGCATATGATCCCTACTATATTGTTTTTATTATATTTTACCCTTTCACCTTTTGTTCCCTAGTTTTTTTATCGTAATATTATTGACTATGGATGTTGTTGGATTTTATCTTGAACTATTTTGATCATTAATCATTTTTCCATTCACCCATACCTTATTACTCGTGAGTGTATGGTGTGGCAAGAATTTATTGATCTTGGATAAAGGTAGGGGTTAAATTCCAAACTCTATTGATTAATTAATTTTCATGTTAATGATATTATTATATTATTCCAAAATATAATGTGCTGAAATAACTTCAAGGATTTATTGTATTTTTTCTATGTAGTACCTCTGGATCCAATAGTTTTTGACCTGGAATGTGGCTTCCATTTGGGTTAGAGAACCCTTGATTAAAATTTTCTAGTTTAATGGAATAAATAATTTTTTACATGAGATTGATTTTGGAATTTTCTAGATATAGATTCTCCTTTGATTGGCCTGATAGTTGAAGTGACTAAATTGTTATTTTTATAAAAACCAATTGATAAATCAAATGGGTAAATGGTAGAAAAATTTTAATTTCCATAATTTACCATTGATAATTATGATGTGCTATTTTGATATCCATGTTTCTATAAAATATTTTTTGATAAATGTTATAATTGTTATATGAGGAAATATCCCAATTGACATGATTTAGTGGTTATATAGTAGAAAATTCCCATTGACACAAGTTAAAATACTTATCTATCAAGCTATTCCCTGAGACCTACTTAAATTCATAAAATGAAAGATATGACCAGGGACACCTGATGAAATACTAATATAAAGGGGTTAGTCTTGATAAATTCTAATATTCATATTTATTGGTGCCATTACTGAATGATTGCTAAAATTATTATATAGCAGGTTTTGGCCAATAATTTAGTGATTTATAACTTTTTAATGTGGATATGATTACAATGGTTATATGGTTGATGTTGGTATTATTATGATATATTTTTAGATCCATTCTACCAGAGCTCTTAGGCATGTTATTTTTTACCATGTTCATACGGTTATGGGTAGCCTTTGTTGTGAGACATTCTTAGATATATTTTTTCATGGAGCTGAAGACGGATGATGCGATATTAATTTTATTTCAAAAATTATTAATGAATGTTTTAAATGGATTATTTAATAATATTACTATCATACTAGGTATGATAAGACATGGTGGGGTTGTCCTAATGAGTTAAAATAACACCTTATTTGGGTCACCTTTTTCACTCAAAAATATTACATGGATGAAATATTTGACAATAGAAAAAGACATTTCAAATGACTTATTCATGAAAGATGGCCAAGTGTTTGGAGAGTTGACCTACATGGGGTTTGATACTAGTGACATTGGATTCTTTATATGAGTGTTCTGTTCATTTATTTTGAGTCTATCAAGTTTGAAATTTAGTTACATTACATCATAAAATTACATTAATTTTTTTGTTTATTGGATACTATATTTATATTTTATTGTTGTGTTTTCTGCAGTATTGTTGTGCTCCCGTTACATACACCCCGAGATAATTGATTTTTTTGAATCATGATATTTCATATATATTTTATATCATTAACTAGGGGTTATAGTCTCTATAAAATTCATATCTCATCAAATTGTCTATTCAGAAGCCTCTAGTGTATGGGGAGGCACAGTTGAGGTCTCATAACTAACCCTTTCTGGTAACGTGAGGGAGTTTTTGATGGGTGGATGTTACAATATCCTGTGTACAGTGAATAAAAACCCCTCTTTGTCTCATTTATGATGTGTGTAATCCCTTAACTTATCTGATGTTCCATGGGGATAATATATATTCAAAAGCTCATCTCTATTTACATAAAAATATTTCATTTAGTATTAAATGGTGTGTATCCCATAATATTTATGTAATAATTCAGATTTTGTAATCACATTTTATAATAATATTCGAAACCATTTCATTTATTGTAATTGGTAAATGGAATGTAAATATCTAATAGCGAGTGAAATGTGTAGATTCATTACAAAATCCACAAACTAACTCAAGAATTATCTATACAAAGGGAGAACCCTACATATAAAAAAACACATTTATATCATTACTCTATTAATTAAAAAATATTACATTCCTAAATAATATTAAATTTTCCCCATAAAATTTTCCATATCCTCAGGAATTCAATATGGACCCAAATAAATAATAAACAATAATTGAAATTTGAATTACTTTAAATAGGTTAATTAGATGGTAAAAACCCAATAATATATTCCATGACTTGGAAGTCTTGTCAAAGAATGATTAATGATAAAGAGGTTTCTCTGCTACTCTAACATCAATGAATAATCCTCCCTTTTATATTGAGAATCAGATCCATACCACAATAACAATTTTTCAAAAATAATCAAATTCATTTGATGGACATTCACTTAAGGGTCAATGATCTGTAATGAGTTACATTAAATTGAAACATCATTCCCATTATTAATATCTACCAATCTCAAAACATGCGATGGGTTATAATGGTATTTCCATTGTAGTGATATGTAGTAAAAATCATGAATTCTAATCAACTGAGCTAGAAATTCCAACCGATAATAATCCTTCACATGTTATCTAGTGAACTGAAAATACCCTAAATAATTCAGAACCAAAATTCCTTTTTTTTCTTAATGGAAAGTGTCCCATTCGAGGATGAACATTCATGAAAACCTAGTCACCAGTTGAAATATACATGGGATGACACCATTTCTCAACATTATATTTCAATTGACTATGTTTTGTTACCAGATTCTAATATATAAATAAAATACTCATAGATTTGTTTTTATGTAATATAAATCCCACCAATGAAGGCTCACCCACCTATGTCCAATAAAGAGGTGATCAACACATTAATCAATACAAGGCACTGAATGAGGTCATTAATATTGATGAATTTAATCATTTTATATAATAAAACTCATCTAGTACCATATGGATATCACACAAAAATATCATATATACATGAACAATGCTTATAATCCAAAATCAGTATAACTCACTCCATGTAACCATCTGTCCGTGAATGATACATTAAAATCGACCTGACATGAGTCATCATCCCAACCTGGAATATTATTGAGAACCAAAAATGAATCCTAAGAGCCATATCTGAAACAATAGTATATGGAACCGAGTCTAATCTCTTAACTTCCTGCACATACAGCATACCAAGGTCTTCTACTTTATCAGTGTCCCTAATCAGAATGAAATTGGTTGACATTGACAACATATAATTCAGCAGAAATGTAGAATTCATCCACTATGGAATCCAATATATTGTAATAAAATGTTCCAGGAATACCCTATCCAATTTACAAGAAGGAACTAGAAGAGGCTATTGAAAACCCAAATATTTAATATACTCTACCATTTTAAATTGGATGGTGTAAAAATTGACATATTATCCCTAATGTCATGATTCATACAATTACATCAGAATCAATGTCTCATGTAATAAAATGTATTGATAACTATTAGTTGGAAAATTCAAAATGAACCATGATAATAAAACATTAAATAGATCCTCAATGATTATGGGATGAAATATGGATCCCCAAAACACACAATATCTTCAAAATAGAGAGACAATTCTTAAACAGTCTCCCTAGCATATTGAGCTTCTCAATTTCCACGAATCTCATCATCATGTAGATGAAGATGAAAAATATACTCCATGGGGAATGATAATTACTAGAAACATGTCAAAAAAATATGTAAAACATCTTTATACACCTCCATATTAAAATGAGTAAAATTCACAATATGGTTCCACTGTTTCTTCTTTTGTTAAATTGCCTATGATGGAGCATTCCTACTAATAACCTTGAGAAAGAAATTCATTTTCGTCGGTTTATAGGGGATATAGATTCCAAATGTCAAAAGGAATTCCTAACAGTATATTTATTATAGATTCAAATAATTATGTATTTAGATATATTACTTTCTATTAAGGTTAGATATGACTTATAACCCAATCCCAATAACATTTTGAACTGAAAACATGAACAACAACATAAATTTTTTAATCTCTAAGGCATGAGTTGTTTAATTATTCTAATTTTGTATAATTTAACATGAAATTTATTCCACAACATGAGAATACATCGTAAGAAAACATCCCAAACATTCCCCATATTAATGATATAAAGCAACATATACCGTACTTGTCTTAGGTAATACCAACATAGTTTTTGATGCTGGAAGATTTTTCTACTCCTCGAAAAAATACTATCAATGTGAATCTGTTGTGAAATTACACATTCCTTGTTAAGAGAAGTCAAATGTGTTTTAGACATTGAAAAAAAAATTATGAACTATAATTCATAATAGACCTAGGAATATATGAATCTAAATGAATGATTTTATATCTTTCCTTGATGAAAAAATCATTACCTTCTCTTGATTAACTAATAAGAAATATTTTTAAATAGCATTCCATAATAAAATCACTTCGTGTATCAAAAAATACACTTCTAAATTCATTCCATAAAAATGTTGACTCCACATTATTTCCAATAACAATCCCAAATAGTTCTCTTCATCACACTCGGAACCCATGTAAATAAAAATATCATTTATAAACACAATAAAAACTATGTCGAGGTACAAATGGGTTATCAGAATCATCAATGATATTATACATGCAGGAAAATTAGTTTTACCCAATGGAATCCCATTATATTCAAAATTAATATAACAACTCTAGAATGGAATATTCAGTGTATAATACTCTTTAACATTAAGATAATTATATCCCGATCAAAGGTAATTATTATAAAATATCATGGACCTAGTAATTGATAAACCAAATTACCCACACTAGTCAATGGATACTTTTTCTTAACCATTTCACTGATCAACATTTGATGGTCCATTAAAAAAACTATGAACAATATTCCATCTTGGAAATGATAGTGGAGGATTCCCAATGAGGAACACTTTGGCGAACAACAACCTTTTTCATAAAGTAATATTATTTAATATTCATCTCTAGTAACATCATTGGTTCTATGTGATATGATGAGAATGAAATGAGATGTATTCCTAGAACCAAATAATTAATATACTCTATATACAAATCTATTTTAATTTTAGATAAATTAACTAGGAAAATTTTAAAAAAATAATGACATAAATAGAATGATAAAAAATATGCAATTCCATTGTGATCAACTGCAACACTAGAGAGAACGCTACTAATAGCAAGGTGGGATGGTTTTTCATGTCTTGAAATTGGATCCCACTCTTAGTGAAACTACCTTTAATTCCAATGGACCACGATGAATGAGACATTATGATGATAAAAATCAACATGAGAACAATGAAAAAGATGAAAATACATTATGATGATGATGTCAAATAAATATAGATCAAGAGTGAGAAAATATAAGACTAATTGTTTATCTTATATAGATAATGAATATGAGGTACATGACAACCCCTTCTCTTTAAAATTCCCATGAGGTGTAAAAAAATCCATAAATGAAGAAATTAAATAAATTTTAATGTTCTTCATATTAACAATAATGGATAGAAAAAAAATTAAGGAGGAACCCATATCAAATAAGAAACTTTCACCGTAATATCCAATGAAGATGAAACATCTCATTGTCGTTATAAGTGAATCTACTATTACAAAAAACTCATCTACTACATGATGATATTTCAAAATTGTGGCCAGTGGCTCGAGCCAGTGGTCTTAGAAACCTCTTTGGGCGTTGTACTAGAATTTGTATCCAATATTCCATTACCATATTGAGGTGTATACATGTCCTATAAAAAATGTTGTAGATGGTCATAATTCCCATAGCTATTAAACATCATTATTGGTTCCATAAAAGAATGTTTTGTGTTTCAAACAATAAAACACATATAGAATGTGAGAGGCACAATAATAGATTCAATAGAAGGTGTTTCTAATTCATTCTATATAGAACCACCTCCACCACTCATGTGAGGATACGTCCACATCCTCTTTTCCCCTCTAACTCTAATGAAGCTTCAACTAGTTTTTAATATAGTTTTTAATATATAAAAACACGTGATATTCATTTTTCCTTCATTCCCCTTTTCGTTTTCTTCATGATTGGATTATACTTAATCTTAAATAAATTTGATAATATCTATGATCACAATCCTAGAAGGTACTACTAAGAATTATTCTTTTCATTCCTTCAAAATATGGTGATAAAATAACATAATCTGCAAACTGATTAGTGTATATTGTATAAAATTAACTCCATTCTTAAATAAGAGGAACATTATATACTTCCCAACAATCTGTGACTATGGAAGAACATGTTATAATAATATATTATAAAACCCATCCAATCTATTCCCATGTAATGATGTTCCTATATCCTGGAATCACACCATCACATTTTCAGGCCATCATTTATGAACTCTTATCACATCACCTTGATACTCACAGATGAATCTAGAATGTTTAATTTAACACCCGAAGGACTTAAAAATAATTTTAATATAGTGTTTCAGGAACACAACACTGAGTCTCTACAAAACGATACTTTTTTATTATAATTATTGAAACAAGATAGTCATAACATATTCATTATACATAATTTTTCCACATCTGTAATTGAATCCAGAAAAACATAAACACACATTTTCAATTAGAAATATATTTAATGTATTATAGGATCAGCAAAAGTTATGGTGAATAATAGCATGAACCTTCTTAATTGTAATGTAAAACTTATGAATAGTAATATTACCTTTATGAAAACTTAGTCACCCAAATTAACATTAACCTCACTCATCAATGTATAAATATAATTTATGCACCAAATATAGCAATGTTTTATATAATAGTATAATTAAATTATTTTCTAAATTATATATTATGTGTAGGTATTTATGTCAGTAATGAATATTTAATTTCAATATTATAATTAATATCATTTTATAAATTTTTTTTTCATAACATGTATTAAAAAATTAGTATTTTTTGTCTCTATGATAACTCTATGTGACACAACCCATCCCCCGGGGCCCCTGCTGTTACTACCCGAAGCCCGACTTCCATCAGCTCGAGGATAGATACTAGCACCAAAGGAGTACTTCCCTAAAACAGTGTTGACATTGCCTTTATAACTAGGAAACCCTCACAAACATGTACACAACCAGATAAAAAAATAAAAAACTGTATAACAAAAAGAGAGATGAAAAGTAATAGGGGCCATAATGCACTCTCAGTAGTAAAGGTACAAAGAACATGAAGTACAAGTACAACTGAGGAAAAATAATGAAATGCAGCTACTAGGTCATCCTCTGGGATTCCTACCAGAAGGGTAGGTACAGATAGCCTCCTCAGCACTCTGCGTCTGTCTGTCTCCTCCACGTACCGACACGCTGTATGGTCCACCTCCGAGCACCTTCCAGACCTGTTACATTCAGCCTTAGTCAACATTTTCCATCGTCTGCAACCAACACAATAAGGTACGGGCATATACCGTGTAGGGTGAGTATAACAATACTCAGTAGGGACCCCGAGACCCTCAAGGTCTAACCAAATCCACCAAGGATAAACCAAAAATAATGAAATCAATAGATAATTCTACTTAGGTATATGCCCATACATATAACTAAGTTATCATGTGATCCATAATATTCGTGAGGAAATCATAGAAAAACTAACTCAGGTCAACCATGATTTTATTCTAGGGGCAGTATCATGTAACATCCCTAGTCACATTGCCGAAACCTCGGCTATTGGAGAACTCCTCCTCTATCGAGTAATGTGGGCATTCTATAACACCAAGAATGCTTCCCACTAACCTTAGACTATTGAGGTACTACTCCATTCGGGAACCATGGATCTGTCGCATCACCAAGAGGACTCCCCACCACGGGTCTCCTGCATCACCAACCATGCTCCCCCTCATAGCCTGCTGAGGTACTTCTCATGTTGAGTACAGTGGGTCTGCCGCGGCACCAAGGCGCTCACCACTATGGTTCTGCCCTGACACCATGTCCCTCCCCACTGAGTTAGTAGAGTCACTCTGAGTCAGAAGGATCAGCAGTCGTCAGGTCATAGCCAGCTACTAGGTCTCTGCACTACGCTGGCTCATCTCTGTGATGATCTGCACCATGAGCTACTGGTCGATAATCCAACTATAAAAAAGTCCCACAAAAAATAATCTCAATGGTATACCACATCATAGGGGTCTCAAATCAATATATGACACCTCAATCAGATGACCGGTCTATGAGTTATTAGCTTTTTAGTCCCGGTGGCTCGGTTTTATTCGTGTACGATCCAACCTGAACGTATCTCAACAATACCCCAAACTTGAGTGGGGTATACTCAAATGGAATGCCATGCTCCATGCTTTTCAGCACCACTGACGATTCATCAAACAGACATCTGATGCCAAGGATATGACTGAAAGAGCACAAATGGGTCGTAGTGGGCCCTGGTCCTATCTGACCCGATCGGACTGACTCGGCCCGACCCAGTCGGGGTCAACTAGGCCTGACCCATTCGTTCTGGCCTGGCCCGTTGGGAGGGCCAGCTAGTTGGGTTCAGCCCGGCCCGCTGCACCCAACCCAGTAGGCCGCGAGGGACCACAGAGATCCATTAGGGAGAAATCCTACAAAGGGTCTTTGTGGTTAGCCGCATGGGCGGTTCGGCCCGGAGGGCGCCCTTTGGGTGGCCCGACCCGAAAGGCGATGTGAGGGAGGCTCCATCCTGGACACAGTACTGGATAGGCTCAGAGGGCTACGAGGGCACGACTTGTGGTGGCACGGCCCAAGGGCCAGGGGGATGCAGCCATAGCCGATTTGTCTTTCAGGTGGCCCAAATAGGGTTGGATCAGTCGAGAGGTCGGAGCGGCCATGGGGGGCTCCGCCGATGGATGGCGTGGCGAGGGTGGCTTGGTCGGGAGGCCGGTGTGCGGAGCGTCAGGGGCACGACGTGACTTGGGGACGGTTCGACTGGGAGGTAATGGCACCACGGGGGAGGTGAGGGGCCGGTTCGGCTTGGATGCTGGGGCACCGTAGGGGAGGCTGGGGTCGCGAAGGCCGTGGGTGGTGGTGCCATTTCCGTCGTCGCCTTCATCACCTTTGTTACCTTCCTCCATTTTGAAGAACTTCTAAAATCAATAGATGGTTTACGGAGAGGACGTTCCATGTTATTTTGGCACACACTCTCCGGAGTAGAGCGGTAGCAAGAGGATCACCAGAACAAAGCACAAAAATCCCTCCCACAACGATTCTTCCCAACCCGCAAAAGAAAAGAAGGGGTGTACTTGTGATGTGATAATCAAATATCATTAATCCTCTACTTTTTCGTGGTTGGTTTTTGTTCGAGAGAAAAGGAGATTCATTGTAGAAAAACATGTCCTACATTAGAGGAAGTTCCAAGGAAGACATTCAAAGTCGTGTTCATTCTTCGTAGTCGAAGGCGTTCCTCCTCGGTGTTCTTCATCGGTGGAGCATTCTTCATTGGGAGCACTCTCCCAAATTCCTTATGTCCCCAAATTCCATTCAAAATGAAATGGTAGCCCAAGATAATAGATTATAATATCTATTAAGTCATTGGAATAATATACAAAAGGATTAATTGATTAATGGAGAGTTAGCACAATTAATATGGTGTGTTGGCACAATTAAATTGTGGAGGTGTTGATGAGGATACCCCATCATCTAATCGGGAGTTGAGGGTTTATCCCAATTAAAGGGGGGTTTCAAGGGTGTTTAATACTTGGTGGTACCCACCACTATAACCTCTCATGGCAGGTTATGGTTCTGGTGGTCCCCACCACTATAACATCTCATGGGAAGTTAAGATATGGTGGTCCCCACTTCCAACATCCATATGGAGGTTCAGTTCTTGTGGACCCCACCCCCCAACACCCACATCGGTGTTGGAAATAAAAATAAAAATTTCACACAATTTTATTTATATTTTATTCTTACACGAAAAACCCAAAAACTAACATTCATTATTGACCCACTGTCGTCGTGGTGTGAGACTCCTAAAGTGAATTCTGGTGCTGCGAGTTCAACGGTGCCCTCAGATTTAAATTCCAAGCACCAGTTTAAAGGTCTAAAAAACCTGATCGCAAGTTTACTGAACGTACGGGAATGAAATTTTCAGAAATTTATTCTGGGCACTCCAGGCCTCGGAATAACGCGCCTTCAATTTTCATGGTCTCATAAAATTCCAATATATTTAAAAACAATTACATGGAAATTCTGGTTCATTACACTATGTGAATTTATTACATTTTTGAAAGCATTATAAAATCATGAATATATATAAAATCATTATTTTTGATTAAATAATTGTTTTAAATATTAATTAAAATTATAATATATATATATATATTTTTTAGAAACTTTATTTCATTTCGAAATTGTACTCATTGAAAAAAATTTAGGGTGAATTTTTGGTATTTTTCTATAATACATGAATTTTTGGTTGATAGTGAAATATTGTAATTTATGTTATATATATATTATATGTCAATTAAACTATTCATTAACTCATGACTAATGAACGAACCATTTGATATAACTCACATGATAAAGATATTTTATTTATTCTCAATTATCTACTTTGTTTCTTGTCTTGAGAAAAAATCATAAACTAATGATTAAAATATTAAAAAATAAACCCTCTTCTCTGATACAAATCACTCCATCCCCTCCTCTACTCCTCAAAACTCCATGGTTTTCAGCATTTTCAAATTTCTTCCAATTATTCTCCACATTCCACTCCCCCACATCTAAGAGATATTCGTCTCATAAATATTTGAAAAAACAATAACCTTAAAGAAGAGATCATGGAGGAGTATTCTAGAGGAAAAATAATCTTCCTTATTCCTTTTAATTTTTGATCAAGTTCATTTGTTTTATTATTCTATACTCAACTCCTTTGTCCAAATGAGAATGATAAATTCAATATCATCTATATACTGTAATTATATCATTTTAATGGAATATCCTTTATAAAACTCATTTATATATCTTTCTATCTATCTCTCATTCATTCTTATTTTAAAATCAAAATCATTTTCAGTGAGGGGCCGATTAGAACCTTCATGGGTGGTGAATTTTCATTCATCAATTTGTACCTAAAGGTTGTTAAGGAAACCATTTTTTTTACAAAGACTATATTATATGTTTTCAAATATTTCTTATGTTTTGGATGTAACGTATTAAAATAATTCTAATTGAAAAGGAAAAATGATTTCATTATAATTAATAATATCCCTAGCGATGTAAACTATTATCACTAAATGTAAAACCTAATGATTCATCCTAATACCAAAAAATTTTATATATATATATATAACTATTTACACATTTTTATGTTCATTAATATCATATAAATTTAATTACATAGAATTTTATAAATTCCACAAGATATTACATATTCTAATATAAGTATAACGACCGTGAAAACCAAGGATAAAAATTACTCCCCCGCAATATAATTATATCTTGTAACTAATAAAAATGTCCATAATTGAACAAAATAACATTATAATAAATCAAATACATGTATATAACGTTATTAAAAAATTAATTAATGGACTTAATTTGATTATCATGGATGTTATGGTCATGTTCAGAACACATTCATAATTATGGTATGGGTTTTCTGCCCAAACATCCATTTTCATTCTATTTTCACTTTATTCCTCCTTAAAAAAATTTATTACTTCATATATTTTTTATAATTATTATAAATTCTTGTTATATGATTGAATATAATGTATTTTGGATCAGCCTGTCTTTTTTTGGGGGGGAAATAAATGGTTTACAAGGATCCCTTCTCAATTCATCACAATATTCATGCACGATTAAAGGTAAAACCTAAATTTACTACCCATTTCATGATTAAATCAAAAATATAATATAATAAAATTTTATTTATATAAAATAAATAAATATTTTCGTGTAAATATATATTTTTTCCATTACATGTTTTATAGAAGAAAATAAATATAGATGTAATTTTTTTTATAGAACAACTCTTCTTTAGAATGTAATAAAATAATATTTCTCTCATGAATTCCTTGAAAATTTATTATATTACTTTCATCAATTTCATTTCCTATATTGATTTTTTTCATTTGTGTGTTTAAGTTTTTATCTTTATCACCCAATATATATTTTTAAATGCTTTATGATTAGTTTGAATGTGTATGTACTATCTTGATTCCATTCACCATACCACTCATAGTGGTTTTGGATTATTTTGGTAGATTGGAGAATGTTATTTTCATTTAATATGAATATGATAATTATGTTGATCCCCATTCTGATTAGGAATTAATTTGATGTATTTAGTTATTTTAGGGGACTACTACAGCCATTAAATGCATTAGCTGGTCTCATAGAACAAACCCTATATTTTTTTGGATGAGTCATTACCCATTTATTAGATTAATTCCATGATTCCTTGACAACAACAGATTATTGGAATGAATAATTAAATGTATGTTTTCGATATATATCATTATGAATTTTTTTAATTATGATAATTTTAGTTAATAGTCCATGTGATTATTAATCCAACATAATATACATGGTTATGTTTTATTATGAAATTATTCTATCTTCATCTATTCATACAATTTTATGATCAAAATAATGTTTTAATGTAATGTGGTTTTAGTTATTCCACATGACTAATTATTTATGTTTTTTGATGTGATATAATATTTTATTGCATTCCCTTACTAAGAATCTAAACGCACCACTTTATTATGTTTTATATTCCCCCATTATGTTGAGATTCATTTTATCCATGTCCTTTATGGATAATCAAATTTTGTTTGGGTGTTAGTAACTAATTTTATATGTTTTTTTCATTCTCAGTTGTAGTGAAATATTTATGTATCTAATACGGTTTACATAACTATTAGGATATTCCATCAATTAAGATATTATTTATTTGTAAACATACTAGTGTAATAATGTGATGAACCATATCTAGGCTTCTGGGGTCGATGTACGTACATTTTCTGTCAGATTAAGTTTAGTATAAACCCTTGAAAAAAATTAGAAACTATATATTTGGTATCATGTAAATAAGAAAAAAATGGGGATATGAATAATTGACACTTACTAGAAGAATTGTATAGTTTTGATTATGTGTATATTCATACCATTAAATATTTCCCTAGATACAATATATGGGTATGGTTTTGGATGAAAAGTACATTTGAGTGACACCCCAAACAAGCTATCCCCGACCTATGTCTGGGTATGCTGGTATATGACAATAGACGTTTCTACACAGCTAGCTAGAAACATCTTGTGGATATTCTAAATATAATTAAAATTTTATTTAAAAAAATTTATGAAAAATCGAAAAGTAATTTTGAAGAAAAACAAACCATATTATTGATTATGAGTTTTTATTTAAATAAAATATAAATTTATAAAACGTTTTCTCTTGATTTAAATTAAAAATTATAATTCAAAAAACTAATCACGTGTATTAAAATATTTTGAGTGAAATGTGGAAGAAATGTAAACAATATCTATGTACGTATCCCAAATATGGATTTCCATTCTATTAAATATAATGATATTAGTACTGGAGTTGTGATTGCGGATGAGAAACTTGTGATAATACATGGAAGCCGTACTAATTTTATGAATAATAAACTTACCTGTGTGGACCATATTAATCCACATCATTGATGAGAAATGTTATAATGGTTTATGAGATAAAAACTCTATAATTCAATATGAGCACCAACCCATTTTTAGCAGTGTAGTGGATAATATACATTGAGAATATATTTCTCACATTGAAAACTATAGAAAGGGAGAATGATGTCATGACTATTTATCATCTATCGTGAGATGTAAACTAATTTCAGACACTAATTCAAAACAATATAGTGGAGGAAAAAATTGAAAAAATCGAATGGATTGATTATAAAAAAAAATTCTTTGATAAATATTTCCCTCAAAAAAGATAGTGGATATAGAGTGATTATACATGTGAATGATATAGAAAGTGGAAAATGTTTCAATGTATGAAGAAATCAAGAAACTGATATCAAATCATTCCTTAGACCACATACATAATTGAAGGTTGAAGATTGAACATTTTTATTATGTTATGAATACAATTCTAAGAAGGTAATTTGGTAAAAATGATTATCAAATGAGGATATAGTTTATTATGATATCAGTAAAGAAAAATAATTCCCTAATACTTACTGTTCATAAAGTAAGAACGAGAAGAAGTGTATAGTGTTGAATAATACAATTGAAGGGAAGAAATTATAGATGCATTTTCCAACCAGTGATACATGTGGAAGGAGACACATTGGTACATGATTACAAGGAGAAGGATTTTAGATCAAGTGTGAAAAAATTGACCATGCTCAGTATTGCAAGGAACATAACAAATATTATAATGTGAAATGCTTCAATTATATGGACATGGAGTACTATAAAAATGAATTCCTTAAGAGGCCATGGAATATTCCCCAAAATAAGAAAAAAGGATCAAGGTCAATCATATGCCTTTACTATAGTCGATGTTGAATAATTGATGTATATTTTTTTTAGATTCATGGATTATGTTGTACTGTAGTAATTCATTATGAAATTGGAATCATTCTTGTTTTATAAAAATAAATAGGTAATCGGGGTAATCATATGTTTTTAACGTTACAATAAGAGATACATTATGTTTTTTAGGAAAATATGATGTTAAGTGAACTTTCTTCATAATCATTGGACATTTAATATTAGAATGATATAATTTTGACAGGTCATAAGGTCAACTACTTATGGAATGGATTAAGAATAATGTATGATTTTGAACCACCTTTTATAACATTTTTTCTTAAATTATACATTTTAACATAGAATGAATGAAGTACTGATAATTATCAATTTTATTTAGGTATAATAATTATCTTGAATACCCATAATTTGGTATATTAAAAGCTGTGTAGATAGACCAGAACACAAAAAATGTAGGAGATTACAATATCAAGAATGTGTATTTTCTAAAGTGCTTATTAGGATTGTAAAAGAAACCCAAAACCATATAAAAAAATTTTGGAATGAAAACATCATCAAATTACATTTTCATTTATGAACTTTTTGGGAAAGTAATTGACCATAGTGTAATGGTCATTGATCCCATTAGCCAATATCTTTTCTAGTTTTGTGATTTTGGGTTGTTCTGGGTTGGTTCCAGGAGTGTTTGTATGAGTTAGAGGTGCAACTAAGCTACTATAGGGATTACTCTCTGCATATGTATATTTCACGGTCTAAATCATCATTTCACAAATTTGTCTATATTTATTCATCCTATGAAATGTAACACCTTGCTCATTCCACATTGGATTAACATGGTTGATGAGTAGTTAAATGGACTTAAGTGATGTCCCCAGGGCACCAAAGGATACAAATAAATTCCAGGGGCTTTCACAATCATTGGGTGATAGTTTTCTGTTATGTTAAAATCTACCAACCTGCAAACAATTATCAACACACTATGTAATGCATTCCAATAAGCAACCCAACCCATACATTATCCAAAGATAGCCAAAATATTCTTTATATGATCCCAAATTCCAATAAATACTATCCAAATATCATAGAACCATAGAGAAAACCACACAAAATGACCCCAAACAACTAGGAATCCATCTAGGTCTCCACACCATGCTCCATGCACCGTGCTCCCCCAAACCACCCATTCATCACGAATAACCAAAATTAAAATTAGATTTCATAGTCTTACCTGGGTCTTGGAACACTATATATGCAAAAGAACCATATTTTTAATCTAGGGGGTGATTACTAAGTACACAGTAGGTTTTTTCCAAATGACATCCCTACACACACCGCTAGGATAAAACTGTTATCACTTTTATATAAAACTGATTATATAAAACAATAAATATCACAACCATTAACATATTCCAAATATACCCTTACCGAACCATATAAAAAATGGGGATACAACAGTTATGCCATAAGCCATAACACCATCAGACATTTAACCAACAAATTCCATCTTGGAATGCAATACAGAATAAGAAAACCTAAATGGTGGAGCTCTTTTCCAACACTTTCACTGCATTTCTTTCTAGTGGTTCTTCCCAAACAATATCCATATTGGTGGAATATCTGTACATTATACCCCACCAATTATAGTGATAATTCCTACCAACTTTTATGTAATCAATAAAAGACATAACCCTTAAAAAACCCACAAGAATAAAGCACCAAGGCCCTGAAATATGCACAAAAATATTTCCATCACATGCCAATTAACTTCAATAAATCACCCATTTATTGAGGAAATACTTCTAATATATTCCATTACACATCCCATTCCAATAAAAATAAATTTTTATTGATAATAATTTTCATAATCCATTTTCATAATCCAAACCGAGTAAAAAAATTTAAAATCTACATTTTAAAATCACATAACAAAACCCCTCTTTAACCAATATCTAATTTCTCCTAAAAAAATACCCCAAATCATTATCCAATGGGTTCCCACAAAAATTATAACATTTTATTCAAAATTAATTTCAAGATAAATAAATACTATTAACCAATTTCACATGTTCTATCCATGTGGAGTACTGAGTGAATCTATATACAATTATGGTTTCAGAGAAAACGATCCAAAAGAAACCATACCACAAATCTAGAGAAATTACCACTTAAACTGATCTAGATCTTATTCTCTATCATCATCATTCCATAAATATTCACATTAGGTATAAAAAATCCTAGAACCATTGGAAAAATATCTAGACCCAAAAAACCCAGAATGGTAGAAGATTAGATCTATAGATAATAGAAGAAGAAACCATTATGAGAGACTTACCAAGTATAAATCACCTTCAAAAAAACGTGAAAACCCATTAAATTTGTTCCAAAATGAGTGGTAGAGAACCGTTTGGACATTAGATGAAGAAATACCATGTAGGTTTCATATGTGATATGAAATGGGTGCAATTAGTTGAATCCAAACAAACACTTTTTAAGAAAACCATTTTATAGGGGCCCCATGGATAGCTCTCACATTAATGAAAACTATGATCTAACCATTTAGATTCTACTACCATAATGTCATATCGCACAACCTACTCGCGTGGTGATTCAAACTATGTGAATACCATGAGGAACCCCACTGCCTCGAGTTTCATGGTTTCTTTAGAGTTATGAATTGTTTCCCATAATATTTCTCAAAAATATTATATGACGGTTGACATGAGTTAATAACCACGTCTTTTCTAGATCATATGAAACTCCCTTCTTAGAAATAACATGACTGACAAAACGAACCTCTTAAATCCAAAAGAAACATTTTGATAGTTTTCTATACAATGGATGATCCCACAAGTCCCCCATCAATATTTCCATGTTCTGATCATCCTCCACCAAATATCTCCAATACACTAGTATATCATCAACTAGTACCACCAAAAAGGAATAGATATAAATCATAAATATCTGATTCTTCAATGCCATGAACACTACTCGTGAATTAATTTGACCATTTAGCATAACCACATACTCATAATAGACATATCTACTTCTGAATGCTATTTTGGGAATATCATCTTCCCTCACAAAAATTTGATGAAATAATGACATCAATACAATATTGGAGAACCACTATTCTGCCCCCAAATGATCAAAAAAATCACTAATGCATTGAAGTGGATATAGATTAATTCCCATAACCGGATAAATATTACTAGGATCAATACAGATCCATATAGAATCATCATCATTTAGATCATTTAATGATGGAACTCTCCACAGAGATTTGCTAAACTGGATGAACCCTTTGTTCTCTAAATCATTCAAAATTATTTTTAATTCCTGCAATTATGCTAGGGCTATTCGGTAAAAAGTATGTGAGATATGACTTATCACCAGAAAGATATCAATTATCAAATCCACATCACTCATGGATAGAAACCATGAAAATTATTTTTAAAGTAAATCTGTAAAGTGATCCAAAAAATCTGAATGAAAACACTGCTCAACACCTTCCACTGGTGCCCATGAAAAAGATTCTAAATGATGTGAGATCATGCCATGAGCTGTTTCCAAAAAAAATTGTTTCTCCTAGATTTTATTTCTTCTCCCATATAAGGATATATTCATTGTCGTCCCACATCATAAAACTAAATATTTGTGTATAGGAATTTATTTGGGCCTTAAACATCAGACAACAATTTATTCCTAGGATTATGTAATAAATATCAATCTCATGAACTTAGAAATTCAACATCAATTCAACGTCTTCTACAACTATGTAATATTCTCTACTGATGATTTATCAACACTCTTATTGAAAAGAAATATTTTTTAGTTTCAAAACAGATGGAATCATTTCGATAAGTAATCCAAACAAACTAATGGAACATGAAGAAATAAAACAATGCGATGATCCTATTTCAATTAAAACTTGAATCAATGTGGAATTTAAATGAACCATTCCTTGAATCTTGGATGGTATTGACTGATTATCCAATACAAAATTCTCATATCCAAACAACTTCATGCATGCCACAATAATCTTCTTATTACCCTTATGAGGCATCATGGTCTTTTGAGAATCATCATGACCCACATTAAACAACAAATGAGGGGTATGATGTATCCCATGTACCGTCGAGTCAGAAGATACATGGGGCCCCGGAGGAGTGTCATGAACACTGGACAGTAGAGAGTTATGGATATTATACTTAAGATTCCCCATATGATTATATTTATGACATGATAAAAGTTGTGTCATCAAATCCTACATGATGTGTCCTGTAGAGCTACATTAAAAACATTAGATCTTACTCTGAGCCTTCGATAGAAGATCTCTGATCCTACCATCTGATTATAAGTCAACCTCCGACCATGTATATAGATATATTTCTTATTCTTGAACCTCGAGTTTGAGTTCCCACTATTTCCCATGGGTACCAACATTATTCCCCACCTTTTCCCCACATGTTCATACTCATCCAGCATTGTTGTATTCACCATTTTGGGGCAATCTTCTATTAGAGCACCGTAATCTGGGACTGAATCTCCTGTTTCAATCAAAATTAAAAATTTCTTTCCTTAAACAATGTGCTACCTACCACTTCTGGTGAAACCCACACTCTGTTCAAAAAAATATCTTCATATTCTATTACTAACATGTTCCCTTGAATCAAATGGAATTAATATGTTCTAGACTGAATTCTGAATGTATGAGGGTATAATTGTATATTAAAAAATTCCTCAAAACCATCATTTGTCACAGCTCAGTCCATTTCTTCTTGGAAGACCATTTCCCACCACATAAGGGAAATATAATTCAACATGTATGTGGATATAATCACATTCAGCACTGTCTATGTTCCCAAGAATTCAAATATCATATTCATTCTGTTCAGCCACACATCATCACTTTCTGGCTATGAAACACCCCAAAACGTTGGTGGATTCTTCATTTGAAATATTACCACATGATAGACATTAATTGGTTTATACTTTTTATTCCCACATTCAATAGCATGGAAAGCATTCACGATATTCATGTATCCCATGTTTCACTATTTTGAAAAAAAATCACATGTTTTGGAAATCAACCAATTTTCAAAAAAAAACATGTTTTTATAATTCTAATCCTATCTATTTGAATCCCATTTCGAAATTTTTTAATATCCCCAAATTCATATCACCCAATAAATCATTATAACCCAATGAAATCAGCATCCTAGTGGGATGCCATTTCTATTATGCATATCAGGTTCATCTCATTGTCTACACCCATGATAATGAGATTTCTATTTCCTATAAGTGTCTCCAAACCACTTTTTTACCCAACTCCCAGGTTACATTAAGTTCAGTATAAAAGTGTTAGAAATGTGCATTTAAGCTATACATTCCATGTTCTGACAATCCTACACCTTAATACAATCCAAACTCAAGGATTAGGCTAGGAACGAATATCAACACAAAGACCAATGATCAAAACCAAAAGGACCAAAAAACTTCTTTCACATGAAACTTAGGTCCAAACAAAATGACACAACTTTTAAGACCTCAAGCCTTATTCATTGTCTTGAAAAGGTGGATGAGGAGTTACATGGCTTTAAAAGGAATTCATAGGGAACTATGGATTGTAATAAATTCAGAGGGATTAAATAATCATTGGGGAATGATTTTTTGACAACATATAATCAAAAAAAATGTCAGTATCAACAAATTACTTGGATCATGTCAACAAGCAACCGAACCCATACATTACTAAAAGGAAACCAAAATATTCAATTACAATTCACAATTTCTAATAGATGTAAGAAAATATCATAGTATAAACCAGAATTCTAAACATCAACACCCAAAGGCACTAGGATACCCTCCCTGTCACCACACCATTCTCCATAATACAACTACACAAAAATGCCCTGGAATCATGAAGAACATCTTGGAAAAGAATATTCCTTACACATACATGTGTCGTAGAACACAACATCTCTAATAGAACCAATTTCCCCAAACAAGTTGTTAGTAGTAATAATAAGTAGGTTTTTTCCATAACACCACCCTACATTAACCCAAAAAATTTCATTTTGCAAAGCAAAACACAACAAGGAAACCAAAACTGTGGAGCTTACATCTAACAAGTTCACTACATTTTCAACTAGTGGTGCTTTTCATCCATTATTCATATTGGTGGCCCTTCAATCCACAATACATCACCTTTTATAGTGATAAATCCCACCCACATCCACACAATCAACACAATCCATAACACTTAATAAATAAACTATCATAAAGCATGAAGGATATTCAATATGCACACAACCATTTCCAACACATGCTAGTTCACTTCAATGAATCAACCATTTATTGAAGAATCTCGTCTACCATTTCCATCCAACATCATTTTCTAATTAATCCATTTTTTTATGAAAATAATTTTTACAATCCATTTTTATAATCCCAACCGATAAACAAAGTTTAAAATCAACACATTAAAATTACATAACAAAATCCATCTTTCACCAATTATCACATTTCTCCCAAAAATACCCCTAATATTTTCCCAATGGGTTCACACGAAGATTATCACATCTAATTTACAATTGATATTGAGAAATAAAAACTAATTTCAACCAAAGTCACTAGTTTTAACCAAATATAATCGAGAGAGAAGACATTTACCTATTGGTTTCTAGTGAAAATAAGCCACAGGAAACAACACCACCAATACGAACAACAAACCACCAAAACCACTCTAGATCATCATTCATATAATCATCAAGACCTAAAATCATAACATTAGTCTACAAAACCCCTTTTTCAATATAAAAATTATGTATATCTAGAAATCCATGAATGATAGAAGTGTATATCTAGAGTCAACCCACAAAAGAAACCATTATTAGAGACTTAATCAGTAGAAAACCCATTCCAACCTCCTTAAAACCAAATAAAATCCCTTAAAATGATTGAGAAAATAGACCATGGACATGATAGGAAGAAATCCCACATAGTGAACATATATGAGAAGAATGGAGTGAGTTTGGGTGAATTCAGAGAAACCCAATTAAAAAACATTTTTAATTGGTCGCACTATTAGCTAACACATTTAGGCCAATAGTGTGCTAACCATGCAGATGATACTTCTTCAATGGCATCTCACACGGCCTACTCACACAATTGGAAAAACTATGTAAAAAATGTTCAAAATACCCTTTCCTCGTGTTTCAAGGTTTATTGGTAATTCTGCATTGTTTCCCCTAACCGTGTTGAAACCGTGCAGCCCTTAAAAGGCATCCAAAAATTCCACAACAAATCCAAAGTCTCCAAAACTCTTCCAAACACATACCAAGAACATTAAACAAATAAAAAGTATGAAAAATGATACCTACATCAAACTAGCGATGCTTCATGAAATGATTCCAAGTCTCAAAAATACTAATACTGATTGGTTTTTTGGTGGAAGTTGACCACGAGGTGGTACACACTGTGAAAGGGAATTACACATCATGAAGTACAGTGATAATTTAATGTTTTAAATCATTATAGTTACTCATGATTTCACAAACCCTACCACTTAATTAGTCTATATCTTCCGAGCAGACTTGATAGCCCTTATTTAGTGTATTGGAAATCCCTTCGACGATAATCGATCATCGATCTTCTATCATCAGTCTGTATTGAACCGTCATCAATATAAGGTGTGTTCTTCCTCCGTTTCAATTATTTCACTTTGCTTGGTATCTCCATTCCTCCCCCTCTTAAATACTTGTGTTATTGGATGTTATTACATTATTATAATGTTTCATCATTTGGAATTTTATCATTGTGGTGGTGTTGTTTCATACCTAGCTGGATGCAGACCTCACGAGAGGGGAAATCAGGGGATAGTTATGCAATCCATTTACACAGAAAAAATTTCGACACATCTTCCAGTTATGGAATTCCACCATTTCCCCATTTTGGTGCATCACGTGGGATGGATCTTGTTTTTTTCAAATGGATCAAAGATTAACGACAATTTTCAAAGATAAGAACGGGGAAAAGTAATTGAAAGTAGTAGAGGGACCTGGACAAACATCTTTTTAAGTCACCGATGTTATTGTGATGTTGTGAACTATAAGGGATAAATTTCCCTTTTAAATTCCTGGCCTTAGGTGGTCCTTGGTTGTTCACTAATCTTGTTTCATGGAGGTTTATTCATGTTGAACACTATTATATGGAAATTTTTAAATCTTTTAACCATGGATAATAAACAAATTCCCTAGGAGTACCTAATGAATGTGACAACCCCTAAATTAACAAGTGAAACAAAATAACGGAATCCTTGTTATATATAGAATTGTTTTATCCATATTTTTGTGGGGTGAGGTATTGTGTGGGATATATATGGGTTTGTGTGTTGGACATATGGAATGGGAAGTGGTTGTGTAGTGATTTGGGGACACACTCTGGTTTGTTTTGTTGAACCTATGTGAACCAAGGGTGTGTGTTGTAGGTTGTTTTAGGTAGTTACATGGATGGACATGTAAAAAATACATCAACCATTCCATTTAATGGATTCTATCTTTTTGTTGAATTTATTTATTATTTAATGGATGAGAAGTATTTCATAGCTTGGTTGTGATCGTGTTGTGCGGTGATGTGTTGTTGTGTTGTTTATTATGTGTTGTGTTTAGTAGTATCCCAACTAGTTGTATAATAATTGAATAAATAAATTTTTGATAATGTTTTGAACTGAATATGGTTGGTTTGGTTAAAGTAATAACTTGTGAATAAATTTTGTTAATGGTTAATTATATTGTTTGTAAATTGAATGATGGTTGTGGAATGATGTGTGGTGATGTACATTTTGATGAAATAATAAAGGTGGAAGTTTAAGGAGATTGTTGTTTTGTGAGAACCCATAAGTTTGGATTTATTGTTTAGTATCATATAGGTATACACTTTTATTTCCCATGTTATTTTTATATACACCCCATCATAGTTGAGAACTGTGTTCCAAACACCCCTATCATCATGTGGGAGGATTTAATTCCCAAAAAAATATGAGAGAGGATGAATGGGTAGCCACATGCTCTTTCCTAAACCCTTTTATAGGTGATGTTACCCAATGATTATTCAAAGATTCTTCTTGTATATGATACCGAAGTGTGTGTGGGATGTTTTTTTCCCAGGTGTTTTCAAGATGAGATTTGTTGTGTTTTCTTATTTCAAAACTGGATGATGTGTGTTTTGAATTACCAAGTTTCATTGGGATGTTAAATGGTTCATGAGGCTTGGCTATATATGGGTGGGATGTGGTTTGGTTAGTGGACTAGGTGTCTACGGGAGGGATATAGTTTGGTATAAGACCTAGGAGTCTGCGGGTGAGGTGTATTGTTTATCATAAGGCCCATGTGACTCTGAATGGAATGCGATTATGTTTTTGAGGCCCCTGTGTGTGTATGTGTGTTGTTATGTGTTAAATTAAAAAGAAGAGCGAGTGTGAGGATGTTATCCGTTAGGAGAGAGAATACAAAAATTGGGAAGTGGAGTGTGGAACCCTATCATTGATGTGATTAAAATCTTACTTTACATTACATTCATTACTTACCGAGCATGCCATAGTGAGGATGGGATGGATAATATACCATGTTAGGCAATGTATGGTTCTACATTTTTCTCATAGGGGAATTAGTATTCTTTTATTCATGTGATACCGAGAGGCATATGTTTTTTTGACTAAGTATACCTCTATGCTAACCCTATTTATATAAAACATATTTGAGTTTTCTATGATGATTACATGGATCTCGTTCAGATTTTGAATATTGATCATTATGATAGTTTTTGACACACTACTGTACCTTGATTTTGGGTACTATACATTGGTGTTCTACTATACATGTAGTAGTTATATATTATTCATGAATATTGGATGGTTATGGGAATTATTTAATATTTTTTTTTATTTTTCTTAGGATGATCCATCATATCTCCCAATCATGTTACTAAAAATGGCGATGCATTCCATATTGTGTGACATGTATACACTTGGTGATCGTTTCAACCCTAGGGCCTACTGGAGGAGGGACTCAGGGGTCATAATCCACCTTTCATCACTACAATCCATGTATTGGTATCATTGGAGGGAGGGGGTAGTGAAAAATGGTATTAGTGGTGATGGTTGAGAGATATGATAAATTTTATGGTTAGAAACACTGAGGATTTAATGGGATTATATGGAAACTGTGTCTTGTGATCCAGGATGATGACATAGGCTAGGGAAGACTGGCTAGGACCTGGGATTTTAGGTCCATTGTGATCCTATTTACTGACAATGAGCCTATCAAAATAACATTTTAGGATACACTATTAGTAGTGTAAGGACCCTAATAAAGGTACATGCATCATAAGGACTGGTGTTCTTGATTAGATTTCGATGCACTAGGAAGGATTTAATGGTTAAAACTGAATGAAATTATTATTAAATTACATTATACTCAGGATTCAGAAATCATTATTTAATTTTTTTTTTCTGTGGATCATGGTCTTTATATATGTTTGTCACAATTAGTACTGGTCAAATAGGATGATCTAGTTGATCATATAAGGGTTGATTATGTTTTGGATGATAACCAATGATATATAATGTAGCATTCATGCCAATTATAGGATTTCAGAATGTCTAAGGGAAGTTTTTTGTAGTTAGAGACATAGGTATGTTTCAAGGAACATGATATCACATTTAGCTCGATATAGACAATGAGGGAGATATTGGACCCTTTGGTGGTTAGTCAAATGTGAGTAGTCGTGTGTTACTAGGTGATGATTTATCTAAGAATGAGGAAGTAATTAGATGATTCTATTGGTTGACAATGAGAAGAATATCCAATAATAATTTCATTTACCATCCATGAATGATGAGAAGTTGTTATAGATTCTCTCCCATCGCTAGAGTAGTATGTTGATATGGGAGCTAGGGATGAACAACCATGATCTCAATCATTTTTCCTCATATCTAATTACAGATGAGGAGTTTCATGAGAGACATCTATATTAGGTGCTTCATCCTTCTATTCAGTACATGGTTACACCCATTACATTGCTGACATACAATGTGGTTCAAAATAAGGTGAAGGTGGTTCAACGGATGCACCTAAGAGGAGGTCTATCATGAGAGGCGAGTCATAAGGGATCCTCATGAGGCATAGTTAATAATTGAAGGTCACATGTTCCAGGACCGTCAATATTTTTAATGATAGGGATTCGTCCTCAACAGCTTCCTTTTTTGACCATCATGTTCTTCCGCATTTCTTGTGAACATGTGACTATTGTATTTCCATTGTAGAGTTCTTGTCCATCATTAGATGAAATTCCCAATGCATTCCCAATAATTGCATGGTGGAGGTGGTAAGGATCAGATATAAGCTTAATAATAGTTGTTAGGTAGGCCATTTTAGCAGTAGGGACATCGATCTCCTGTTGTAGATAGGGGAGATAGAGCAGGTAGGTGCTGACCACATGATCTTCTTTAGGGACCTCTATCCGTGTGTGGTTGTGGAGGAAGTATTCAGCATTAGAGAAAAGGATTTGTCTGTGGTGTCATATAGTGGAGTGTATAGTTTCAAAAATGCATATGATCATGAGAGGTACAACCAGTTTTTTAGTACTCTTGTTTGTGAATTGATTGATTCAAGAGTGTTTCACTAAGATTCCCCCAGTCTAGCCCATACATTGGGACTAGACGTAGAGAATATTCACATGGCTATAAAGTTGTGTACTCTAGTCGGAGGCCATGCCATCTTGTTTTATGATTGATAGAGAAATAGACTAATCATGTGCCGCATTACTCCTATGTAGATGTCTTATTAAAACATATTATGTCTTTATTGAAATTGAATTGTTGTATTATATGAATTATTTTATCGAATAATTTTAATGGATAGTTTTGTTATCTTATGTGAATGGTTTCTGTGTAGTTTTCATTTTTGATAGGGGTTTTCATGTGGTCAATCAGAATGTAGGTCTCCTTCTCTATTTGTTTGATTTGCAGTTAGTAGAAATATTAGACATTGAAATGATAGAGGTTACTACAACTTATATGGATTTCTTTATGTTTTCGCAAATTAATTTTGATGATATCGCCTCTAAGTTATGAGGAGTATGGGATAGACATACATCCTGGTGCTTCTATGATTTCAATGCCTCTCTATTGAATAGAACATTCTGGGTTGTGGAAGATGAGGATTCAGATAGGTGATCGAATGTCTTTGTCTGGCCTAGTGTGTCATTGTGGGAAGAACCAATGTTGTTTTAAATAAGATTAATGGTAATATGACTTTGTACATAGACTACCTGAAGATGAATCTGGGGATAGTCAAGAATTGTTACCCTTATCCAGGGATTGATGATCTTTTTGACCAGTTGAGTGGGTCATGATGGTTTTCTATGATTAATCATTGGTCTGGATATCACCAGGTGAGGGTGAAGGATGTCAATATCCTAAAGAAATCATTCAGATGGAGGTATTGGAACATTGAGTACATATTTATGTCATTCTGTGTTAGCAATGAACCCATCGTGTTCATGTGGCTCATGAACTCCATTTTCCATGTGTTCCAAGTTTTTTTAATCATAGTTTTCATAAATGAAATATTTACCTACTCGAAGTCCTAGTAGAAACATGTTGAGAATTTCAGGACTATCTTTTAGGTTCTTCGATGCCACCAACTCTAGAGAAATATTTCCAAGTGTATGTTCAAGACAAGGGAGTTGCATTTCCATAGGCATGCAGTGTCATAGTAGAGGTTTTAAGTGGTCTCACCAATGTTTAATGTAGTTTTTTCTTAGGAATCACCCATTAATGAGGTAGAAGTTAAATGTTCCATTAATTCCGTAGTCTATTATCAGATGTTTGTACCCAATTTATCTCAATATGAAACATTGTTGATATCTTCAACTATGATGGAACAATATTTTGAATGGAGTGAGTAGTTATATGAAGCGTTTTTCTATATAATTTGGAATTGGGTTAGTTATTTAGTTTCCAGATGAAGTGGTGATGTTTGAGGTGTTCTGTGATGCATTCAGTCCAAGATTGGGATGAATCTTGAAGAATTAATTTCTAGTTATCTCTTATGTTTATTGGAAGATAAATTCTCATAATCACAACTATGAATCCCAATATCAATATTTGATAGATGTTGTGTTTGTGTTGTGGTTGTGGAATCATTACCTCACGGGGGAGCGCTTTTTGGTCTTTACAGATCACAAGATCTTGATATATATCTTTTAAAATCATGATATGAACATTCTACCGTGATGGTAAATGATGTTTCTTCATTACATTCATTTTGAGATATCCTAAACCACAGAAAATGGAAATTTCAAGAATGATCCATTGATTATGAAATCATATAAGGAGTTTGTTTAGGTGTCTTTGGATGCATATAAGGCGATTATTGAGTTGGAATCTATGCACATATATAAAATTGATGAAGGTGATAGAGGTTATTGGTTTCAGATGATGATGTAGTCTTCTATGATGCAGTAGGTGGACGAATATTAGTTGGGAGATTAGTGGAAGAGGTATTGTGAGATCATGTTGTCCATTTTAATAATCTAGAGGTATGATCAGAAGATGATGGGAACCATATGTTGTTCCAGGGAAGGTTTTTTCCAGTAGCGGGGGGATGTCAGGTCTATTGTGATTATCATTTCCCACCATCATCAGTACTCCCATTAGTTTAAAAGATGTTTTGTGGATTTATGATGTTGTTATGGTCCTCTAGGATGAAATTTTTAGTTGAAATTTTTTGGGTATTTATCTTGGATTTCTAGCTGGTGATGGATGGCCACAGTGTTCCCAATAGTTTGTTACATCCCACGGATATCCCCGAGTTGATGTGGGGCAAAATCTATAATAATTTCTTCATAGGGTTACCTAGTTATTGAGGTGTCTATGATTATATATGGGTGATAGTGGATTAATGGAAATAATTTTCCCACATATTTGAGATTAATGATTCAAGCAAATTGGGTTCCTTGGCTATGAGGTATGTGGATGTGGTGGTGTAGTTGCATGGAATTCTGAGGACCGTTGTCTCAGACCAGGATGTGTGGTTTAACAAAAAAGTATGGATGGGAATGCATCAAATTTTTGGAACCCAATTATTCCTTACTTCTACTTTGGACACTAAGGAATATGGTATGTCTAAGAAAAATATCAAGATGATGGAGGATATGTTACAAGCGTGCATTGCCGAATTTGTCATATCTTGGGTATGACACTAGACCTTCGTAAAGATCCCTTACAATAATATCTATAACTATTCCAAAATTATGGTTCATTTGAGGTATTTTATGTAAGATGATGTCTCTCTCCATTATCCATGATGGTGGTTTGGGTTAAACCTATTCATGGTCCGGTTTTGGTGCAATGATTGACAGAGAATGTTTATCTCCATTATGAGCGGTTTAAAAAATCACAGTGCTGGTCCAAGATATATTCTAATCATAGGAGGATGCACTTATATTATCAGGTTGTGGACCATTATTTCTTGATTATTTTCCAATCAATGTCTGTGTTTGATGTTTTGTAGAGGGAGTATTCTTTATCCCATATTTGTAGGACTCTGTAAGGTGTCAGACCAAGTGGGAAATGTGGGATATCATTGGTCTTTCCATCTCAATTGAAAAGGATCCATGAATCATTCATGGTCTCATATATATTTTTGTATCTACATGATGTCTCAAATTTCATTTAATGGGGAGATTTGGATATCAAGGAGGATGTAAAATTTGTGGAGTGTTTACGGTAGAATCAGGATCGTCACGAGAAGGTATTGTAAATTTGATCCATTCCATTAGTTCATGTGTTGTGGCATCATGGTGGTCAAGAGGGGAGTCTGTGAGAGGGAGGTACACTAATGTGGTCGATTTACATGGCTTTTATTTCTTTTTCTATTTTTATGTAATTCTTGAATGTTGTTTTATATGTGATGTGATATTTTACCATGGCAGTGTTTTATGGGGTGTGTTGGGTAATGTTTTCTGAAAAAGTAAAAATGGTAGGACCTAAATCCTAAAAATGATTTTTTATTGAGATGTTATTAAACTTGTGCAATATTTATAGTTCCACCCAAAATGAATTTTATCTTGTAATGGAGGATGAAGTTCCCGAATTCGGATGATTGGACATTGTGGTTGTTGTGCATTTGTGTTGTGATTTTTGTTTGTTGGAGTTGACTCTATAATATCTGATTCCAAATTTCAAAGGAGGTTTTCGTCGATATGGGGGTTTCCACTCTAGTTTTTTAAAAACAAAGGTTGGTTTACCATTGAACATTAATATTTTGGTTATTAGAGGTGTTTCATGAATAGAAAAATTCTAGAGTGGTATCTTGCTGTGTTTATATTTTAACCTCTCATTCATTTGGGCATATTATCATATTCCCGAGGACGAGTATCATTTGAGAAATATCTGATGTAACAGTCGATCTTCCCCCCAGTCCATTTCATTTCTAGTATTGCGTGTTGGGGATGTTTGGGGTGGGGGTGGGAGGTCTTGGAGTTTTCTTAGGAGTTAGAAGTGTAGTAAAGCAACTGTAGGAATTACATTCCATTTACGTAAATTTCATTGCATGAATCTGATTTTAATAGATTTTATAATTATTTATTATGGCATAAAATTCATTCGGGTCTGAAAATTGTATATAAATATGAAGTCTATGGGGTTTTAGGAGGAATCTTACCCAGGTATTGACATGAAATTAAAGGGGATTACAATTCATGTAATCTAATGATGTTTTATTATTTTAAAGCATTCCAACATCTTGTTTTTTCAAAAACCATGACTATATAAGTCTCTCTCATCCTAGGAGACCTAGTAGTATATTCATTGTGATTTTGGAAATCCCTTCAATGAGAATTTATCAACTATATCCAATCGTCCATATGTAGAAATTCATCTTCAATCAATTGTTTGTTCTTCCTCGATTTTAATGAGTTCCCTTGTATTTTTATCCATTTTCCTCCCACTAAACATTCCATTATAATGTTGAAATTATTACTTTCTTTTATAGAGTTATCATTCAGTCATTTATTGGTGTGGTGGTACCACTGAATTCTCAGGTGGATGTAGAATTCATGGAAAATGAAATTAGAGGACCATTTAACAATCAAATTCTATCAGCAGAACCTTAACATCCATTTGTGTTAGGGTGTTCCATATGACCTTCTTCTTTGTGCATAATGTTGGAGGGTTATAATTTTTTCTGGCGGATCATAGTTACCCAACAAAAATCAATTATTAGAACTGGGTAAATTAAATCAAAGGGGTAGAGGGACCCTATTCACATGATTTTATGTCCTTGAAGATATATTGATATTATGGATTAGACGGGCTATATTCCCCGTTGAAAATAATTTCCATTCATTGTAAATGGTTGTGCACCAAACAAGTTATATTTTGGTTGATTCATATTAAACATTTATTTATTGAAATTCTAAAATCACAAACACTTAGATAATAAATAGATGACCAAGGATTACCTTTTCTTGGTGATATATAATGAATTAACATGTGAAAATAAACAATATATCCCTTGTTAAATATAGTATTTTTTAATAATAGGTATGTGGTGTGATGCGTTTTTGTATGATAGATGTTTTTGTGTGTGAGAGAAATATTCCATGTGATGTGGAGATGTTGTGATGTGTGGGTACATAGTAGATTGTGTTTTGGTACATCTGCAAAGCATGAAATTTTCATGTGGCCTTATTTGGGTGGTAAAATGGATAAATTTTTTGACAATACATCAAACTGAACACGCAATGTAATCTTATGTTGAGTGATTGGCTAATTTAAGAAATGATGAAAAGTGGCGGACATCAGAGATGTGATCAGGATGTGTGATGATGCATTGTCGTGTAATTTGTTGTCAGTTTTTATTCTTAATTTACTTGAATGTAGTTGAATAAAATATTAAATAATTATTTAATAATGTTTCAAAATGGATTGGGTGTGTTTTTATAACAGAATGAATAAATGTGTAGTGAATAAATAATGGTAATGATTAATTTTTTTGTTCGATAATTGAAATGATGTTGTGGAATGATGTGTGGTGTTGTCAATTAATAGTTAGTAGTAATGATGGAAGTGTTGTCAAATTATTGAATGTTGAGAACCCATAGGATGGTCTTGTGTGTTTGGTATCATATATATATATATATATATATATATATTAATTTCAATTTTTATTTATATATGAACCCCACCCATGTTTGGTACTATATGTCTCACACCCACATCATCATGGGGGATAGTCTCTTTCCCATACATACTAGTTGGAGAAAGGATGGATAGACACCCTCTCATCCCTACCCCCTCTAATAGACATCGATAGACCACGAATCATTGGGTAGGTTGTGGTATGAGGGCCAAAGTGTGTGCTCGTGGGTTTGTGTTTTCCCAGATGTTTTCGGATTTAGATGTGTTCAGTTTTATTATTTATGTTCAGGAATAGATGTGTTGTGATTTCCAAAGTTTCTTCATGATAATATATTCTTTGTGAGGTGGAGGTGTCTGTGGGTGGGATGTGGTGTTGTTTTTGGACAAGGTTTATTTGAGAGGTATGTAGAGTGGTTTGAGGCCTAGGTGTCTCTGGGAAGGATGTGATGTGGTCTTTGAGGTCTAGGTATGTGTGGGTGGGGTGTGATGCTATTATTTTAGATGTTATGGGAGTGTGATGAGTTTTTTCATTATGAAAAGAGTCTAATCAGGGGGAAGTGGTGTTGGGAACCAAATCATTGATGTGCTTACTATATTAATTTACATGTCTGGAGTTATATGGTGAGTGTATCTTAGAAAGGATGGGATGGCTAATATACATTGTTAGGAGATTTTTGGGTATGTTGTTTTCTCATAAGTGAATTAGAAAGAATTCATTCACTTATGCATGAGAGAACAATGTTTTTATAACTGAGTACACCTGTATGCTAATCCTAGGTATCTAAAACTTATATTAGTAATCCTAGAGGCTTACATGGACCGTGATAGGTGTTACTAGAATGGACTTTTATTTAGATGTCGAGTCCAAAAATTATATTTCTTTTTGGTACATTACATTGTAGTTTTACAATATTTTCACTAGTCATATTTTATCAATGCATTTGAGATGTTTTTTGGATTTATTTTATATGTGTATTACAGTTTTTTCACTGATCCATTATTTCTTCTGATATTGTTTAAAATGGGGTAATGCATTTTATATTGTGTAACCTATATGATCTTGGTTCTAGTCCCAACCTGAGGCATACGGGATGCAGGACTCGTGGGTAATTATCTCTCGTTATTCACATATACCACAAGAATGTTATCTTTAGAGGGAGGTGGTCATGAAACATAGATTTTTTTTATGATGCTTATAACTCTATGGTGTATGACATCAATCTCTATTCATTAGAACATGATGGTTAAAAATATCGTTTATGGTTATATATTCCCTTTATCATAATGTTAACCAATTTGAATGCGTAATTTTATTGGGACCATCACATTTCTGCATTCCATTTTATTAAGAGGATGTTTTATAACCCAATTTCTGATGTCGGTATCCAATAAATGAATTTAAAAAAAATACCTATGATTTTCATGATTCAATATCAAATTATGAGGGTGAAATTTATTGAAGGACGTGTTTGTGTAACACCCTAATGATTTAAAAATATATTAAATATAGAATTTAATGCACATGAAACTAAGTCTCTATGAAACAACACCTTTTCATTATAATTATTTGAACCTGATAGTTATGACCTATCCATTAAAGATATTTTTTCATCTTTTGTGAATATATTCTCAAAATATATATGCACAAAAATGTGATAAGTAAGACATTTATTGTTTTATTAGAGAAATTCTTTTTTAGTGAATAATAAAATGACCATTTAGAATAGTTTTGTTACCCATTTGAATAATAATATGATCCTTTTGAAAATTAAACAAACCAAATGAATTTTAACCTCAACCATTTATATATAAATAAAATATAGGAACCATATAAATTATTTTTTCATATAATATTATATGTAAATGAATAATTTAAAAACTAATAATTAATTATTTGTACTTTTCTATGTCATATATATTTAATTATTATTTTTAAACTTATAAAATGATATAAAAGAAAATTAATTGTCATAAATTTATTTATAAATAAATAAGTTTTTCATTAGGATAATTAAATGAGACCTTAGTATAATTTTGATTGTTTTATAAAATTATATTGAAGTTAAAAATATGTATATTTATTTTATGTGATGGTTTTAATAAAAAATAAAATTCTAATATTTAAAAAATTATCTTCATAAAATGGAGTTCATTTTTTAATTCTATATGTCAAAAGATAATTTTGAAAATTTTTTGGGACTATTCTATAATAATTGAACTATTTGTGAATTGTAAAATCTGATAATATATTGCAGATATACGTTAACTGTTAAATACCTTATTAAATGATTCGTATAGGATGTTCGAACCATTATTTCAAAGTCACATGATAAAATTACTTTATTTAGTATCATTAATAAACAATATTTTTTGTATTGAGAAAAATAATAAACAACTGAATTATATATTCAAAAAATAATGCCTCTCCTCCAATATTAGTACCACCCTCACCCACACTTCTCAAAACTCTATGCCTTAGAGCCTGGTCAAATTTTTCCCAATATTATCCACAAGCCACTCCCCCATTATTATGAGTGGTTAGTCTCATCAATTGAACAAAACCAATTCCATTAAGGAGTTTCTCTTAGATGATTATTCATGTGGTAAAATCATCGTCCTCTACCTTTAAATTTATTTTCATATCCATTTCATTTATTCCTCTCTCCTAACATCATATGAAAAAATTACCATAATAACTCCAATATAATCTACATACTGTAATTATTTCTTGTTAATGATATATCCTTCATCAAATTCCTTTCTATCTCATTATTGTTTAAAAAAATTAAATCATCATCTATGTGGGGTCTATGTACAAGATTCATGGATGATATATTTTCATTAATCGATTTACCCTTCATGGCTTGAAATGATAATATTTTATTGTTAAAATAGACTTTAATATATTTATTACATTATTTATTATGTTCTTTAAAAACAAATTTTCATCATTATAAATGATTAAGCGAAATGAGTTCCTCATGATTAATAAGTACAATAATAATGCATACGATTATAACAAAATGTATTATCTAATGATTCATCCTCATACCATATAAGTAAATAATATATAGAAACAATTAAAAATATATATGTTCATTAATTTCGTATAAAATAAATTCTGTATAATTATTCCCATCCCACATGAACATCCATACTCATATACAAGTGTGTCAATAATTAATTCCAATGAAACAAATGCTCCCAAACAATAAAATTGTGACTTATATGTCATCAAAATTTCCATAAATAGTCTTAATAAATTTATTATAAATAAAATAAATGTAGATAAGGTTTTTTAATTAATTTATTAATAGATTTAATTTTATTATCCATGATGTTATTGTCAATTTCAAAACAAATTTAGACATAATGTAAGGGTTTTTTCTCAAAGAACCATTTTCATTCCGGTGACACTACATTATTCTAGACCCCAATGTAATTCCATATGTATTTTATATTGTTATTATAAATTTCTGTTTTATGATACAAAATCATGTGTTATGAATGGTTTATCTTCTTTGGTGGGATAATACATGTTCTACAAGGATCCCTTCTCAATTCAACCTAATAGACGAGCATGATTAATGGTTAAATAAATATTTTTATCCATTTTATAATACCATCAATAATCTATTTGAAAACATTATTTTTTTAAAGAATAAATAACTTCATCATGAAGAAAATACTTTTTATTTATAGGTATTATAAAAAAAATGAAGAAAAATATAAATGATTTTTTAAAAATATATCCACTTGGCAATGTAAAAATATATATTTCTCTCAAGTAATCTTAAATGGTTTTATTAGACAATGTTATTCTATTCCAACACCCCTTATGAATATTATTCTTTATCTAACATTAACTATCATGTTTATTAGACACAATATTATAATAAATGGTCAATGATATTTTTGATTGGGGATATTTAATCTTTTTACCATTCATCATAGAACATTGAATGGTAAGTGATTATGATTAAGGATTGGGGAATGCTATTTAAATTTCATATGTATATGGTTTCTACGATTATCCCTATTAATATGAATAATGAATTGGATTTATAAATTGATCAGTGGAGCCCAATATAATACCTCGTTGAATTAGTTCTTTTCATTATAAAAACTGGATATGGGTTTGTTTGAGGACTTATCGATTATTAGATTCGTAGAATAAAGCCTACAATATAAAAGATTCTCGGAATAAAGATTTGAGTTTCTGTTTTATATATCGACATTTATGAATTTCACATATTATGAAACATTTAAATTATAGTCCATGTGATTATTCAGATAGTATAATATCCATGGTTAATTTTTATTGTGTAATTATTCAATCATCTTTTATTCATGTCATTTTGTGATCAAAATTATGTTTTAATAGATTATGTTATCATTTATTCATCCAGAATTATTATTCATATTCATTTATGTAATATTTTTATTTTTTTCAAACACATACTGATCATCAAGGCTCACCCATTCTTATTTTTTTATTTTTCCCATGGATGTAATGTTTTTTATTGTGAATGACTTGTATGGTTAATCAATGTTTTTGTGTGTGTTACCAATGGATTTGTTTGGTCCATTTTTATGTTGTAATGAAAAGTTAATCTATGTATTCTTTTTTTTCCAAAAATACTAATCCTTTTAGTCTTTTGGGATAAAACATTCCTGTAATCATACTAATGTAATAAATTAAGTCAATGTCTCCAGGATATTGGGGTTGTGGTCCTAACATCAAAAATATGATCAATAATTTCATGTCAGTCCTCCATATCTTGTGGTTCATTCGTAACATTATAGGGTTGTTTATTATCCTGAAATAACTCACGTGAATGATTTCTAACTCTTGTAGATAATAGATTCATCTCAAAAATTTTGTTATAATATTTTGTGATGTTATTTTATTTTACAAAAAAGGCCACAAGATAGACTCATTATAATTACAACCCATATGAAGATTCTATTTTAAAAAATCAACCACACCCTCCTAGGGAACTCATATAACATGTCCCTAACTAATTCCCCATCATAATAAAATAGATGAAATTAATAGAAAAAAGAAATTCATACTACACAATGGAAATACTAATAAATTGAAAATAAGGTCAAACCCAAGCGTATAAGGGAATATAAAATCCAAATATATTATGATATATTTTACATTTTATATTAATTAAATCTATGTTGTAATTACCAAATCACTTAAAAAATAGTTAGCGAGTGTTACATGAAACAATGATGTTCATTGATATCATGTGTTACACACAAGAAAAGTATGATTAAATTGTATTAATATTTATTTATGAAAATTAAAATGTCACATAGATGTAAATTATTTAGTTATTAGTATTATTTAATAACTTATGAAAATATATGGTTTGTTTCCTTGGTTACCAATTGGTTATAAATGAAAATAATAACTATTTTGAGTAAAATGTAAATGTATTTATAAAAAAACTAGTCCAATGCTAAACAAGTTTTCTCTTAATAGATTAAAGTAATTGTTATCAGATGATGATATTAAATTTATTTTTTGAATATATATTGATATAAAATGTTATATTCATCCAATAGACTTGATAAGAAAAACATAAAGAGGAAATCAACATTGGCACAAAAAAGTTGTATTTCTCAAAATGTAGTTTGACTACCACTAAATGTAAAAATTAAAAAAACATTTTTGATATATTTATAAATATTATAGAAAATATTAATATCTTATTTTGAATATTAATTTCAAAATTATCTTTGGGTGATTTTTTTAATTTTTATAAGTTGTTTATCTATATTATGGATTTTGAAAAGTACTTAATATTAATTGATAACATCAATTTTATTTATAAAATTAATAATGTTAATTTATATTATAATTTTTAAAAATAATAATTTTTTCCATTTTAAATATATTTATAAAATTTAGGAAATTGGAATAAATTTAATATTATTGTGGATATAAAATCATGTTAATAATTTGGGCATTTTCATATTATATTGACTCATTCTCATCTCAACTTCATGATTATTTTTAAATTTATTTTATCTATACATGTGAATTTTATTTAACAATACTTATTCCATATTTCAAAAAAAAAAAAAATTATAATTTTTAATAGGTTTACCTTAATAATTTTACCATTATGATTTTTTAAAACAATTAAATTTAATATTAGTTATTAAGATAAGAATATACTTAGATAAAGAATAAAAATATAATATAAGGTGTTAAAATGACATATTAATTTATTTAAACCCCATTTAATAACCATATCATTACCCTAACCCTTAATTTCTCTATTTGGGAGAATTATTGATATATTATTTTAAAGAAAAACGAGGTCAGCCATGTTTTCTTTTGGAAAAAATCAAATTAGAACTATCCCCCAATTTTAAAGGCTACTATATCTCCCCCTCTCATCACAATGAAATAAAAACTGTATCATATATTACATATAATAATAAATTATCAAATTCTATCCCCCTCAAACTAGAATCAATATAAGTTTCATAACATAAATGTAGTAAATAATTAGTGCATACCTAACATGTATAGTTGATGAAATTGAAATGTTTTTTTAAATGTTTTTTTATTTTATTTCATTATAAACACCTTTCAATTATTATTATAACATTATTAGATAATTTCATAATTATCATCAATGTAATGATAGATCATTATGTTAAATTTTAAAAAAAAATTCACACACCTCCATCAAATTAGTTACAATATCATCAATCATCGGTATGTCAGACTACCGCCTCGTGAAATGAGGAAGTTAATATTTACATTAGCACCTATAAATGATGTATATAATGATAAAATTGACATTTAGAAATAATATTCTTGATATATATATATTTATAAAATTATTATATGAAAAACTCCATCCCAATTTCCATTTTCCTGGAATATGACAACATTGTTCGTGTGTATGGTGGACTGTTACCACACGAAGCGATGTGATTCATTCCAGAAATAAATATAATGTATTAAGGATTAGTTTTATGAAAATACGAGATTTATATGAAATAATTCTGATAGTAATATGATAAAAATATATATATTGTTTACATTTCTTTCATAAAGTATGACAAGAAAATGGACACAACATTCACGCATACGTACAATCTACCATCTCTATGAATGGTTAATTTCTTTATCCAATCACTAAATATTTTGTATTATTATAACTACATAAATTAATGATAATTATTATATATAAAACATGTATTAAATTATATATATGACTAAATCATGGTCAATATATGTTGATAAAAAAACAACAAGTTAAAACCGACACTAAAAATTTTTATTCACACACAAAACTGTGAAAACAATGAATTATTATTAAAAAATGGATGATAATATGTTTTAAAATAGTAATATATGATATAATAAATATTTATATATTTGGGGTATAATTTTATTAAATTCATAAAACATTATTTATTGATTTTAATGAGTTTTTGAAAAAAAAGGATGAAAAATGTATGTTATTTAGTTTGTATTTACATTCTATTCAGACGTATTTAGGAAAATAAACAAATTAAAATTACTAGTTTTTATATACTACCTCTTCTTCATTTAATATCATGGTTGACTAATTCATCATGGTAATTTATGATTCACTTTGAATTATATATTCTAATGGTTTTTCACATGAAATATACTATGTAATAAAAGGTAAATTTTAAATCCCACTTTTTTATGTTTGTTATGTTAATCCTGAAAAAATCAAATAATTATGATCATTATTTATTTTATATTAAACTTAAAATAATTATCCATATTTTTTTATGATTTTTATTATTATTTCCAAAACTATATATCATTTTTATAGACACACATTGGTTTTATTATTATATGATTAATTTGGGAAAAGTAGATAGATACATATAAACTATTCAATAAGAATATTTGATGATAAGAAAAATTATTATATTAGTTATTATATATTATTGAAATTATTTTAACATAATGTATCAGTGGGTACCATGAAATGATATCCCCTAAAATCAACATTAGTCTCATGATTCCTATTAGTTCACCAAATTATTTGTGATGTTACCCAGTTGTTTTAAATAGTCCTTAGAATGTATCTTCATAGTAAAGTTATAATTGGTTGGTGAAACATGTTAGATATTAATTATGAATTTAATACAATTATATTTTAGTTATTATAATCAATGTGGGGTTCACTAAAAAAGAAATCTAACAATTTATTTTTTTTAAATCTTATTATTTAAATGGTATTTGTGTTTTTTAATTTACCTTTTGATATATAATATGGATTATCCATTTATTTGAATGAAATGTGTATTAAATTGTTTTCCATTCCATTTTTTATATTCCTTACTGATTCATAATTGATTCCAATCATCTAATCCCTTACTAATAATTTTCGTTCTCAATTACATTTTTGTATTCCCCAAGTAGTGAATAAAAGTTCATTGAAAATATTTTCATGGATGTAGATTATTATCATCAATTTTATGTTATGTTCTATTTTATATTCCAAATGTAATATTGAAATCATGAGTGTTTGTATTATTAAAAAATAAATAATGTAATCGATAAATTTGGATTTGATATATCGTAATCATTCAAAACATATAATCTATGGCAGCAGGTGCAAAATACTATGTTTTTGGTAATTACAGTCAGTATCAAAATATGATTTGTAGAAACCATGGGAATGTTTTTAATAGTACAAATATCAAGTAATATTACAGTACGATATAATTGGATGAAAATTTTAGAAGAAAATCAAATTGTTTTTGTAATTTAGATATTTTATGTTACTTACAAAGATTAAATACCTACATATACGATCATGTGGAAAATTTTCAAGGATAGATAAATAGAATTATAATAACTACGGAATGAAAGTGTTTGTATTGACTTGAGATTCACTAGGTATAGTAAAATAGTCTTTATTACACACTTTGATTGAATATCCTGATAGATATTCCTGTGAAAAATCACATTTTTATTACATACCACGGTGATTGTTGTAAATGTAATGATATCCCCAATGAAACCATGTTTATGATTATGATATTAGTTATGGATTATATTATTTCAATTAAGGATTTTTATTTATCTAGTTTTGGATTGATGTATTACAATAATTAGTTTATCTAATCCAGTCTAATCCATTGTTTTTAATTGAAACCTAGAATGATGATGTGTCCAAATACTCATCAGAAGTGTAGAGGGTTCCATATTGAATAAGATGATATATATGAAAATGGAACGGAATATGTTATGGATATAATAAAACTGATTAACCATGTTAAGAAAAATAACCATTCTCATATGGAGAAACCAACTCCTTAATGAGATTCTCTAATGTTGGATGAATTTTTGAAATAGCATCCCTGATAATTTTGTGGGATTATATATACAATGGTAGATGATTGATGGAAGGAATATTTGGATAATATGTTTATTTCTTTAAAATTTGGTGAAATGGAGAATGTTACACATACAGTCCACTATAACAATGGAGCTACTAATAAATTTTCATTATGTATAAAAATGAATACTGAAGATGAAATAGAATTCATGGAATAAAAATCATTTACAGAGACGTTATTTGGAAAATAAATCCCTCATGAGAAATAAAATGCGATGAAGAGAATATTACAAATCTAAAACAAATGGAAGGGGAAAAATTTTTAGTATGTGGCCACACTTAAAATGGTAGCTTTTTACAAATTAGATTATACACTCAATATATTGGGAAATATTGATCACTTATTTGAAGGACATAAAACAGTTCCACAAGGTAAATAGTTTAAAAAATTATTATTTGCACAATATTACAGTATTATTTTCTATCAATAATGTTAATGAATTATCAAATTTTAATGGATTTAAAGGGATTCAAAAGAATGAGATGATTTAATTCAATATAACGGATAACATGATGAAGGTAAGAATGATTTACCCATATTTGTAAGATATGGAAAGAATAAAATCATGTAATTCAAAAACTTATTGTGAATATATTATATATTAGGAGAAAAATACACTTTTGGTGAATGAATTCAATGTGAATAATAAAAACACCACTCTTCTGTTATTAAACTATATAGATTTTGTCACTATGAAATTTAAACCCCTAAGATTCAATGGAATACAACTCAGATGATGATATGAGATTACTTTCAATAATATATATTGATAAAACTAATTCATAATATATAATTAAATTTTTATTTTTTATATAAAAAATTTATATAAAAATATTTATTTATTACTTTATATTGATATAAAATATGAAATATATAAGGATTGTATATCAGTACTACGTAATTAAGTATTTTATAGAGTGTTTCAAATGATATTGACAAACATGAAAAATGATTCAACAAAAAGATGAATGCCTTGAAAAACACATGATTTGGATCCCTCAATATATTCTGAATGTTGAGATAATGATTTACAGATAATGTGTTTTTGATATTGATAATTTAGATTTGATAATGTTGGATTCCCTGAAAATTATTAAGGAATTGTTGAAAATATTTTTAATGATATCATTGATGGAGTTAACATCCTTTCAATATTTAAATAATTAGTCCAATGGAATATTTTTTATATAAGGTATACAAAATAATACATGCTTTTTATATGGTTGTATTAAAAATCATGTTATAAACAAGTTTTATTAGATTACTTTACGATGGTATTCACATGATTGGTATGCGATGATTAAGATCCACATTATTTTTTCTTGGGAATATGATGTTTATATTGTAACATTCCTTTTATATTTGGTCAGAACTATTTTTAACAATCATTTAGTTTTTCTATTTCTATAATGGATTATGTTAAATATTATTTTCTATTGTATAGTTTCATACAATAAATTTTTCATATGAGATTAGAGGGACATGTTGTTACTCATTTATTGAATTTATGTTATATTTAAAGGTAGTTTTAGTAAATTATGAATAATGGATCATATTTGGATATTCATTTCATAGAGTAATTTGTGAATTTGAAATTAATTAAATCATTAAAAAGAATTTTTTTTTGTTTATAAAATAACAATATATTAGCTAATAATATTTCAATATACTAAAATGTTGTAAAAGTTTTAATCTACCTTAGTAAAATGTTGGTGAAAAACAAATACAATCATAATAATTAATTTATGTTAATACAATAGTGTTTTAAATAATTTTAGATTTATTATTATGATATCCTTAACATTCAATTAATGATTCTCATAATTTTATTCTATGACCTCTGAATCCTTAAATAATATTTACTATTTTCCATCATGTACATATCTTCACATTCCACAAACATTATCCAACATTGAAACTGAGTTACATGATACTCTAGATAGATTTTGTACACCATTTTCCCTATTATTATGATGATATTTTATTAACCCTTCAATGGTTATGGTTTTTACAAAAATTTAATTTGAAAATATAATACCAATTATTACCATGATGATTTTTAATGTGTGATGACACAAATTATTTCAGGCCAGGATAATGTACGATTGTGAAAATTTTAATAGAATAATATTAAGTTCAATTTGGTTTATGTCAAACAACACCAGTCACTAAACGGAATATAATATCCTCATTCATTATGATATATTTAATATTTAAATTAAATTAAACCTATGATATATAATAAAATCCGTGAAACACTAAGTTATCTTTAGTTGCATGTGATAATGAATTTTTTGGATAACATGTGTTACATGTAAGACAACGTTTTACCAAAAAATAAGTATAAATTATATTTAAAATTAAAATTATCTCTAAGATACGAAATTGGTTTTTAAGAAAATTATTGTCCAACACATGAAATTATAGGGATGTATTCATTAGTTTCTAGTTTGTTATCAATGTAAATAAAAACCAATTAAATAAAAAAAATTTATATAATAAACTGCTATCATAAAACAATGGTGATTTATCTTAATAATTTAAATTAATTTATATATTTTTAATATATAAATTTGATAAATATAATATATATTATATAAAATTTATTACATCCATCAACAATATTTTTTAATAATATAAGAAAAAATCATATTTTATGTAAAAAAGTTATAATTTTCATTATATGTAATTATAACACAATTGTTTTGTAAAAATTTCATAAAAATAAAATAAAAATTGTTTTATATGTTTAAAAAAAAGAATTTTGGAAATTAAAATTTAAAAATTATTTTAGGGTAATGTTTTCATATTTTTCTGAGACCATCAACATATTGATGAATAGAAAAAATACAGAATTTTAACTGAAAACTAAGCTTATATTTGAATTGTTTATATAATTTTATTATATATTATAATGTTATAAAATTATGATTAGTATGATTTTTCATATATTAATCCAATTAAGATAACTACATAAATTTCATATTAAAATTACATATTAAAACAATGTAAATGATTTAACATTTTCACATTAAACAATAAATTTTTTGACTCGCCTATGATATTATTTTAAATTTTTTTAGCCACTCTAGTTAATTGAATTTAATGTAATGGAATCAATATTTTAAATAATCAAAATTTATTATTTCTAAAAGATTCAAAATAATTTTATTCTTTATAATGAGTGATAATAGTTATAATTAATTACTCAAAAAAAAAGATAAAAATGAAATTACAAAATTACTCAACATAAAATATATGGGGTTATTATGAACTAGTAAAATTTCCATCACCAATTTTATGTCCATATATTGGAATTAATGCTTACTGTATAATTTTTTTTAAAATTTTTGAATAATAGGTTATGTCAAAATAATGGTATAACTATCCTCCAATCAAAAATTCAATGTATGTTCCCTCCCCCACTTATAAAAGGTCACAACATTTACCCCTCTATTAAAATCCTCAAAAACAATTGGATCATCCCAAAACTAATAAAATAAGTTATAAAATTACCGTAAATCATCCTATAAGAAGAATATTTGGAATAAATCCATCTCTGTAATGCATCAGTGTAACCTAAGTAGGATAAACTAAGAACATATAATGTATTTCAAACAGAAATTCAATTATATTTCATTTACCACATATTATTTTAATTTTATGAACATGATTATATAATTACATTATTATCATCCATATATTGACCTTTTCTTTTGTTAAGGGTATGAAATACAACTTCACACTCTTCAAAAATTGTTTTTTTGAATCATCTTTTGTGTGTATGGAAGACTACGACCTTGTGAGCTGATGTCATTTTATTTTCTATTAAAAACATTCATGTTTGGTACAATGATGTAAATAATATTAATATTTTATATTAATGATATTTATGAATTAAATTTTATTTTAATATTATAATATGACACATAATTTCATGCTCTATATTTTTGGGAATATGATAACATTGTTCGTGTATATAGAATTATAGAGCCTTGCAAAGTGATGTGATTCATTAATGAATTACAAGAAATGTATTAAGAATGAGTATAAAACAATATGTGGTATATATGAAAAAATTATGATTCTAAAATGATATTTTATATATATCATTTAATATTGTTTCATTCAATAATACAAATAAATGGTAGCATTATTCATACATTCGTATAGACTACCGTGTCAATGAATGGTGCATTTCAATTTATATTAATACATATTATGTATTACACTAAATACATAAATAAGAAATATATATAATATATACATCATCATTTAGATTATTTATATTCTTAAACAACTATCTGATTAAAAGGGACAAAATGACATGTCAAAAACATACTCAAAAGGAAAGGCAATTAACATCTAAAATATTGAAAATAGTGAAATATTATTAACAAATAGGTGATGAGATTTTATAAAAGGATTATAAATGAGATTTTAAATATCAATATGTTTTCCATAATTTTATAAAATAATTAAAACCATTATAATGAAATTTAAAGTATGTTCATCCAAAAGGAAGCCAATGGTAATAGATTTCATCTGAATTTACATTCCATTGGGGATTATTTGTTCTAATGGACCAATTAACTTTAATATTTTTTATATACATCCCATTTTACATTTAATATAATAATTAAATCATACATTATTTTATTTTTTGTTTAAAATTAAATTATATCATCCTTGGTCTTCTTAAATGAAAATTATTTTGTTGTAAACATTGTCTTTTATATATTACCTTTCGTGATCGTCATCTTCATCATGCCATAAAAAATTAGATATATTCATTTTCTATTGTAAATTCAATTTATATTAAATATCAATATAATAATTTGAAATATATTTATTTAAAATACCATAATTCATTTTTATATATATTTTTGACTTAGATAGATATTTTATTAATTAGAGAATTGTTGAAAAATATATATTCTTTACTAAATATGTATATTTGTTTGTAGAAAAAATAAATAATTTTATAATTTTATATTTTTTCAATTATTTATAACTGAAGAAAAAAAAATTCCCCAATTATATATATCCCCTCAATGCAACAACACTATAATGCGATGAACCATTTTTCTAATTTAATGGGTTTTAACGTAGAATTTTTTATCACTCTAGAAATTGGATCTTGATGTTAAAGGTATCATGTTCCTAGGAAAACATGACATAAAGAAATTAAGATTTTACTTCATCCAAATTTCAGTTATTATTATACCAAGGGTTTTAAATATCTTAAAATATATGGATGAATATCATTACATAATTATTAATTAAATTTAATTTGTGTTCAGTTATTTACCAATCCATATTTATCATATCTAATATATCCATTGAAATGGAGTTTGAGTTCAATAATTTACCCTTCCATATTGATTTTTTGTAATTGATTCGTAATAGATTCTGCTATACATACGCCATACTAAGCATATATTCTCAACTTTATCTTGTTTCATTTCCCCTAGTAATAGAGATGATATCATGGAATTTTTTTTATGGATTAAATTTTTTATAAATTTTTAATTATTTTGCTTTCATTTATATTCCCATTTTATGAGTTTTTTCATGTATTTATCGAGTTATATTAAATACTAAATTCATCTTTCCTTTGAGATTATATTCCTTGAAATATTTCCAATTAAACAAAGTATGCAACCATCATTAGGATATGAGGGTATGGGTTCATTACAATCAATATAAGAACTCACCACAATATATATCCAATTCCATGAAAATCCTATATCTAGTCTACCAAATATCACAAGATACTGAAACATGGGGATACACATCCCCTTATTCCTATCTGTGACAATCTCAATCTATATACCATCTCAAAGTAGTACCAATCGGAGCTGTCACATGATCTAAAGTCATTTCTGGTCCCCATGGAATAACATTTTGAACTCAAGAATAAAAAATAAATATATGGAATTTTTTTCCCAAACGTGATGGAGACAACATGACATTTATACAAACGTATATAATGAAAAGGTGGATGAAAACATTAATATATATATAAATATTATAAACGGTACCAAAAAGGATATATAAATTAAAAGGGGGAAAATAATATCTAAAAGAAAAGTCTAATAGAAATGAAAAAAATACAATACCATATTATCAAATAGTCTCTAAGTGATATTGTGAAAACTCACACCATCTGATAGTCCAACCACACAAACAAAATTTAAAGAAAATAATTGCCTCCTCTTTGTGGTACCTTGATATTACATGCATAAAAAGTCATAATCCATTCTATGCACCAAAAATGGGATACATTGGGTGTGAGCTATCATGCATAATAGGTTCTCTCCCATGAGTTTAATATCAAGTCTCTGAAGAATAAGACATGCCTTATTAAATTTAATGAAAAAATGGTCTGATATACAATTTAGAAGTACAATATATCAATATCATGGAATACAATTTTATTACTAAATTTTCCTCATTTATACATAATGATGGTAAATCAGAATAAAATCTTCCAATATTCATATATAAAAACATCTATATCAAATATCATAGAATAATTCATCACATATAATATGAAATACATTCTAGTATAAAAACATTGTACACACAAATATTCATTCCAAATCAACCATGATTCATATGTATGAGAGAACGTATGAAATGTTGTCCAAATATATATAAAAATTATTCATATGAGAGACAATAATTTGTGAATCAATCCTGCAGACATATTCATAGAGTCTAGAGAGGAAATGAAGAATAAACTATGTGAACCACCCTAAAAAGTATAATAAGTTCAAATAAAAATTGGCCCAATAAAAAATTGTAATCAATAATGGTAATACCCTCAATAATGGATGAGAATTATTATTAAACCATACACATAAGTACCCATTTATTCCCTTATACTCTATTTTCAGAACCACATTATCAAAACCATTTCATGATATAATTATTTAATAAACATTTAAAAACACCCTTTCAAAAATTTATGAAAAATTATTTTATAGTTTCTAAAAACTAGTGAAAACCATATTTTATTACATTAATGTTACATAAACATAATATAAATGAATCATATCATGCCATTTCTTTTAATAATGTAATGGATAAAAAATTTGAGTAAAGATGTTCCAAAAACATGTAAGAGATGGAAACAGAAATTTCCAAACTCATGTCGCACATGCAAGAAATGGATCCCAACCTAAATAGGAATCTAGTAACATTAATGAAATCTCATGATTAAATATACACATTTCATTATTGATTCAATTTAAAAATAATGGATGAATGAGAAACAAAATGAAAAAAATCCACAGAACATGCACCTTCCACCCCATAACTACTAATGTATCGTTCCTATTAACTTGAAAATAATGTTTATATTGAAAACAATCAAAGGAAAAACCCCACTGTTAAAAATATTAAATAGAACAATGAATGTGTGGTACCACGATAAAGGGAAATGGAGATGAAAAAATGATCTCTTAAATAGATAAATGATTCACTACTACCATGATGATTCAATGCTGAACATATCAGTCTAAAATGAATGAATACTCAATAATTGCATGAGGATAAAAAAAGGCCAATGGGAAATTAGATTTATGTTAAATGAAAAAACATATCACTCGCATAGTTCCATAAATCCCTTTTAGTGAAATTTACATATCTTTTAATACCATTTCATGTCATGTAATCCACTGGGATCACATTTATCAATGAACATGATTTTTTATTTTGATACAGATCTTTTTACATATTATAAAATTTAACCCTTAAGCAAAATGAATGATTTCATTATTTGTACTCAAATCAAAACTTCATCATTGTTACCATTATAAGTCATCTACATTAAATATAACATGAAATGTTCCACTTGAGAAAAAACAAAACATGTTATATTGAAAACCCTCAAACCAACTCATGTATTATCTGAAATCCTAGATGGCCTTTAAAATCCATCAATATTATTTTGAACATAATTTAGAAATTAAATAAATATACATCCCTTAACATTGGGTAATTTTTTTATTAAATTTTTATACATCATTGTGTTTACGATGACACTTCCAATTAAAGGGGGAAAATAATATAGAATGGAATTACCTGAATGTGTGAAATGTAATGTTACACATTTAAAGTAAAACATGAATTTATATGGTTATCAAATATCCACAAACAACATGTTATATAATTTCATGAAATAACATCGTCTTCATGATGTGAATTATAACATGAAAATATAATATAATCTAAGTCATTCACTTCATTTTCATGTCATAGATCCTACTATAGAAATCATAATTTCATATCCAAAATGATAGGAAGTCAAATTTATTTCCATTAAAAAAATTTTGAATCAAAATTACATGTACATTTTTTATATTACAAAATTATTTTCATCCAATATCATAATATATAAATTAAATAAAGTAAAAACATTATACAAATTGGAATGTTGTATTCTCAAGGAATCAAATTATACAAAATCATTATATAACAATTTAACTACATATAAAATGAATAAAACTATTGTTGGAATATTTTAAACCATATTTACTAAATTTAAATGAATCTATTATTGTGAATAAGGAATGAAATGTTGCATGAGATCAAAAAATAAAATATTATATTAATATTTAAACATGAATTATATTGCAAGACTAATAACATAATCAATAAAATACTAACATGAAAATTAAAACTATAAAATCAATGTGGGATAATATTTTCCATGAATTATATCGTTAAATATAAATTTTAAACATCCATAAAATGTAAAAAAAATATAACTGAAATAATATATAAGTAATTTTTATGTGGAAAAATTTATCATATAATTTTAAGATTATAATTTTTTAATAAAATATATACATAATGTAATTAATTTTTTTATAAAAAACTTGGATTAATTGAACTTCATATTTTTAATATGTGTGTAAAAATTATCCATGTGTAATTTTTTAAATTCTAATTAAAAATGATATTTTATTATGAATAGTAAAATTATAGTTTTTCAAATAGATTTTCTAAGACATAGTAACAAATTTATAATGGAAATATAAAAAAATGTTTTATTTTTAGTAACAAAATTATTTTTAGTAAGATATTTAATATGTTTAGGGAACAGTTAATTTAATTTACACACAAAAACATTATTATAAATTTTTTAAAAAACATTCAATAAATGCAATTTTCCCCATTTTATATCATTCATTGGAATGTATAAATAAATTTATTTTTTGTTGGGATTAAATGTATTAATAATAGAAAATTGTATCTGAATTAAGTTTATTATCATCAATTAATATATTCAATTCATTTAATAGTCAGGAAATAAGAATATATTAATAAAATTATCCAAAAAATATTATATACCATTAGGCCTACATATCCCTACATAGTACTTGGAATATTAGAAGAAATATCCAACACATTTTTCTTGATCAACTAATTTATATCTAATTATTCATCTTAATGGTGTTGGAGAAATTATCTCTTCCCTGAATCTAGTAGTTTATGTAATTATTTATTTCATGATAGTGTAATAATTAAAGAATGGGCAACTACCCACTCAGTATATTAAATTTTTCTTATTTTTAATTCTTATTATAATTTTTTTAATTATTATTAATATTGTAATTAATTAGTATACAAAAAATATATTATTTTATTCAAATCTATAATATTAATAAAAAATTATAATATATCATGTATATTTATGTCTATTATAGAAAAACTAATTAATAATTTCATTCTATGTTTATGATGATATTATAAATTATTTATATATAACATCCACAAGTATTGGTTTATATATTTTCTATATATAAGAATAACCTTGTATCAATTGTTGTCTATGTGTTTTTTCATATTTTTTAGCTATCTAGAGTAAATGAAATTAATCTATAAAGTTGTTCTCGTGTAATTATTTTATTAAAAATTGACAAAATATTATGTTGGTTGAGTATTTTTAATGCTAAACATTATATTTAATCATTATATGAGTCCATTAATATTATGTTTTCTTCCATATTCTTACATTTTTTATTAAAAAAATAATATTATCACCCATTTACCGATATTTATTTATCTCTCTCATTTATTCCCACTATTCATCGTGCTACATTGATTTTGGAACCCCATTTAATTTATAATTTTCCCAGCATGACATATATATTAAAATTATACTATTTATCCTATTAGAATATTAGAAATATGGTTTCGATTAATTACTTTGTTAATAACTATTAAGGTTTAATGAACCATATTTTCGTAGAAACTATTGATATTAATTATCAAATAAGTACTATATTCTATATTCCCCTTGAAAATTATTTTTTAATAGTAAATATTATATATGAGTCACTATTAGTTTTATGAGGGAATTTTTTTCTCATTTAATTATTTTATAATTTTTGATAGAATAATTGAATTTATCTAAAAATATGTATTGGTTAGTTATTATATCA